>JAKOGI010000487.1:0-555000 GCA_029747015.1 Carnegiea gigantea
GTGTGTGTGTGTATATATACACACACGCACGCACGCACGAACACACGTATATATATATATATATATAAATGCATATATACATGTATGTGTGTGTGTATGTGTGTATATATATATATATATACATACATGCATACATATGTGTATGTATATATATATATATATGTGTGTGTGTGTATATATATGTGTGTGTGTGTGTGTGTGTGTGTATATATATACATATATCTCAATGTGTGTGTGTGTGTGTGTGTGTGTGTGTATATATATATATACATACATACATATATCTCAATGTGTGTGTGTGTGTGTATATATATATATATATATATATATATATATATATATGTGTGTGTGTGTATAAATATATACACGTACAGAGAGAGATCTATGGGTCTACATTGAACGGCTTGTAATCCAAGATTAACAGAACGCCTAGTGCTGCAACTTGCTTACAGCAACTATTACTTTTCAATAGAATTGAAATTTTCTTTTTTTTTTTGAAAAAGGATTTAAATCTTTCTAGACACGTGTTACATGGTGCTCGCAGTTGAAAGGGAAAATTGCACATTCAAGAGTTTTTTGCTCACTTAAAAAAAAGAAAAATATAACATTGCTGGTTCCTAGGAGTGAGCAACTTCCTTAAAAGTTTGTTCACTATAACATATAATTAACACTACCAACTTTTTAATCCTTACATGCAATGATTGGAAACTAGTTGTCCCTGATCCTTATGGTACGAGCCAAGTCTGACCTATGCCTATTTGAATAGGATAGTGTGATTAATCCCGGAGTAACTAATTAAAGACCACGTAGGTTAAGCTCCCAATGAAGTTGAGAAATGTGCCTTTTGAGCGTCTCTCTAGGGTTGCATATATGATCGTCACGTATGCATGATGTCATGTTCCTGAGAATTTGGAAATAGACTGCGTGCTAGAGTGAATCAATTGATCGTAAATTCTACTACCAAATGGCTGAGATTGCCACAGGTGTATGTGAATGTATATTAGCAACGTAGCATGACTTGCTTTTCTTTTCCCCATCGTTTTGTTTGGACTGTTTAAATTGCATTGAGAATATCGTATCATCTTTTTTTTTGGGGGGGGGGGGGGGGGTGGGGAGCATGGGTTTTAAAGTTTGAAATAAAAAAAATAGACTAATTTTGAATAAAATTATCCATGAACTCATACAAACACATTTAGAACATATTTGGCCTAATTTGTAAATAACTGCTTTTATTTTTCAGAAGTAATTTTTTTCAAAAACTGCTTTTGTAGAAATTAGAAAGTGTTTGGTCTAATTTATAGTAGAAGTGTTTTTGAAAGAATTGAATTGTTTGGCCTAATTTTTGTGAAACTATTGTTTTTGTTTTTAGTTTTTTTTTACATTTTCTATTTTGGTCTTGAAAAATATCAAGATATCCACTGCAAATAGTGACACATATTTCTGACCTTTTCTGGACTTGATAGATGAAAAGGAGTAATAACCACCCATTGCTCAAAGTCTAAGTTGTGAAGAAAATTAAGTAAATACTTTACTTATATCCACATTAGCATTTGTTCGTTTGTCAGCTATTCAATATGTCTTGTCAGATAAACTAATGATCTTGAAATCACTTTCTCTCTTTCTCCACTCTCTCTCTTCATATGTGTTTGTGTTCTACTTCATTATTTAAAATCATTTTCTCAATGAATTAATTGATCATTATAAAAAAATTAGCTAATTTTTCTGAACCTACATTAGCAAATGACATGAAACATTGAGATATATGGCTTGAACATGGATAATTAGGAATCCAAAACTCAAAGTAAGAATAGAACTGGTGATTAATGGCAACGCAGAGAAGTAAGATGAAAATCAGTATAGAAGTTGCAGTGGTATTATTTTCTATTGGGATACGATTGGATGGGGCCGGTGGAGAGAGAGAGATGCAGAATTTTTGGATAGAATATGTTGTATCTGTATGTGTGAAATATATAGTTGTTGGGTGAAAATTTGTTTGAATCTCAGGGGCATATTAGTTTAGATGTAAATAATATTTGAGTGTCCTCCGCAAATAATACTTAAGTGCCCCCATATTATAAGGCACACTCCATAAAAATCTATAATCAGAAGCAGCAAATTGCTGCTTCTGTTTTTGGGGGCAGTTTCTTTCAAAAATATTTTTCATAAATAGTTTTTAGTTTTTAAAAAAATAAGTCTTTGGTCTAGTTAGTATTTTTGTGGTCTAAAAACACTATCAAAAATTAGGTCAAACAGGTACTTAAAAGAGGCTTTCTTTCTAATTTTTAAAAAAACTTATATAATGTAAAATCGTCTCTTCAAAACTTCTTGTGATCAATAGAGTAAAATCACATTAGTCAACAACGTATCAACTATATACAAAACAACCACCCTTCCATGAAAAGTAAGTTGTAAGATATTAATGTTACGTCAAATCGCTAAATAATTGCTAGTTAGTCACACAGCAATGGCGGAAAATATTGGAGCAGTTAATAAAGTCTAACCTTATCATAATCATCTGTTTCTCTACCCTATTTAATTCTAGGACTAAACCCCACTTAATCTTTATTGAACTCCTAAAGATCAGCATAAATTAACGAAAACCACTCCAGCAATCTCAACACATGATGTGGGATCCATGGCATTAATTGACTGTAAAAATTGGTCTGTACACGTTGAGTTGATCTCTTGGAAAACAAATAATAATAATAATAATAATAATAATGGATGCAGACTGAGTCTCTTAGGGTGGGTGTATGCAGTCGATGCTCAACAGACACAAGTCATCAAGCAAACATGGATAAGATGACACCTTGCAACAAAAGAAATTAGGCACAGACAAACCCCATCATTTGATTTATTATTTGTTCACTGTACAACAACAATGATTTGTACATTATTAGCAACGTCATCTCTTGACACTTACTGACGTTCATGACGTAAGATAATGTCAACTTATTATCGAATTAATTGATGTCTTCAATTTCAAACCAAGCTCAAAATTCTTCAGTAAGTCAACAATATATTTTTCATGATTTGATGGAACTGCATGGATAACGTTCCTTACGTACAAATGATGCGTTACGACGTGTTGAATATGCTATTTTCAACTAAGGGTCTATTCTTTTTTTTATAAAATATAGATTAATAAATGAGTGAAGTTGATCAAAAGTGATAGAAGTGGATTGAAGTAAGTTAATATAGGTTTTTTTTTTTTTTTTTTGTTAAAGGGAGAAGTGAGTTAGCTGAAATGTGTTAAAGTTGATATTTTTTAATTAAAATTCACAAAGTGGGTTGATATGTGTAACAGCTGGTTGAGATTGATAAATTTGAATTTAGATTTACTAACAAAAAGAGCAGGGCCTAAGTTGTCATGGCCAAAAAGGAAAAAATCTCAAATTAATAACAAATACATGTAAAATTACATTAAAATACTTGTTAAATTATAATCAAGTGTTATGTAGTATTAGACGGTCTCAATTTTTCAAATTACTGTAGGATTTAATAAAAAATAATTTCTCTATAATTTAGTCAGACATATATATATATATATATATATATATATATATATATATATATATATGTATGTATGTATGTATGTATGTATGTATATGTAAATCTTATCTTCAATCCTGTTTTCTAATTAATAGTATAAACTACTCCAACTTTGCACAATGAAATTTGAGACTTATACCTGCACTAGATAATAAAAAGGGTTATCTTATAAAATTTTGTTTCTAATCATCTAAACATCCTTAATAACCCTTATGTTTTGGGAAGAAACAAAGAGAACAAACTTGACTAGGTATAAAATTATGCTACTTATGGTATCAGATATTTATTGCTTAAAGAAATGTCATTGTCAGCACTACATTAATCATTTGAGTAATGACCCAGAAAAAAGTTCTAGAATACGCATTTATGATCCAAAATGTGATCAAAACATCTCAATCTAAAACCAATTTTTTTTCTATTCAGTAATTACTAATTTACTATCCGGGTACCCTACCCTAATGTGGTCAATTCTTATCCGATTCTTTGACTTTGTTGTCACTAGGTTTGATGTTGTATTTTTTGAAACGTAACGATGAATATTAGAGGCATAGATTCATTATCAAATGAATAGATTTGGAAAAGTTACAAAAATATTGATTAGTTCATCATGTACAAGTAACCTGTTAATTTATCTTTTATATTGTAATACAATCATTAATACTTAAGAGAATAATTTTCTTTGATGAGATACACTCTACAATTTTTGGTTAAGCACAGATGCTATACGATAGTACAACTTTTTAATCAAATATCTTATGCAATTAACTAACAACAAATTAAAACATTATCGAATCTATAAAGTATTAGTATTATATACTGATGGACTGTCACACCGTTATATCATTAGATCAATCATGCAATCGAAATTTAAAATTTTTAGACTTTGATTTTTTCCTTGACAAATGTGTGAATAGAATATAATGATTTCATGTTTTTGGAAGCAAGTAATTATTTTTCAATATAGTTCTCCAGGGCATGTTTGGTAAAGGGGTACTTACTGCAGGCGTAAAGCTTGGCTTCATAACTATAGTCGCTTTTTTTTTGGGGGGGGGGGGGGTTGGGTTCAACTACAGAAGCTTTTTAGTGTGCAGTGTCGCTTCATAATAATTGCATGCTTGAAAATAAGTATAACATAGGAGGCGTTTTCCCTTCTTGTTTGCAATATTAAGCAACACCCAAAAAAAGGAAAAAGGAAATTGTACTCATTTACTCATATATGCATGTAATTAGCATTACAAGGAAAACTGTAGTATGTATGTAGTTTATTGATGCAGATTATGCTGAAGATGAGATCTCTTGATTTCTTTTCACAAATTTGATAACTCAAAAGCCCTTCTATGAGGAATTAAAAACCAACTTGATTCAAATCCTGCAGAGGACACCGATTGCTAGCTGGACCAAGCAAGTCATCACATTGAGTTGAACTCCAGCAGAATTTGCACGTTAGACTTGAAGGAATTGTACATTTTTCTGCATTTATCATTAAGAGTAAGTTAACTTAAGCAATTCAGGTCGCTCGAAACTTGTATACATCAGCTATTAGGTGGTTTAGACTTTGACAGTCACTTTGTATGTATAAACTTTGAGTGAGCAAATCAATACAATAAGCTCATATAACTCAACTTTTCTCTCTAAATTTCTTTGACTTCTCTCTAGTTCCTCACGGTCTTAGAGTAGTTTTAGTTCGGCCTGAATCGATTTTCTCCTTGCCTTTCTTTTCGACCAATTGATTAAGGCCATCAATCAATACAACCTTCATCAATCAACACATTTTGATTCTTCATTTTTTATTGATTGTTTTGGTTCAACAAACAATCAAGCCTGCGCATTAGCGATTTAGATCTTGATTCCTAGATTCGATTCTCTTGAACATATTGATTAAGCTATTTCCTTATTGCCTACGCATTAGCTATTCCTTATATCACTTATCGTAACCTTGAGTGATATAAGGAAAAATATGGCAATAAGTTGGTTGCTCAAGTACCTACTCAAAATAACTCTGTGGAGCATGTTCTAGATTCTCCTCTATAATTTCCTAGAGAGTGACTGACCGGTGCACCAGGTAAAATCAACAATGCCTTGGTGCATATTGTGGGTTAAGAAGTGCTTAAAGAACTTAATGGAAAACAAGTGTCCCTTGATGAATCTTGATTTGTGGATGATGCCTTATTTCAACGACCATGCCTCAGTGCATGCTGACAAGGTTTTCACCTCATTTACTGGTAATGCCTCTACCAAGTGCAATAGTGCAAGAATAAAGAATCATAAGACAGAATTGTTGCATACTAGAGCAGGACATGCATCTTTGTCTAAGATGTATCGTATGATTGATGTCAAATTTGCATCAACTTTTCAATTGATTGTGAAACTTGTCTGTGGATAGATTTCACGGGCTACATTTCCTGTTAGTAATTATATTGCTCCTAGCAATTTTGAACTTGTGCATATAGACTTTTGGAGTCCATACAAGACACATGATGTAACTAGAGCAACTATTTCCTTACGACACTTGATGATCACACCATATTTACTTTGATATTTAGTCCAAAATAAAATGCAAGTGCTTACTGCTTGTGCCCTATAACACCCCAACTCATAATCACGTTGGTGACTTTAATTAACCGATTGTTGTGTCTAATCCTTTAGTAACCTTGGAATTAGGGCATTATCACCATTCTTAGGAGGATAGGGCTTTGTTAACTAGTTACATAAGCATTTTAATCATTGTTATGTTACAAGGGAACTAGATAATATACAATTCTTACGTGCTCAACCTCAATGAAAGTCCAATATCGCAAAGCATACTTGTCCATGACCCCAGAAGTTTACAGAACGTCACTGTGAGCCTGTGTAGGTCCATTGTTCACCTTGCTTTCGGTTTCCAAGTGCCTAAACTTCCCTGATACTCCACCTAGAGCACAAAATACAAAAACATTTGAACAATGAGTCGAAACTCGAAACTCAATATGTTTACGCTAGAAAAGAAAAATCATTTTTTAGTGAGCGGCCATACTTGAATTCATTTTAGTTCGAAAACAAGAGGAGGAGAGAATATGGGTAAAATTGCTTGGTTGGTAGGGATGGCAACGGGTTGGATTCGGATCGAATGTATAAACATCCAAATCCGATCCAATTAATAATCGGATTTGAAAATTGTTAGGAAAAAAGTTTTAATATCTATAAGCCCCAAGTGCAACGTGTATCGTTGAGTACTTGGGGTGTCGTCCGTCGGGAGTTATTTTTCCAACTACCAAAGTTCACTCGAGCGTATCAATCTAGGCGAAATCAAAGGTAAAGAGAAGTAAAACTAACTACTAAAACAAAGAAGATTTCAATTGTAATTAAACCTAAGGTAGACTAACTAATCAATCCAAACCCTCACCTTCTTAAGTTATGCTAGTAATTCA
This sequence comes from Carnegiea gigantea, assembly GCA_029747015.1. Classification (NCBI taxonomy): domain Eukaryota; kingdom Viridiplantae; phylum Streptophyta; class Magnoliopsida; order Caryophyllales; family Cactaceae; genus Carnegiea; species Carnegiea gigantea. Next base: position 6,960 of record JAKOGI010000487.1, read on the forward strand.
AGGATGATTGGTTGCCAAATTAAAGTCCACCTAAGTCCTCTCTCAAGGGTCAATAAGCTAGTCCAAATGTTCTAACAACCTATTTTCATGGCATGAGGTCCATTGGACTACAAGATTAACAACCTTTGACCTAACTAGCGACGAGACTATTTTCATGTCTCAATCTCAACTATTCTCTCTACCCACACTAGACGATCGACCTCACCTCTCAGCATAAGTCAATTACCCCAAAACATGGATGAAAGCTCTTTCAAGCATTTCATCGAACACTTGGCAGGCATGAAAGAAAACCTTAGATTCTAGCATAAACAAGAGGGGTAAAGGCCCAAACAAGGATCAATTAGTCATCAAGAGGCTAATCACAATCTAAGTTTCACAACTATAATCAATAAACATTACAAAAGATTGTAAACTAAAACATAAACATAGATAACAAAAATAGAGAGAGAAAGACGAGAGAAAACTTATGCTTGAATAATTGAATGAACTTGAAAATCCACAAGCTTGAAACTGGAGTTACAATCTAAAATCCTAATCTAATCCCCCTATCGAGGTTTTTATTGGCTAAATCTAAACTAAAAACTCCCAAAAAGTCGCCAAATGAGAGCCGGAGAGGTTCCGAACAAAAATGTCGAAAAGGGGTTTAAATAGAAAATCGGGCGAGCGAATAGTGGCCGGGTGGCACGGTGGTTCGACCCCCTGTTGTTCCTTCTCGCCTGTTTTTACTGTTTTTCTTCACTTTATCCCGTCTTTACTGCTTTTCATGACAATTGTTCGATTTGAAATTATTTTCTGCAAAACATAAATAAAATAAGTAAAAATCCCAAAGATTAAGTTAGTATACGAGCTAAAAGTGGGTAAAAGAGGCACGTAAAATACGACAATTTATCGCCTAACAAATACCCCCACACCTATCTTTTGCTCGTCTTCGAGCAAAAAAAAAGAAAACTAACTTAAGAACCTAACTCACTTTCATAGGAGTCACGATTGTATTTAGCGTATACAACAAGCCCTTTAAACCCCTTGATTTCCTCAATTAGACGAGTAAGGTCTTGTGTGGGTTTGTAGAAGATATACCCATAAAATCTTTGAAAAAGAAAAATAAAAATAGAAAGGAAAAGAAAAACAGAAACAGAACAATAGAATGGATTTACAAACAAAGCACAACTATATACAAGGGAGAAGTATGCACACATTCTAACTAAACAAATCACCCATGCACAAGCGGTACTAACCTGCTTATAAACAAAGTGTACACATCAAGAGTCTCTATCCCCATGGGCGACATCAAAGCACCAACTTTTTACTCCACTGTACATCAAAACCTGGAATCCATCATAGTGCATGGTGCATAAATGTATCATCATCCTAGGACTTAGGCTTACCAAAATCAAACTCGTTCCCACTTGACTGACACATGCTACATTATTGACTTATTAACAAAGAAAACAAGCTTTTTCAGTAGCAGTATTACCTCAAAGGGTAACACCCAGTAGCACGTGCCTCAAAGAGTAACGCCCAGTGGCGCATGCCTCAAAGGGATACTTGTCATTCCAAATTTTTTTCTTTCCCTTTTTTTTTCTCATTTTTTTCTCATTTTGTTTTTTTTGGGGATAAATAAACGTGGAAACCAAACAAGAACAAAAGTAGCCGTGGTCAAGATAAGTGGGAGAGCCAATCATGGAAGACTAAGACCATAAGATAATGATGATAGTATAAATAAGGACTAGATTGCACATGTATAATGAACTATTGGGGTTAGAATTGGAGCTAGAATGACTCACTTAGGATAAAGATCTATCATATACATCATAATTATACACAAGCCAATAGCCAAGGTGAAAGGGATCAAAGTTGATAAAAATAGTACAAAACTCCCCCAAAACAAGGTAGCATGAAGACTACTCCTCCCCCATACCTAGATCTCACAATGTTCTCATTTGGAGTCGAGGAGTCACAACTACTACAAAACACATATATACAGAAAACAATTCTAAAATAGTATATAAAAACAAAAGACAAACAAGAAGAAGAAAAAGAAAGACAAAAACAAAAGTGTATACAACACAAAAATGAAGAAAGAGAAAAGAGGAAATGAATTTATCAGGTTAGGTGTTGAGTACACCTACACTACTACCTCCCTATGATGATGCTTCGGAAGGTTGGAGGAGCATCAACCACTCCTCCCATCTCAGGATCCAAGCCATCAATTCAGATGACGTCAAAGTTCGCAAGAGCTTATCGAACACCTGAGCATGCAACTCAGATAAATGTAAGTAAGAGCACCCAAATATGAATCTAGGAATGTCAATAAGTGCTCTCCTAAACTTATCAAATACCTTGAAGAAATCAGCAGAATAATCGAATGCAATAATCAACATCATTTTTCCAGGCATGTCCTCTAGGTACAGACGATAAGGATCAAGGGAGGGGTTATACCCTCTAAAAGTACCTAGAGATTTAGAACAGTCAACCTCATTCCCCTCAAGCACCGCATGAGAATCAATCGGTAAGAGATCACAACGCTTGGGGGAAGGGGAGGATAGTGAACATGAAAGAGAAGCATAGAAAATATCGAGGAGATCGGGGGATACAGGATCAACAAGATTAGGACTAGATGAAACTACAGTCACAACATCCACACATGACCTCTCTACGAGAGTCTCATCGAGATCATGCACCTCAATAAAAGTATCGTCTGACTCACAATACATATCATCCTCATCGACACTAGCATCAACACAAAATGTCTCACCTCCCTCGAACTCCGTCGACTGAGCTAAAGGAAAAGGTGGATCAAGATAGGTCGTATGAAGTGGAGTGTTGTCGCTAAGGGTGCTAGGTAGAGATGGAGCAATAAGGGGCAAAGTAGTCAAGGGAGGATCAAGTACTTCCTCTACTTCGGACTCTAGAGTAAGAGAAGATGCACCATCATCACATAAATTAACATCAAGTTCAGAGAAATTAACCCTAAGGTCAGTCTCATGTGATAGGTCATATTCCCGCATATGATTAGCAAGCTTAACTTGTTGCTCATTTATTATCTCTGTCATGCTAGCAATCCTAGCAAAACTATTAGCAGAAATATGATAGGGATCAGAATTACTGTCATGGTCAGAACAATGGCAGATCTCACATGCAAAAGGCGTATAATTAAGGATGCAGGGGGATGGGGTGTAAGAACTGAAATAACTAGTCTCAAAATCATAACTATCCCTAGCCAACCACTCAAGCAATTCCCAAACTTCATTAGCATTTCGAGCACAGAAATTCCAATGCTCCAAAGAGCATGGATCTCACAAGTCACACCCTCATAGACCATGTTCAAAATTTTCCACTTCTCCAAGTAATAACCACAATGAGCAAGAAAATCATGTAATCTATCGCAATATTTCCAAAATAATTCATGCTCATATTGAGGAAAGTGGAAAATTATCATTTTTTATTTTATGTTTTTTAGAAATGCTTTTCGATTTATTTTTTTTTTGGCAAATAAAAGCATAGTCTCGAATGGTCAAGTAAACTCCAATATTGAAAAACGCCAACTCCCTGTTAACGGCGCCAAAAACTTGTTAGGGAAAAAGTTTAAATATTTATAAACCCCAAGTGCAAGGTGTATTGTTGAGTACTTGAGGTGTCGTCCGCAGGGAGTTGTTTTTCCAACTACCAAAATTCACTCGAGCGTATCAATTTAGGCGAAATCAAAGGTGAAGAGAAGTAAAACTAACTACTAAAACAAAGAAGGTTTCAATTGTAATTAAACCTAAGGTAGACTAACTAATCAATCCAAATCCCCACCTTCTTAAGTTATGCTAGTAATTCAAGGATGACCGGTTGCCCAATTAAAGTCCACCTAAGCCCTCTCTCAAAGGTCAATAGGCTAGTATAAATGTTCTAACCGCCTATTTTCATAGAATTAGGTCCATTAGACTACAAGATTGACAACCTTTGACTTAACTAGTGGCGAGACTATTTTCATGTCCCAATCCCAACTATTCTCTCTACCCATACTAGACAATCGACCTCACCTCTCAGAATAAGTCAATTACCCCAAAATACGGATGAAAGCTCTTTCAAGCATTTTATCGAATACTTAGCGGGCATGAAAGAAAACCTTAGATTCTAGCATAAACAAGAGGGGTAAAGCCCAAACAAAGATCAATCAGTCATCAAGAGGCCAATCACAATCTAAGATTCACAACTATAATCACTAAATATTACAAAAGATTGTAAACTAAAACATGAACATAGATAACAAAAATAGAGAGAGAAAGACGAGAGAAAACTTATGCTTGAATCATTGAATGAACTTGAAAATCCACAAGCTTGAAACCGAAATTACAATCTAAAATCCTAATCTAATCCTCCTATCGAGGTTTTTATTGGCTAAACCTAAATAAAAACTCCCAAAAAGCCACCAAAGGAGAGCCCGGAAGATCCCGAACAAAAATGCCGAAAAGGGGTTAAAATAGAAAATCGGGTGAGCGAGCAGCGGCTGGGGGGCATGACCGTGCCAAGTGGCACGGCCCCACCGTGCTAGGGTGGCACGGTCCCATCGTGCCACTTCTCTGGCGCGGTGGCTCAGTCCCCTGCTGTTCCTTCTCGCCTGTTTTTGTTGTTTTTCTTCGCTTTGTCCCGTCTTTACTCCTTTTCGCAACGTTTGCTCGATTTGAAATTATTTCCTGCAAAACATAAATAAAACAAGTAAAAATCCTAAAGATTAAGTTATTATACGAGCTAAAAGTGGGTGAAAGATGCACGTAAAATACGACAATTTATCGCCTAACAAAAATCCGATCCAAATCCGAATCCGTCGGATCAGATGTTAAATCGAATTCAGATTGTTTTCAAATCAGATTAAATCCGGATATAATCGGATATAATCTGATTATACATTTTTATTCAATATTTGCACAATTTTTTATTTCCGATCTTATTTTTACTCACTTGTTAGTGCAACATTAAATGCCTCTTTAATGTCAAATAACTTTTTATATTGAATATTTCAATGTGTTCAAGTAAAAAAGTGTTGGAAAAAGAGAATGCAAATTCATTTTAGAGTAAAAAGAATAGACAATAGTACAACAGTTGGAAGGAAAGGGAGAGAGTACAAATTTGATTGACAAATATGAGAGAGCGAGAAAAAGATCGGGCGAGAAGAGCAAATTAGCCAAGAAAGAAGAGTGTACTGCACATATTGTGCGGACCTTATGCGGATTTTTTAAGGGTTCTTATATTAGGATTTTTCTATTTTCAAAAAAGTTGAAATTATTAAAAAAAGATATCGGAGCGGATGTTTATCGGATCGGATGGACTCTCCTCCAAATCCACTCGGATCGAAGTCGGATTCGGATTATTTTTATTGGATTCTGAATCGGATTATTTTTTATCGGATTCAAATCAGATAATTTTGCTTCGGATCGGATTGAATTTGTATCGAATTCGGACTATACTACTATCCCTATTTACTTGTTATTATCTAGAAATGGAATCAAAATTGATGAGCTCGTATGAATAGTAAGGTCATTGAGTAGGTGCACACCTCTCAGGCCGATTGGGAAGCCTTAGTTGAAGCGACACGGATAAATTGAGGAGGCCTAAGCCCAGATAACTGGTAACTAATGGGTCTACTTGATTATGTGGCAAAATAATACTTGAAAATGATTCATTAAATGCTTACATATTATGAGATTTTGATATTTATAAAGGACATTTGAAATTTTTTAAAAGGTAAAGGGAGTAAATGTACCTACTTGGGTCTTCTCTCTTCCTTTTGTAAAAAGTTCGTTTTGGGCTCGATAACAATGAAAGTGACCTTGTTTATACTCTAGATAGGTTTTATTAGCTTAGTGAAGTTTAAATAACTTTGACATTAAAATTTTGTAATAACCACAGTCTGGGTATTTTCTTGATTATCTAAATCCCACCATTAATCTACTTATGCAACAATCAGGTCTTCGTTTTTCCATTTATTTTTGATTCGTGAAATTAGTTACATTATGTCCGGTCATTTGCATTATTGTTGTTATTATTATTATTATCAATTTATTTATTTTCTTACTGTCGATGTTAACATTAGTAGTCATTATTATTAATTACTATCATTAGTTATTATTTATTATTGATTATTCTTTTCATTTTCATTTCTATCCTTTATAAATTGATAATTTGCTAACATAATCTGGCTAGTTTACAAATGCCCAGTTCAAAAAAATCCTTGTTTCCAATGTGATGTGCATATTCTTGGTACCAAATCGATGTGATACTTGTCCCCAAAGCCTTTACTAAACTTAATTGCCCCTTTGTTATTTGGTTTGAGTTGTGAAAGAATATATCATTTTCAACCCACCTAAGCATAAGTCAATCTTTACTTACCAGCTTAGGTTACTGTAATACCCGCGTTCTTTATTTTTATAATAAGCTGACTGTCTCGCCTTATGGCGCTATAAAATTGTATTTTATTAACTATATAATTAAAATATTATTGATGTGCTTATGTGAGGGGTAATTTAATTAAAGCGGATATTATTGTTGCTATTAATAATAATAATAATAATAATAATAATATTATTATTATTATTATTGTTGTTGTTATTATTATTAGTTTTGAAGATTTTTCGCTGATTTTAATAAGCGTCAATAAGGATTATTAACAGGTACCAAATCAAGTAGGAACCCGAGTACGATTAGATTGTTAATCTTAGAATTAGTTTCGTTGTTTATTAAAATCAAACATTGACATATTAGGGACGAATGATCGACGAAAGATCATATTATCGATTCGAGTTTAGAATATAAAGTTTGAGATTAGACTAGTGGTGTTAAGTATTGGTAAGCTTCCCAAAAAAAAGGGAAAACGAGGGGCATTTTAGTCAAAATACGCATGAACTTAAGTCTGGCTTTCTCTCTCCTCTCCACGCGAAACCCCCCGACCCTCTGAGCTCATCTCTCTCTCTCTCTCCACTCTTCATCTTCTTCCTCATCTCTCCTCTGCCATACACATGGCCACCAAGCTCCGAAATCCCGCGATTTCTCCTCCACCCAACTTGAATTCCCCCTCGTTCAACCTCCCCCAGAACCAAACGATACTTTGGTGCAAAATCTGGGTAAAATCCGAAGGTTTTCTCCACGTTTTTGATTAAATTGGGCAGCGATTTGAAGCTCCAAACTCGTGTTGAAGCTTGGCCATGCAACCTTGTTTTTAGCTGCCTCAATTGTCCTACAAATTAGGTGTGAATTTGCTGTATCAAACATCCACCACAAGTTCAAGTCAGTGAGTGAACGTTCAGGTGAATTTGGGGTCCGAATTACGTGGGTTAGGCATGGTTTGGGGTCTGTTCACATTGTCAGTGAGCAAGGAGTCGAAGATTGGAGTTTTCAAGCATCTAAAGTCTGTCTGGAACAAGTCTCTAGCTTGGGATCGAGGTGGGTGTTTCTCTCCTCTTAAATTATTACTAATTTCCAATGAATTTTACTAATTTTAGTTAGTGCATGTTTGAATATGAGATATAATCAGTATTTGAGAATTCAGAACTGAAATCGGATAATTATAATGATGATACTGATTCCGGGATACTTGCATGTTGATTTGATGCGTGATTTTATTAACCGGTCAGTTTGGAGATTTATAGAACAAGCAAGATCATGTCATAAAGTTACTGCTGGTTCAGTTTTAGTACGCCTAAATTATGTTTTGAAGGTTGCATGCGAATGTTATGCCCATAGGATGCTAATTGGGCGATTGAGGTAATGGTAGAGCAAACTGAATTATGTCTAAAGATTATTGCTGGATCAGTTTGGATATGTTTATATTCTGGTTGTGGTAATTATACAAAAATGCTACACCTATGGATGTTGGTTTGTGAACTAAACGATTGAATTATTGTGATACCAAACTGAGTCGGTAGTTAGATGGCTTCAGGTTGAACTAATAAGAGCTTTTGAGGTTCTTTGTGGTCGGTGTTGCATAAGGAAGGAGCTTAGGTTGTAATTGACTGCAATCGTGTAGGTTGCGAGGCCATGTGTGGCTTATTTGCCAGATTCTACCAAGTTGAATTATGAAGTGTTTGAATGTGTTACGTGTGAGCCACTCCGCTTCATGTCATTAAGCTTTATCATGTTTGTGGGAGTGAAATTTTGAAAAAGAAGGTTTTTCATGATTGAAAATAAAAGTACCCATAACTATTAGCGAATGATGACCTATTTTTAATTATACGAATGTAGTTTTTAAGATATAAAGAATTTTAAAAAGGAGTGAGTTGCATGGTAAATAATTTCCCTATGAGAGATAGCAAACCTATTAGCCGATATGGCCATACACTTTAAATGGCTAACATAACATACTTACAGATAATAAGATGGGAGTGAACCTGCTAGAATGGGAGAATCCCTAGTCTAGGGAGTAGTCACAGCAGTGAAAAACCCTAGAAGACCCTGACGAGGGCAAAGGTCCAAGTAGTTGCCATCCCGAGAGTAAGAGCTTAGCATGAGCGATAGTCTCACTTGGGATTGAGAATAGATCTCACCTAACCAGCACATTATGATGATCGTATGCCAAGAGTATCTTCCTAATAAATGAGAAAAGCAGTAGGTATTTCGCCATCTTAAGTATTTCAGAAAAAGGAAAGATTTCAAGGGTCATCAAGAAACTAGTTCGAATAAGATTCAAAAAGCTCATAAGGGTCATTATAGGGCCAATACGAAGGACATTTCTTTTTAAAGAACATGAGCCTTAAGAGGCTAAGTAATGTGTGGCTATATGCTTGTAATGCATCGAACATTTAAGTTTTCAAATGTGCATATTCTGTGAAAGAAAGTTTCTTGCATAATCTTTATTCCACGTGTTTACACTTCTCTCATAAGTGACTAGACAGTCAAAGCATAAATCACGTATTGTGCCACATAGCCCAATGGTTGGGAGTTAGTGGACTTCCCTTGAAATTCTATGCCGTTTAATACGATAATGGTATTACTTAAATGCATAATATGTGACTATTATTGGTATTATTACCTGCAACTGTTTTGGTTTTAAGGAGTTAGGAAATACTTGCTGAGCATGTGGTTGCTCACCCCATTACTATTTTCCTTTTCCCCAAGTTTTCATTGTGAAAAGTAGAAGTCAATTTACTTATGCCGAGTTGTTGTTTGCCCTTACTTTGAAAAGGTGTCATGTGTGCGTATATAAAAGTGGACTTACGTGTTAAAAATGTAATATAGTGTATCCTTAGAGTTGTAAATGCATGTAAACAAAGTATTCTCATTCATGTAATGCATATTATTTAGAAGTCGCTTTGTATGGCCATGTGAGCTAGCCATCTGATTAGTCAGTCACCATTTGTTTAAGTTGTTTTTTGGGAATGTAAAACCCCAGTACTCCAAATGTATGATCCATTGAGTTGTATCATTCATTTCTTTCTTTATTATTAAACTTTATTATTTTAGTGTACTTCGGGCGAGTGGCACATAGAGTTGAGGACTTCGACATGCAGTAGTTGAGCTTATTTTAGAGTTCTTTACACTTCTATTGATTGTAGGATATAATGTAAGGTTTTGATCCTAGGAAATGGTTAGTTTCTAGACGAAACTCTCTCTATTTCGCCCTAGAATTTAAGTAGGATTTAAGAAATCATTAATGCTCCTAACCCTAGGGTTGGGGGTGTTATAGATGGTATCTGAGTAAGGTCCTGCGACCACAGGCCGTAACCTGAGTCTTGCATTTCATATAGTTATCTAGGAACACGTTGATGATGAGGTGATATATTCCTGCTTTTGTGTGCAAATGTGGTTTTTGTGTGAACTTTGGTGCATTTAGCTAGCTATGTGCGGTTTGGGTGAGCTCATTGATTGGATAAATGAGCAATTTGCTAGAGCGTAGGCTAAATGACTTGTATTCTCGTAAATGAGCTAATTGTTGCCTCGATAATCATTGTTTTGTATATGCACTTTGGTGATTTAATCGAAAGTTTAAAGTACGCTTAATTTGAATTCAAATGTTTGGAAAAGTCTTAACTCTAAGCTCATTTTTGCCCCTAAAGTACGATTTGCTCCTCGGGCCACATAATGGAGTGAGCAGACGTACTCAATGGTTGGTAGAAAAAGAGCTAAAAGTAGTTAAACTATTCTCCTTTTGAGACGTAGAGAGTTTGAAAGTTAAGATCCTTCCTAAATAGTGATTTTTCTTTCGCATTAAAAGACCTTTCTAATTATATAGCTAAGCCTTACTGATGCATATGAAGACTTGTATTTACTTTACAATGATGTTCGAGCCTCATTCTATGAACATAAGTTTCTATATGTAACTGGATGTTCAAATACCTACATGCTAAGATGCATTCATTGCTTGATGTGTTGATGACAAGTTGTTACAAGTGACTAAAAGATTGCTTTTCTTGACTAAAAGTTCTTTTAGATGATACCTCTTTTTGCGTAGATTCTTAATTACTAAAGGAACTAAGTGAGAACTTCGTATGCGCGCATGTCAATATGGGTGATTGTGATAGGTTGATTGTTGCCTGAGTGTTATTCTAGGCCTTCCGTATGCGTGTCGTTGATACTTAGAGGTGGCCATAATCTAGATTGTCATCTACATAGGGGGTCTTCCTTGCTTCCTAATATGTAACTACTGTTCCTCACGAGTCAGTTAGGTGTTATACTCATCGTGGCATGGAATGCTATTCTTATTATAGGATTGGTAGTGTCCTGGCTATATCAACCCCAATACACCTAGAACGGAGATAAAAGGGAGAACTTAATAGACTTTAGAATTGTTGTACCATATATATCACCCTGTTACCTCCTGGGAAAATGAGCCATACTTTGTAAATATCTTCTTAAGCATTAACTCCAAGTGTAAAAGTCGGAATGCCCCGTAGTAGAAGACAGAGCCTCCTGGTCCATATTAGGAGTTCCTTAGACCTCTGTAATTATCTTATGACACAAATGTTTTGCAAAACCTCAACGTATATTCGTAAGACCATTAACACCATTGTTAGCTTATCAATGACTCCTAACAATTTGGACAAACCTGAAGGCCTACCCTTGATCCTAGGTTTTAAATGAGGGTTGCACTCATGTATACTCGTGTAGATGGCCTTCCGTGAGACACTACCACAAACTTATGTGTTTTTGAAGCGTAAGTATAACATTATGCATAATGCAAAGGTCATGGAAGCCTATATAGTTACTTAGGTTCATTGTGCACGGTCATGCAGGTGTCTTGTGAATAAATTATCTAGCAAATGCACATCTTGGTGTTTTCTTGACTTGAGTTGGTTTGGCATGTGACTGAATTAGCTAAATTGTTTAACTTATATAATTCATGGCATGGTATGACCTTTGTGTTGTTATTTACATTTCGTAAATTCTATGATCTCATGTTATAGCTAAATAACTGCATACGCACGTATTTAAAGCATGATGAGACAGCTATAGGAACTTGCATTCACATATTCTTGCCCTTGTATCTTATGTTTGATTGGATAGCATATTAGTGTATCTTGCTTATAGTTGAAATTCTTAACTCTGCACTTGTCAGGAAAGTTATTTTAGACAATGACTGATATAGATTGTATAGGTCCAAGGACATAACGTGATTAAGTTACCTTATAATATACCCTATGTGATGAATTTCATGTAATGCATGGTGATTTTTATAGACCTTCATTGGGTGTTATGTTTGGTAATATTGTTGTCCTATTATATGAAGGCCATCCTGCATAGACGTTTCCATTATGAACCTTCTGATTGCTGTATTGCCATGTTGTCACCCTTTGACATTAGAAATCACAATTGTATATCGAAGTGTTTGTTATTAACCTCGTAAGGGAAATGATAAGGTGCGGTTGTACTCATACTCATTTCGAGATGTATCTGACAATTGAGTTATAAGATATGTGTGCCAACGTGATTAATAGAAACACATGAGTCTGACATCATGTTATTTATTTCCATGATCAAGAAATAACCAGTTCTAAATGAGACCTGAAGGTAGAACATTATGATAGCTAGGGCATAAGTGTGATACTTGATGTATGAACTTGGCATTAAATCCAGCATCACCGAGAAACCATGTATCTACCTCCGTTAAATGACTTATGTTCAGTCCTATTTTGGATCTTACCACCCATCAACTTACATTCTTGCCTTAGCGTTTTTCTTTTAAATTGACCTTATAGACATGTAATACTGGTTCATGTTACTTATGATTCTTAATGTTGGATGTGCTCTGTTGTTGATTCTACGTGATATCAATGTGATTTCGAGTGCCACATCAAGATCTGTCATTGTGATGTGATGTATATGATGTCTCCGCTACTTTAATGTGATTAGATTCCTCGTTGACTGATTTAACCTTAGATTGATTTAATATCTTCATGCTTTCGAATGAACCTGATTAAATTAATCCCCTTCATATGACTTGGATATGTTCTGTCTAAGTTGCCATGAATAAAAGGCCTAAAAGTTAGTTGTGATTGATGTATAGACATAGGAATGTCAGTTGCATACGCTTTCCTTTTGTAAATTGCTTGCTATATGCGTATTGGACGGTTTCATGTTGCTTATGATTCTTAGGTTTGAGAATGCTGAGTTGTTAATTCCATGCGATATCATTGTAATGAAGTGATGCTACATGATGCTATGTCATGACCTTATCACTTCAATGTACTATAGGAGTCTCCAGGTCAACAGTTTTGATCCTAAAAGTGAATTGAATTCATATTTTAGAATGAAACTACTTGTATATAATTTTGAGATGTCATTGCCAAACTGTCCTACCTCTAGACGCCGATTAATAGCGATGCATATACATAGAGTAATTGTTTACTATGCGAATTGAGTCTAGATTTATTGAAAGTCTGTGTTCCTTTTTAAGACAAGCTTAATATGGTTTTTCACTCCAACACATTTGCCCCTCTTCTATGCGATTACCCTCGGCGCCTAAATAAAGTGAGTAGCCGCTCGAGGAGGATTAGCGAGGGGGAGACTGGATACCACAAGCCCATTTTTCGGTTTCAATTAATTGTAAACTAAGAATTTGGATTTTAGTGCGATTTGTGTAGATTGTGTCAAGTGTGTGCACATCTTAGGTACGACTGAACTGAGATTTAGAATTTCAATGACGAAATTCATTGAAGAGGGGAAGAATGTAATACCTACGTTCTTTATTTTTACGTTAAACCGACTGTCTCGCCTTATGGCGTTATAAAATCGTATTTTAGTAACTATATAAATTAAAATATTATTGATATGCTTATGTGAGTGGTAATTTGATTAAAACGGATATTATTGTCGCTATTAGTATTAATATTATTATTATTATTATTAGTTTTGAAGATTTTTCGATGATTTTAATAAGCGTTAATAAGGATTATTAACGGGTACTAAATCGAATAGGAACCCGAGTACGATCAGATTGTCAACCTTAGAATTAGTTTTGTTGTTTATTAAAATTGAACATTGATCTATTAGGGGGCGAATGATCAACGAAAGATCATATTATCGATTCGGGTTTAGAATATGAAGTTTGAGATTAGACTAGCGGTGTTAAGTGTTGGGCAAACTTTTAAAAAACAACAAACGGAAATGAGGGGCATTTTAGTCAAAACACGCCAGAACTTAAGTCTGGCTTTCTCTCTCCTCTTCACGCGAAACCCCCCAAGCTCATCTATCTCTCTCTCTCTGCTCTTCATCTTCTTCCTCATCTCTCCTCCGCCATACACGTGGCCTCCAAGCTCCGAAATCCCTCGTTTTCTCCTCCACCCAACTCAAAATCCCCCTCGTTCAACCTCCTCCCGAACCAAACGATACTTTGGTGCGAAATCTGGGCAAAATCCAAAGGTTTTTGCCATTTTTTAGTTAAATTGGGCGGCGATTCGAAGCCCCAAACTCATGTTGAAGCTTGGCCATGCAACCTTGTTTTTAGCTGCTTTAATTGTCGTATTAATTGGGTGTGAATTTGCTGCGTCAAACATCCACCACAAGTTCAAGTCAATGAGTGAACGTTTGCATGAATTTGGGGTCCGAATTGCATGGGTTAGGTGCAGTTTAGGGTCTATTCGCATCGTCAGTGAGCAAGGAGTCGAAGATTGGCGTTTTAAAGCACCCTAAAGTCGAGCCCAAAGCCCGGAACGAGTCTTTAGCTTGAGATCGAGGTGGGTGTTTCTCTTCTCCTAAGTTATTACTAATTTCCAACAAATTTTACTGATATTAGTTAGTGCATTTTTGAATCTGAGATAGTAATCAATATTTGGAGAATTTAGAACTTGGGTAATTATAATGATGATGCTGATTTTGGGATTCTTGCATGTTGAGTTGATGCGTGATTTTATTAACCGGTCAGTTGGAGATTTGTAGAACAAGTAAAATCATGTCATAAAGTTGCTGTTGGTTCAGTTTTAGTATGCCTAAATTATGTTTTGAAGGTTGCATGCGAATGTTATGCCCATAGGATGCTAATCGGGCAATTGAGGTAATGGTAGAGCAAACTGAATTATGTATAAAGATTATTACTAGATCAGTTTGGATTTGTTTATATTTTGTCTATGGTAATTATATAAAAATGCTAGGCCTATGGATGTTGGTTTGTGAAGTACTAAACAATTGAATTATTGTGATACTGAACCAAGTCGGTAGTTGGATGGCTTGAGGTTGAACTAATGAGAGCTTTTAAGTTTCCTTGTGGCCGGTGTTGTGTGAGAAGGGAGAGGTTGTGATTGACCGCAATCATGTGGGTTGCGAGGTCATGTGTGGCTTGTTGGGCAGATTCTACTAAGTTAAATTATGAAGTGTTTGAATGTATTACGTGTGAGCCCCTCGCCTTCATGTCATTAAGCTTTATCATGTGTGTGAGAGTGAATTTTTGAAAAAGAAGGTTTTTCATGGCTGAAAATAAAAGTACCCATAACTATTAGCGAATGATGGCCTATTTTTAATTATACGAATGCAGTTTTTAACGCATAAAGAATTTTAAAAAGGAGTGAGTTGCATGATAAATAATTTCGCTGTAAGAGACAACAAACCTATTAGCCGCTATGGGCATATGCTTTAAATGACTAAGATAACGTGCTTACGGACAATAAGATGGGAGTGAACCTACTAGAATGGGGGAATCCATAGTCTAGGGAGTAGTCCCAATAGTGGGAAATCCTAGAAGACCCTGATGAGGGTAAAGATCCAAGTAGTTGCCATCCAAGGAGTAAGAGCTTAGTATAAGCGATAATCTCACTTGGGATTGAGAATAGATCTCACCCAACCAGCACATTATGATGATCTTATGCTAAGAGTATTGTTGGAGTATAAAAGTGGGTATTGTCCCACATTGATAAAATTCAAAGAATATGATAGTGGATGTTGTCCCACATTGATGAAATTAAAGGGCTTGAGCATGTATATAAGCTTGTGAGTTACTCCACCCATTGCCAATTGGTTTTGGGATGGAACCTCATTTGAGCTTGTATGTATGACTCTTTGTTAATTGCCCAATTGATATGTAAAATTTAACAAGTATTTTCCTAATAAATGAGAAAAGCAGTAGATATTTTGCCATCTTAAGTATTTCAGGAAAAAGAAAGATTTCAAGGGTTATTAAGAGGCCAGTTAAAATAAGATTTGAAAAGCTCATAAGGGTGATTATAGGGCCAATACGAAAGAGATTTCTTTTTAAAGAACATGAGCCTCAAGAGGCTAAGTAATGTGTGGCTATATGCTTGTAATGCACCGAACATTTAAGTTTAATGTGCATATTCTGTGAAAGAAAGTTCCTTACATAATCTTTATTTCACGTGTTTAAGCATCTCTCATAAGTGACTAGATAGTCAAAGCATAAATCACGCATTGTGTCGCATAGCCCAATGGTTGGGAGTTAGCGGACTTCCCTTGAAATTCTCTGCCGTTTAATACGATAATAGTATTACTTAAATGCGTGATATGTAACTATTATTGGTATTATTGCCTGCAACTATTTTTGTTTTAAGGAGTTGAAAATACTTACTGAGCGTGCGGTTACTCATCCCATTACTATTTTCCTTTGTCCCAAGTTTTCATTGTGACAAGTAGAAGCCAATTTACTTATGCCGAGTTAGAGTCTACCCTTACTTTGAAAAGGTGTCATATGTGCACATATAGAAGTGGACTTGCTTGTTAAACGATGTAATACAATGTATCCCTAGAGTTGTAAGTATAAGTAAGCAAAGTACTCTAGTTCATGTAATGCGTATTATTTATAAGTCACTCTGTATGACCATGTGGGCCAACCGTCTGATTAGTCAGTCACCATTTGTTTAAGTTGTTCATTTTTCGGATGTAAAACTCCAGTACTCCGGACGTGTGATCCGTTGAGTTGTATCTTTTATTTCCTTTTTTATTATTAAACTTTATTGGTTTCGTGTACTCCGGACGAGTGGCACGTAGAGTTGTGGACTCCGACATGTAGCTGTTGAGCTTATTTTAGAGTTCTTTACGCTTCTATTGATTGTAGGATATAATGTAAGGCTTTAAGCCTAGGAAATGGTTAGTTTCTAGGCGAAACTCTATCTGTTTCGCCCTAAAATTTAAGTAAGATTAAAGAAATCGTTAATACTCCTAACCCTAGAGGTTGGGGGTGTTACAGTTACATTAACACTTAATTTATCAATAGCACTAATCTTGTTCCATTAACTTTACTACTTTAGGTAAGCTATAAGAATCAAGTACCTTTAGTCCAATCATTACTACTACTCAAATTCCACGCTAAAGTACCATTCAATCATCCTAAATTAAACTCCAACAATTCATGTCCAATTAAGTTGTTTCAAAATTCCCTAAAACAACATTTTCCCTCCTTTCTCCAAGTTCAACCTCAAACCCCGGCACCTTAACCTTTTCCAACTCTTCCATGGCAGTCATCCAACACAGCCATAATCAACCTTTAATTTCATTAAAAATACAAATAAATTTCCTCAGAATTCAACATAATCAAGTTACAAGAGCACAAGTGCCCAAACCATATTCAATCCCCAATTCCTCCACGAACACCTAACATCAACCCATTCAAATCCTCAAAATTACCGTCACAAACTCCAATTTAACACAAATTATCGCCTATCTAGGTTAGAAAAATATATTTACTAACAAAATTAGGAAGTGAAATAATGAAATCAATTGAAGGAGAACTTGAGGTTCACCTTTCAACTTCAAAGCAACAAAGCTAGAGAGGAGTGGGAGGAAGTTGTGGCCATATGGTTGAGTTTTGGCTGATGTCTGGTGGTTAAGAAGTTAGTGGCGGCCCTTGGGTGGTGCGGCAGCTTCAAGAAGAGGAAAGGGGGCTGCATCGCTAATCAGGAGGGCATAGGAAAAGCAGTGGAAATTAGGGAGGAGGCTGCATTTTTATGGTGAATATCTAGCTAAATAAATTTTGATCTAATCTTACCTCCCAGTCTAGATTTTTCTTATAGTTTTAGCCTCTTTTTTTCCTTTCTGGTAGTAGAATAACTCCCCATTTTTACTAATTAATAATTGAGCTAGTATTTGGGATTTTATTAGTATGCTCTGGGTTCACTTGAAAGAAAACTATAAACTCTACCCATCTCAATTAATATGTTCTTTGCATTTATTTTATTTTGATTATTCAAGCTATTCTTTCATTTATATAGCATGTGTGAGCCTATTGCATTCATATACATTCGAGATGAAAAGCTATATCTACTTTTGTAATTAGGCTAATTTTTATTTACTTATTTATAAATTCTGAATAATTTTATACGAAGCATGATTACACTTGATTTCAAGGCCATTTTCATCGTTTCAGCCTGCAGTCACATAGATGTTCCAAATGTTGAATTGAAATGCGGTAGGATGAAGCTTTTTCAATATTGACACTAGGTGTGTCTAATATTGAATTATCATTATACTTGTATTGTATGAATGATAAATTATAAAATTTGATAGTCGCCTTAGTAAGTCTAAGATAAAACCTCTGAAAGTCGAATATAAAATACAATGATTTCAAATTAAAGCCTTATAATCGAATCTTGAGTGTTAATGTTAACACTAGGTATGTTGATCTAGTGACTCAAGTTGATTTTTTTAGGTAAAAGCCAGACTTACGAATCACATGGCGTAGAAGAGTGCCATACTCAGTTTACTGGGAGCTATGCTATGACATAATATGCTAAATGTCGACCTATTTGATGAGTGACAAGCGAGTTCCCTTTCTTTGCCACTGTGTGACCCTCACTAGCAATACTCTTTGGCTTAAAGGTATAATATGAAGTTAAAGCTTGATGTAGCTACCTTAGAGTGTTTTCCAACAGCTAAGATGTATATGGTCTGGTGGAACACATTAGGAAAGTGGTTATGCTGAGATGGATTATTTTTAATTCTCTAAGGAAGAATCATTTCCTCGTCACCATATCAAGCATAAGTGATTATATTCAGTATATGATCAATTGATATATCGATAGGCATAAAAGAATAATGTATGCCATTGGTGATGTTTGCATGATTCGGGGTGTTGATATTTTGTGAATGTGTTATGTCAGTTAGATGGTGACTTGATATAATACTATTGGTTTGTTTTTAGTTGCACGCTTTATTCCTAGTATGAAGCGTGAGTAGATTTGTTGGCGAAGAGATACAAGATTTGTGATTTATGTGATCGAATGCGAGCTATTGACCAAAAGTAATGGTCCCATAATCTCACAGTAATTACACCATAATCACACGATTTGGGAGCTATAAGGTGATTAATTCAGTATTAATCAACCAATTCAATTTTATGATTCTGTTACAAGCTCTGTGCTATGAAAGGGGGTGATTAGATTAGGGAAGCCACAACTCAGAATCAACATTCCCTCGATCAAATCTACTCTCTGTCTTCTCCCTCACACTAATCTAGCCATCTTTGAGATTTAGGTTTATGGTGTGAACTTCATTGGTGGCTCTAGTAGCCACCTTGTACGCGGGTAGTAGTCAGCATACCATTCCGAGTTAGACTTCCGCATCAACGTGAGTCATTACTATCCTACAGTATAAAACCCTATTTTTCATCATACTCTTAGCGTCAAGCTGGGTCTTGTAGCCTCAAATCCCACTTGAGCGGGAAGGGGCTGAGGGGGCATTGCATATATTTCTATAATCATTGTTCAGGTTGTTAGAAACTTGTACACATCAACCCTTAGGTGGCTAGCAGGAGCTTCCTTGATAGTCATTTCATATACATACACTTTAAGTAAATCGAGTCGATACAGGCTCACACTAACAAATTCAACTTCTCTCTAAATTTCTTTGGCTTCTTCCTATTTCTTCAAGACCATTCCTCTTTCGCAAAATGATATTGTTAACTCTAATCCTATGTGAAGTATCATTATGTGAGCATATATAATTTAGTTTTCATAATATGATGACAGTTGAAATCGAATTCCTTCATTTAAGAACGTAGGCAAGTTAGGCTTAATAAGCATGTGTTAAGCTTCAGCTTGGTTCGATGCAAGTTCAACTTTGATTGTATGCTTGCCAAGTCAAGCTGGGGATGAAATGTGGGTTTATCATATTGGGATGTTGTTTTTTTTTCTTGGGAGGAAATATAATGTCTTAGTGGATCTAGACATATAGAATAGAAAAGTCTATCTATTAAATTATTCATTTCAGGGGTGTTAATATATACGAATTTAACTCCCTTTAAAATATAGTTTATTAGATTTTTTTTTTTTTTTGAGTTAGAGGTGTACATGGACACCCAAATCTATAACATAGATCTGCCGTAGTCACTACAAAAATACGTGCTATTTCCGATGAGTTTACAAATTCCAATGGAATTTTTGACTAATCGACCCATTTTCCGATGAAATTTCCGAAGAGTTTTCTGATGGAATTTTAGCCGGACCCAAAAATTTTTCAAATGACTAAATTTCAGACCCTTTTTTGATGAATTTCGTCGAAAAACTCATTGGAGATGTCTTTCGATAATTGAATTTCCGACAGGTTTCTGTCAGAAATTCTGTCGGAGTAGGCGTGCATTTTTGTTGATGCTTAATTAGATTTTGGATATACGTAGTTTTAGCATTGAAGCCTATATTCTTTTTGGGTCTTTGGGTCTTTGGGTCTTTGTTTTATCAAAGTCAAACTATTATTGACCCATAAAGGGGTACAAGTCTTCTGCCTGAAATTTTCTCCATTTACAAGATTCGAGCTGAAGACCTTGTTTAAGTAGAACAAGCGTCAAACCATTTCAACCCACTTGTGTTGTTAGTGAAGCCTATATTTGATTGTTCTTTCATTAAAATTAAGAATCGTAACACTTGAAAATAAATTTTTTTTCAATTTATCCTATGTTAGGCTATGCACAGAGGTGTAGCCGAGTCCAGTCAGCTCTTGAGCCTGCTTACTTTTTGACTTATGAAGCTTGGTTCATGGTGAGGACAACCTATCTTGCTTGGCTATCCAAGCCAATCGAGCACAAACCTTATGAATTTGGGCTTGCTATAATGCCAAGCTTGAACGAGCGAAATCAACGAGTTGAGCTAACGAATCTAATGACCTTCCATTAGCCCTTTTAACATTTTTTAGGGTTTAGATACTTAAATTTCTATGTAAAGATAATTATTTTGACTAATAACTACTATTCACAGTCAAAACAATACAACATTACTTTTACCTTCTAATCCAACTTTTATAATTTCTCCTTTCTGTTCGTCCTTTCTTTACTCTTGACCTTTTTCCTCCTCACATTCTTATGTGAAGTAAGAGGTAGAGTGGGTACACCAGTTATATGCAAGCATATCTGGGTACTTTCACCAATACTTTTATAATTTGCTTGAGTATCTCATTATTCAGGGCCTCAAAAAGCAATGTTCATATCCAAGTTTCAAATAATTTGGCAAGTTCATATCTGGGTCTCAAATAAGTTAAACTTATGATCAAAGCTTAAGCATAGCCAAGTTTACGCATGTATTTTAGAAAAGCCTTGGAAGATCGTCGAGCCTAGACTCGAGGCTTGGATGAATCGAGCTCAAGCTTGATTTTAGCGAGCTCAGGGAGCTACGAGCCTAGCCCCCTCCAGTATGCAAGTGCACAAGTAGAGTTTCGAGCGTGGTTCTGACTTGAATACGCCCTAATTATATAAGTCAACTCAAATCATAGGAAAAGGAGTTAAATACAAGGAGTTGAATTTTTAAAAAAGTTCTTATCAAGGTAACTATGTTCAGTTTAGTTTCACTTAAATTCGAAGTCAGCTTAAATGTTTACCAAGTTGAGGCTGAAGATGCTAAAATTTTGCTAGACTCAGCTACGCTTACACCGTGTCACCGTCCATCAAGTCACCAACTTACCTTGAATTCATCTGCTCAAAAATTTAAACGGGCAAACATGCATGGTTTTAGTAGTTTGCGTTTCAGATGCGTGCAAGGTGTCAGAAGGCCCGTTATCCAAGACCTCGTATTTCAACCCAGCTCAAGCATATTAATCAAATTCTAGGAAAATAATATAAAAACAACATATTGTATCAACTAAAAGTCTAAAAAGAAGAAACTGCAAAAGTCATTTAGAGATGAGGCCCACGAGTAATTTGAGGGATTGGTGTTGGGTTGGGTGAGTAGAGTACAGCTAGGGCGTAGGTGAAGGTTCATGTAATCCTAGTAATTAGTGGCTGAGGTTAAAGTTCAGGGACAATTTTTTTTTTTTTGTTTTTGTTTTTAAAGCTTCCCAAAAAATAGGGGATTTGAACACTGAACAACAATGGAAGCATAACACTCATATTTAGATTGATAGTGATAATAAATATTGATTTAAGCATTATATAGTGATTCAAATACTTATTTAAGACGTAACATTTTATTTATAATTGTATACCCAATGTGTATATCATATTTATAGGAGTACATATTCTCAAAAACCACGTGAATAAATATATATAAAAAAATTAATATATGACAAATATATGCGTAATATATATATATATATATATATATATATATATAGACAATAAGAATATGTACTCTTAGAAACACAAAAGAAATTATTAAGATAGGTATATCACATATGTATTTAAAAAAAGATGATCATGTAGGGATTAGATTGTTCGGTTTATTAGGCATCGAATTAAATCTATGATGGTGTAAGTTGTTGTACCTTCTCATGACAATATTGTAAATGGAACCTTTGATAAAAGTATCATTTAGATTCTGTCACTTGCCTTTTATAAACAAATTTTTTTTCAAAAAAAAAAAAAAAACCGGGGAAACTGAAGGCCAGCCAAGTGGACGAACGGGCGACCGGCAGCACGTACATAGCATACACGCTCTGATGTATCATTCATTTCAATTCGTTTCATTCATTACGCAACCCCACTGGATCTACGTTAACGTTAACATACATCCACCCACTTGTCCTACTTCCAGCCTTTTTCCCAGTATATATATTTTGCTTCTTTTTTAGGTTTAGATTTTCAAAGTTGGTTAATGACTGCTTTGACTCTTCAATCCCTCAAAAATAAGAACCCTTACAGGGCAAATCTCTCCCACACACGCACACAATGGGAATGCTAGCAGCACGTACCGGCTGCTTGCTGGTCCCTGGACACCTTCTCGGTTCTTATTACTAAATGAGACCATATAAAATAGTGCAAAAACAAAGACGTACTGTTGGGTTTTATGGCCCAAAATCTCGAGTATCGGCACGGGGAGCCCATGCTGCACAGACACGGGCGTGCCAAGACGAAGAGCCGAAGACGAGAGGGACAGAAAATTGGCACGGGGGTGCCGTGCCATATGGCACGGCCGTGCCATGTGACACGGGGTGACCGTGCCACGGGGCACGGTCGTGCCACGTGTCTTTTCGCCGCCTCTTTCGGATGCGGCTAGGGTTTCTGTCTTCAAGGAGGACTCCTCTGCGGCGGCTAGGGTTTTTCCAAGAAGGGGAAAACCCTATTCTTCAGGCCCTATAAAAGGAGGGTCAAGCCTAGGTTTCAAATACTTCAGTACTCATAAACACATTGAGAGGTAAAAGTCGTTTGTGAGAGATTACAATAGAGAGATTGTAATTCTGCTCTTTGATCGAATCACTGAGGTGATTGTGATCGTGGTGTACTTTCCTGCTCATAGTGAATTGTTCTGGTGCTGTCGCCGTCCGTGGTTTTTCCCACATTGGGTTTTCCACGTTAAATTCCTGTGTTCTTGTTCTCTTCCTATTGTTCTGTTGTTTGTGATTGGTTGAATTTCTGATTTTCTATTGCATCCTATCGCTTCCGCTATACTGTTATTCTGATATAAATCCTAACAAGTGGTATCAGAGCTTTGGTTATAGGATGTCTTCTATCATGAGGGTAGATATTCAGAAATTCGATGGGGAGATTAGTTTTAATCTCTGGAAGGTGCAGATGAGAGCAGTTCTCATTCAGCACGGGTTGTGGAAGGTTCTGAAGGGACCTCATGTCAAACCCGAGAAGACAACAGATGAGCAATGGGCTGAAGAACAGAAGAAGCGACGTGGGTCGTTGACGGAGGACGAATGGGAGGAACTGGAGCTGAAAGCGGTTTCAGCCATACAGTTGTGCTTGGCACCACATGTCTTGCGAGAGGTGCTTGATAAGACAACTGCGGTGGATCTTTGGGCTCGGCTGGAGGAACTCTACATGACGAAGAGTCTCGCCAACAAGATCCGTTTGAAGGAAAGGTTGTATACCTTTCGTATGGCTGAAGGTACCCCTGTCCAAAAGCATTTGAATGAGTTTAACTCTATTCTTGTTGACTTGGAGAGTCTAGATGTGAAAGTTGAGGATGAGGATAAGGCTATTTTGCTTGTTGTGTCGTTACCCCCTTCTTATAAACACTTTAAGGAGATTATGCTATATAGTAATTCTAATACTATATCGTTTGAAGATGTTAAGTCAAACCTGTTGTCTAAAGAGAAGTTTGATCTTGACATTCATGATTCTGCTGAAGGATTAGCAGTAAGGGGTACAGCAACTGAAAAGGGGAACGGTAATAGGAGTAAGAACCGTTCTAAGTCTAAAAATCCTTATGCTGGTAAGACCTGCAATTACTGTGGTAAATTGGGTCATATTATTGCTAACTGCTGGAAACTGCAAAAGAAGAAGGAGAAAGAGGAAGATAATTCTGAGGAGCCTGCTGAAGCTTCATTTGCTGAATCTGATTCTGATGGGGACGTTCTGTTTGCTACCTCTACTGAAGGGGGGAGCGATTCTGATTGGATTCTTGATTCTGGGTGTACCTATCATATGTGTCCTCACAAGGACTGGTTTTCAACATATGATCCAGTTGATTCAACTGTAGTTCACATGGGCAATAATGCCCAGTGTAATGTAACTGAATTGGTACTGTTAAAATCAAGACTCATGATGGCGTTGTCAGGACCTTATCGAATGTTCGTCATGTTCCTGACTTGAAGCGTAACCTCATCTCGTTGGGCACCCTTGAATCCAAAGGGTGCAAATATTCAGCTGAAGGTGGAGTTCTGAAGGTCTCAAAGGGCAGTAGGATTCTGCTGAAGGGTTTGAGGCAAGGAGGCCTCTATGTCTTGCAGGCATCTACTGTGACAGGTTATATGAAGGAAAGTTCATATAAATCATCTCCTAGAGCTAAGTTCAAGCATTGCTTGAACTCAGTTGGTATTCGCAGTTTTTGAGGGCCCTGCGGGGCATAGCCCCATAGGGGGCATCACCCTTAGGGGTGAGACGATGGCGACGGAAAGTTGAAGATTGGAGATTTTGGTCCAAGGTGGAGATTGTTGGGTTTTATGGCCCAAAATCTCGAGTATCGGCACGGGGAGCCCATGCTGCACAGACACGGGCGTGCCAAGACGAAGAGCCGAAGACGAGAGGGACAGAAAATTGGCACGGGGGTGCCGTGCCGTGCCATGTGACACGGGGTGACCGTGCCACGGGGCACGGTCGTGCCACGTGTCTTTTCGCCGCCTCTTTCGGATGCGGCTAGGGTTTCTGTCTTCAAGGAGGACTCCTCTGCGGCGGCTAGGGTTTTTTCCAAGAAGGGGAAAACCCTATTCTTCAGGCCCTATAAAAGGAGGGTCAAGCCTAGGTTTCAAATACTTCAGTACTCATAAACACATTGAGAGGTAAAAGTCGTTTGTGAGAGATTACAATAGAGAGATTGTAATTCTGCTCTTTGATCGAATCACTGAGGTGATTGTGATCGTGGTGTACTTTCCTGCTCATAGTGAATTGTTTTGGTGCTGTCGCCGTCCGTGGTTTTTCCCACATTGGGTTTTCCACGTTAAATTCCTGTGTTCTTGTTCTCTTTCCTATTGTTCTGTTGTTTGCGATTGGTTGAATTTCTGATTTTCTATTGCATCCTATCGCTTCCGCTATACTGTTATTCTGATATTAATCCTAACACGTACGCATCATATATACGGTCCTTGGACATGTTCTCACTGGTGTCGGCATTATAATTCCAAGTACATGTGCAATCCAAAAACATAACTCAATAAGCAGGTAGTTACGTCTTAGAATACAATTCCTTAAAATCAAACAACTTTAAAAAATTGAGCTCTATGTACTCTTGAATTCTTAGCAAAGGTCTCAATTGATAATAAATTTCTGTTTGTTTCTTTGTGATAAAGAGGCACAGGATTCTATAATATCGATGTCAACAACTCTACTATAGGACCAAATAGGCCACTAAGAGAAATGTTTAGGATTTAGGAAGGAGCATAATAGATTTCATTGACGCTCAAAGTGGGTAGATGGTTTGAGGGCCTCCGACCGGGCCTTAGGATAATGATAATCAAAGTATGGCAATCAAGTAAGTTAGGAAAGTGGTAGATGGTTGGATCAATTGAACCTCAACGTATCTGCTTCGCTCCTTCCTAGTTGAATGGGTGCGGATCATGTCTAATTCTCGTAACATTGTTTGAGAGGCGATCAAGTTAGAACCATGATGTCAAGAGCTTATGATAAAGGAATTCTAAAACTAAACTACTGACCCTTTTGTAATAGTTTGGTGGTAGAATGATTGATTTCTAAAAGAAAGATTAGAGTTGTTCCATTCTCATGATCTATGTGCATGCGTGACATTCGCCCATTCAAAAAAAAAAAAAACAAAAAAAGGATGAACCGTATAATCTAATTAATGTGGGCTAAAAAGATGAGTGTATGGCACACATTGCTGGCCCTCTCTGGGGAGTTGGATTCCTCCGCCTTAAAGCAGTTTAGAAAAAAGCAAATTGAATTGGGCCTAAAGTGATAATTGAGATTAGAGGAGACTGGGCAGTTGGGCCTAAAGTGGTATGAGGGCCTCAGGCTACTGATCCCGTCATTTGTTGAAGGACAAAGGTATCAATTGGACTTTTCCAATTTGTAATCTCCTGAATAACTGATTGGATGATCTAGCCCAATGTCTTATTTCGGGGTTGTATTTATTTATTTATTTATTTTTACGACTTGAACAAACAAAAATCTTCCTCAGATCTTGAAGTTCAGATTTCTTCACTCCCACTTTACAATTTGTCTTCTTAACTTAGGATTCTAACTAGCTACAAAAACAATGTAATGGTTTTGAAGTATAAAAATGAGTGTTATCCCACATTGTTGAAATGAAAGAATATGAAAATAGGTGCCGTCTCACATTGATAAAATTAAAGAGTTTGAGCATGTGTATAAGCTTGTGAGTTACTCCATTAATTGTCAATTGGTTTTGATTGGAACATTGTTTGATTTTATATGCATGACTCTTTTTTAAAAACCTAATTGATATAAAAAAATTTTAACAAATGGTAAAGTTGTTTAGGTCTCACTAATATCTTCTTTTAAGAATCCTTTTTTAATTCATCAAGACTTTTTTTTTTTTAGGTCTAACTTATATCTTCTTTTAAAAATCCTTTTTAATTCATCAAGACTAACTTTTTTTTTAAAAAAAAAAATTTGGATTGAGGGCAGGGATGAGGAGGCGAGAGAAAGAGAGCTTACTAGATTCTATTTATCCTTACTTTAAAAATTAAGAGGGATGAGAGGGAAGCACTTATTAAGATCAAAAACAAAATGCCAAGGAATTTAATTTTTTTAATATATTTCTAATTCATTTTGTGTCGACTCAAGTCTGGTAGAAAGTTGCTTTGGTCAGTCATGAGAAGCGTCTAATTGAGGGTCAGGGGAAACGGGCAAATGATTCTTTGTAACGGGAAGGATTCCGGTCTGTCATGCTCAACTCAGAGACAAAATATGGCAGAACACCCAGGATGGAATAGCTCATCATTACTCAAGAATTACTTTATCCTAAATGATGATCATAACTTGCTTATATAGTGGTTTTGGCAGATCATAGGAGTGTTGTGTTGGCACTTCCTCATTGGTTGAGTATTGTTTTCTAACCAATTTGATCCTCTAAGATAGTTGCCTTAGACTATGGATATCACAGGATTTCTCTCTTTTCCTATGACGTGACGACTTCAACAACTACGTAGAATATAGTGATTAGGGGTATAGTTGAGAAAAGTCGGCTTGCTTTTTGACTTGCCGAGCCTGGCTCATAGCAGGCCTAACCGAAGCTGAGCTAAACTTATTTGGTAATCTAAGCCGAGCCTGAGTCTTATAAGTTTCAGCTTGTGAACTCATCAATCCTAAACATGCCAAGTGTAAATGAGTCAAGCCAACAAGTTGAGCCACCTAGCTCAGCAAATTTCCACATGCTTTTGTAAGGAAAAAAAAAATATAAGGGTTTAGATACCTATTTTTTTGTGTAAAAATAATTATTTTGATTAAGAACCACTAGTTATTATCATATTGTTACCACAACAATGTCCCATTTATCTCTTCGCCCTACTTTTCTCACCCTCATTTCTTTACAGCAATTTTCATTTTCTAAGAGACCTACATAAATGTAGATATAGAGTATTTGCAAGCTTACACTCCTAGCCGTGCCACCTATTGGCTAACAATACTAGCACCCCATCCTTTCAAAAAGGAGACATTTATGATTGTCTGTTGGTTATATAGATAGGATATATTGACCAATCCTTTTCTATCTAGATAAGAGGCTAACCATACATCCAAGCTTCAAGAAGCAATGTTTGTGTCTAAATTCTTAAAGGTAAGCTTATATATGAGCTTCAAATAAGTCGGCCTTTGGAATAGCCAAGCTTACGCTTAAGTCTTGACAAGCAATGGACAAGCTGAGCTTACATGAGCTACGATTAGGCGAAACAGACTCAAGCTTGATTTCACTGAGCTTGCCTAGGTAGAGCTGAACCCCAGTTTGAATGCAAGCTCACAAGTTGAGCTTCGAGGTTGACAAGATTGGCTTGACTTCGCTCCAATGCACCCCTAATAGTGATGATGATGAAGACACGACAATAACGGCAATCGGTTAGGTTTCCCATATGGCTCCATTTTGGACATTTATCTAAGGTCCAATGGCGGGAGCTACATAAATCACATTAAATAAGCTCTATTACAACTGAGCTAAGGTTGAGTATTTACACAATAGAAAGCGAAAAGCCCGACTAACGACTTATCCTATCTAAAGCTCAGCTTAACGAACTTTCCTAGAGGGCTTAAAATAATATACCCTTGAATTTTTAGTTAAAGGTAGTAAATACCCATAAACTTTGAAATTCAAGCAAATACCCTCGGGATAAATAAAATGCTGTTATTTATTTACAATTGCTGATGATGTGGCTTTTAAAACAGTGATGTTGCTAAATAAGTTATATATAACATGTTGGCATGTAAAAAAATTGAAAGTACATAGCAAACTCGATACAACATTTTGAGCAAGGAAATCTAGAATAATAATATGAATTAATTGTTAAAGTCAACCTAAATTAAATCCAAAATAATATAATTCAATTTTGACTCAAATTCGATCCTGATCTGATCTATTGAACAAATAAAATTTTTGCAAATCATATTAATGACACTTTAATTCGTCATGACAAGCTATTATACAACCTAACTTCAAATCAATCAAACTTAGATAGTTCTTAGT
This sequence comes from Carnegiea gigantea, assembly GCA_029747015.1. Taxonomy (NCBI): domain Eukaryota; kingdom Viridiplantae; phylum Streptophyta; class Magnoliopsida; order Caryophyllales; family Cactaceae; genus Carnegiea; species Carnegiea gigantea. The sequence continues at coordinate 35,891 of JAKOGI010000487.1, forward strand.
CTTGAGTCTTTTTAGGGTAAAATCAACCTGGTATATAGAGTTAATTGAATCCAACGTAGACAAATGAAATTTATCAAAATGAATTACCTTTGATGCAGATAACATGTTAAATGTGAGTTAATGTTCTGAATATGATTGTCTTTGCATACATAGCACATTAATGTCAATTGACTTCAAGTTAGTAGCATGGCTTAAGCTCAAGTTAGATTAATATATGATCAAAACATATTTGAATTTGTGATTATGTTTCCCATAAACTTGTCAGCCTAAAAATACAACTAAATGTAGACTTATTTCATGTTAGTTTTTCTAAATAGTGTTAATTAGAATTCAATTGAATACTAGTTCTAAAATTTTGATGCAAAATTCTAAATTCTTTTATATTATTAACTGTGTGCCAGTTAATTTTTCTAGATTTTTAATATTTTAAAAAATATTTCTTCCTACATCGGCCTCACATTGTGTGTGTTTATGATATTTTTTAAAAGATTTTAGCATTATGTTGGTGATTAAATTAAGACATGTCATTGATTCAGAAAAAAGATAAACAAGCCATGTCATCATTTTTATGCTTAAAAAGCCATGTTATCAATAAAGGAATACAAAAACGTATTGTTTAATTAAGTCAAGGTGAATTTGCTGTAACTCTTAAGCTCATGGATATTTTCCTTCCTATGCTAAAAGTTTAAGGGTATCATATATTAAGAACTCAACTTTCCTACCTAAGAATTAGTTATGAATTGTCACAACAGAACGACAAGGTGTTGCATGTAACAACTTGCAAGAGCAAAGCAAAACTGCAAGAGCTCAGAAAATGGAAAGAATCCCACGATACTTCACCCCCTTACACTGCCTATTATGTTTGTCTTTCTTCCCCCCCAATTTTGGTGGTGAATAGATTGAGGGTAAGAACTTTAATGAATTCACCTCTCCAAAACCCTCTACTTTAGTCATTCAAAGAAGGTGAATGCTAATAGCCTTATGTGCTTCCCCTTCCTTCCCGTTTCCTCTATTGATTTCCCTTCCTTTTCATCTATAAAATCAAAATACACTATAAAATTAAGGATTTTGGGAATATAATAATCCCAATTTATGAGATGGTGGAAGGTAAAAAGTCAAAGTTAAGAAATTCTTGCCAATGAGCTATACTTTTAAGAGATTTAATTATGATGTACCACCACCGAGTCCGACTCATCAAAAAGGTGATATGGTGGGTGGCGGTTGACGCCTATGTGTAATTAAAAAGTGAACATAAAAAAAGAAAAAGTTGATGTTGACCTTGTTAATCCAACTAAGCATTGTTGACCCGTAATAATTTAAACACGTCAGTTCAAACTCAATCTCCCTTCTTCCTCAGTCTCTCTCCTTGCTCAATCTCTCTCCTGTTGAAAGAAAACCCCCCACTTTCCCACTCCATGTAATTAAAACATGCAAAAAGTAAACTTCACTTAAGTTGTCTATCTCACTCTCTCTCATCAAAAATTTAAAATTAACTGAAAAACTTGAAACCCTAGGGTTGCATTGTTCTGAACTGAGAGCAAAATTGAGTTTCTTGAAATTCTCTGTTGCTTCTAAACTATAATTGGAAGGTAGTTGTTGGCCAAATCGACAAGGAAATTAGAGGAGAAGGTTGAAAAGAAGCACGACCCCACTTATTCAATTGATGCGTATAAAGGTAAGTTTTTTGTACGTAATTGTGATTAATTCATATGTCATTGTTGCAGTTTAATATAATTAAGTAATTCGATGTAATTTTAGTTGTCTATTGTTGGGTTGATAGGGGGTTAAGATTGTTTAATATGTCTTCATATGTAAATGTCAACCTAACACACGTATTTTGTTTTTTTTTAATTGGTTTAATTGAGGAAAATGCGTGATGATGACATAGTTGTAGAGAATTATCATGGGGGAAAATTTGTGGATGTATTGAGCTATAATATGTTGGAGGTGTAATGTCTAAGATTGAGCCCATTGACATAGATAGGTTGCCTAGATTTGAAATAATTGGACTTGCTAAAAATATTGGGTTTACTAATGTGAAAGAATTTTACTATCTAATATTTGGCATGAGTTTGAGAGAGCGCTTAGCGACTTGTTATAATGATTTCAATCATTAGATATGGTTGCTGCTGCTATTCAAAGATGATTGATTGTGTATTTAGTTGTTGTAAATCCGCAAGCGCGCGGTTTACCGTTATAATGCTTAAGGATGTCTTCCTCAAGGATCGCTTGAGACACTTAGATTGCTAATGGCCTAAACTCGTGCATACTGAAGACCAAATTTATGAAGCAAATTGTTTAATTTTGATAAAATGAAACTAAAGGAGTACAGTACTTTATTAGAAATTAACTGTTCCGGTCAACTTAAACTTCAAGCCTGCTACTACCAAGATAACAATTATATGAACAAGTTTAATTTCTTTACTAGTCGTCTAAATTCACAAAAACCCAAAGAAACCCAAGAATCCAAGTTTTTAAAACAAATTGTTAAAACAAATGTAAAAGGTAACTTGGATTTCACACAGAACCAAGTTCAGCGACAACAATTAGAATCAAGGTCTAGAAAGAGCATGGAACGGATAACAAGAAGTCCAAATTCAACAACAGCAATTAGAACCTGTTAGGAATATCACACATGAGTAAAGAAGTCCCACATCGGGAGTTTGAGAAGAAGGGTCATGGTATATAAGTCAAGTGGGCTACTCCTCCCATTACCAATTGGTTTTAGAATGGAACCTCACTTGGGCTTGTTGCCTTGGACCTTGGTTGCAGTGAGCTCCTTCCTTGGATCTCCCCAACAAGTAGTATCAGAGCCGATGGTGCGTTCGGCTAGGCGACAAAGGTGTGGCATGGTGGACCCCATGGACGAGCTTGGTGAAGTGACACACAGGTGTTGATCAAGCGGTAATACGTGTGCTGCATCATGGCTCGATGGCGTGGATAAGCTCTTGATGGTGGTTTGACACCTTGGTAAAAGCTTCCGCTCAAGGGGGAGCTTGTGCATTGATGTGGTGTGAAAGAGACTCATGTGTGAGGGGGAGATTGTTGGGAATATCACACATGAGTAAAGAAGTCCCACATCGGGAGTTTGAGAAAAAGGGTCATGGTATATAAGTCAAGTGGGCTACTCTTCCTATTACCAATTGGTTTTAGGATGAAACCTCACTTGGACTTGTTGCCTTGGACCTTGGTTGAAGTGGGCTCCTTCCTTGGATCTCCCCAACAAGATTTGTTGGGATTTGTCCCAAATTTATTTGCCGGTTTTGGAAATAAATAAAGTTATTTCCTTTTTGAAGATTATTGCTTGGCACCCAAGTCTCAAGTTGTGTGGTTTGAGATATTCTATTTTATGAAAATTATATTATTCCATATTTTGTATTGAATATCTTTTTCTTTTTTGGTAAAGATGATGCTTGGTGGTCAAGACATATGTTTGCGGTTAGGGTTGAACCCTTGGTACCTGTGAGGCTTCTCTATAAATACTATGTTGTTTAACCTTGTTTGGTGCGGGGCAATTTAGGAGTGCCTCTTGTGCGGGGCAATTTGGGAGTGCCTGTGGGCACTTCCCTTTTCTATTCCACATTGAGAGTTAGAGTTAGTGTTGAGAGATTTTCGTTGTAATTGATCTCTTTCTTGGGTGTTTGCTTTGAGATCTTTATCTCTCTTGTTGTTGATCTCTTTCTTGGGCGTTTGCTTTGAGATCGTTTTGTACTCACTCAAATCATAGTGGATTTTGTGCCGTTGTTGCCGCCCGTGGTTTTCTCCCGATTTGGGTTTCCACGTAAAAATCATGTGCCCACAATTATCTTTTTTTTTTTATCTTGTTTTGTATTCTCCAATATCTACATCCTTTATCGCTTCCGCATATACTGAGCTCGAATTTCAATCATTGGTTTTCCTAACAGAACCCAATGCTTGAATTCGAATCAAATGGCTTGCACAATGTAAGAATGAGAATCCAATTCCAATTCAATAAGCTCGGGTCTGATTACATCAATATTCGAAACTAAATTCTAGATCTGGAACCAAAATTGAAAAGAGGGGGAAAAAACAAAAGATTGTGAACTTGAATAAAAAATGAAACCCTCCTCCTTCTTCCTTTACCTTCGACCTTTCCATCAGTTTATGGCCCAAAAAAGCACAGCCTCTTTTCCACCATGAAAAGTCTTGAATTAAATCTGCAATCCTTCAATTTTGTAACCGCCGAAAAGAATATGTTGATTGCTTGCCTTCATTGCCTTATAAGTTTACTGCCCAGTTAATGAAGAGATAGATATGAAGACAAAAGGCGAAGGGGGTTCGCTCTGTGGATTACTAGGTGTGAGACTGGGAAGAGATGAAGAAGCAGGTTTTTTTTGAGGGGGGGGGATATGTCATGAATTAATAGGGGTAAAGAAGAGAGGAAGAAAGGAGAGAGAAGGGGGGTCTAACTAAAATTACATGAGTGCCTTCCATTGGGAAGGAGGAGAGAGAACAATAAGAAGGGGAGAGAGGGCTAGGCACATGAAGAGGAGGGTAGAGTGAGAAAATTGATTGTAAAAATATTGGGTTATGGAATTATGATATGCATACATATACATATATTTGAACCAAAATCATCAATTCCAAAGCATTCCTCTTTATATTTTTTCTGATTTTACACGGTCCTACAAAATAAAATAAATACAATTAAAATTGTTAATTTATCAACTATTTACGAACAAAACACAATATAAAAAGGGCATTAAAAGGTAAGAATTTTAGGTTGAATAAGACCTCCCACCTAAATTTTACTCGTCTTCGAGTAAAATGAAACTAAAAATCCTAAAAAGGAAAAATGAAATCCTAAATCACTTTCGTAGGAATGACAGTTACACTTAGCTTATACAACAAGTTTTTTAAACCCATAGGTTACTATTAGTGGACGAGTAAGGTATCCTGAAGGTTTACGAAAGATTTATCCACAAAATCTATTAAAAAAAAGAAAATCGAAAATCGAAAATCTTTTTTGCTTTTTAAAAGTTTATATATACAACACATCGTGGGAAAATATATACATTCCAATCAGCTACATCGCTCTAGTAACCTAAGCATTAGATCACATGTAAATAGGATGTATGTATTAGGAAATTCTTAGTCCCCACTGATGACATCAGTACACAATCTTTTACCCTACTCGAAAAATATGTATAAGCCCAACTGGTAGAACCTCACTCTAGGAATGTGTGAAACACTCTCACCCATGTGTTTAAGATATAACAATGTGTAAATACAAATCTCAAGTCTAAAATTAAGTGAGACAAGAAATATGGATAAATTTAATTTGTATTAATTTCATAAGATATAGGTACAATCTCTACATATTTGTTATAAGATAAACAAATAAATAATCTCTCTGACTTGATCTCTAATTTGTACTTGAAATATGGTCGATTAATTTGAATCTCGATCAAGTTGATTAATTTAGCTTCCTTTGAATGAACTTCAATTAATTTGATATTGAGAGAGGGCCTAAGAGACTTGATCTCAATCAAGACGAGTTTTATTTGATTTTTGAAAGTAGATAGCTATGTTTGTTGTCTTCCTCTAGAGATTGACCCTTTGAGTCTTCAGAATGCCTTCAGAGTGAATTAATTTTTGACCCCCTGAGTAGGAGGGAGTAGTGCTCTATTTATAGGGAAAGAATCCCCCTTTCCTTATTAGCATTTGCAAATTATTCGCGTTTTTGGGCCGTCGATTGGACTTTTGACTTGTTAGTCCATTTGACTAGCAATTTAATAGTTAATTTGACCATTGACTTGGTAGTCGTTTGGGTCATAATTTAGTAGTCGATTCGAGCCAATTTATTTAAATAAATTAAATTTATTAAATGAGAAAATCGGAAATAATTAATTTGTATTAATTTTCTGTTGTGACATTTTTTACAATTTTTTTAGTGCCTACACAAGGCTCACGCAATTCATCTTCCAATCAAGCAAACCACCACGCTTTCTAAAATTTTCAATTCTCCACCAATTAAATGCAAAATACAACATGATAATCTAGAGGACTTGCAAGGGTTGTAATAGGGCCAAGGGTCAAAAGGATTAGGAGAGGGGCAATCGATATAGAAAATGGGGAGCTAAAAGTGAAGTAGCTAATGAGCAACCACACATACACAACTATACCACACACCCTTCTAAAACTTATAGCAAAACAAGGCACACCCCACAAAAGCAACCATTGGAAATAAGTGTACATAACGATAATCAATTCATGCCAAAGACTCTTATTTACAACATTTTTCCGTCTTTTTTTGGAGATTTTTAAATTTTTTCCAATTTTTTCCTGTTAGGAACCTTTTCTTTCATTTTTCCCCCTCTTTTTTAAATATTTTTTCCTTCCTTTTTTTGCTTTTGAAAGAAGAATGAAAGAATGACACAGAAGAAAATTACACAATTCAATTTGCAAATGATCACAAAAATTCATTCCTGCACGACACTAAAAGATCCGAAATCGACCACGAATTATATAAAACACTCAAAAGCTACTTATCATCTAATAATAAAGTGTTGCTTCACTAGTATCGGCCTGCGGATAGGAAATATGTTTAGGTCAAGGGCCAAAATGAAGGGTACACAACATATGAAAATGGTCAAGGCTCAAAGGCTTAGCAAAAGGGGTAAAATAGTCAAATCTGGGTGGCAAATTTGGCTATACTCACAACACAAAGGAATGCTTCTATCACATTACTATAACGCATATGCTAGATGTGATTCAAAGAAAATCAAAGCAAGTTCTAGAGATATAATTATGGAAGAGACAAATATAAAAGAAAAACATGAGACTAACAGTAATAAATTAGCCCTTAAGGTGCAAATTCTTATAGGTTATCTACCAAAGTCAAGAGGCTCGCTATTGAAAATATCGAGGGTTAGGATTGAGCATAAATATCACACTTCGGACTAAACTCTATCATGCACACCATATTTATATACGACCTAATACTAATGTACAAGAGAACATAGTCAATCAGAATAACACGTATATTCTCTAAAATAAAACAAAATTCTTTTTGGATTTTCAAAAATATTTTGAACCATAGTTTCTCCACCTCCATACCTAAATCACACAATGTCCTTATCGAGAGTGTAAAGAACCATAAAAACAACTAAAAAGAAAAACAAATATACAAAAAGAAAAGAAAATGCAAAAAGAAAGAAAAAGGACAAGACTCTAAAACTCAAAAAGAAAACAAAAATAAAATAAAGCAACAAACATACACAAAAGAAAACAAAATAAAAATAGAAAATAGAGAGGAACGATTATACCAGGTCATATGTAGAAGCACATCTAAGCTATAGCTGCCTGAAATCTATTTTGACAGAGGCTCATGGAGCATCAGCCACTCCATATCAAGCTGAAATTGCTACTCAAATCAAAACCCATTAGCACACGTAGTACCTTATCAAACATGGAAGACCAACTCTCACTAGGATCAACATAGTAAAAATAAGAGAGTTGGTGCCAAACAGAGCACATCTATAGCATCAATGCAACACAATTGAGGGTCCATTTCAACTTATCAAATTGTTGCGCCAGTCATAAAATAGATAGACGTACTCAAACTTAGCCAAAAAGTCGGTCATCAGCTTAGAATTTTTATCAGCATGAATGAATTATCTAGGCAAAATAGTGGGTCCTAACTCCACAAGTCCCTTTCTTTCAATATACTCAAAAGTCTGGTCTAAATCAGCAGCCATAGGCACAAAAGTCTCAGACTTAGTAAAGATAGACTTAGTGGGCTCAAAAAGATGGTCAGTAATTACAGGGTTAAAAAGAGATTCATATTCAACACAAATATCCGCATCCAAACCCTTATTAATTAACATCAAACCCACATAAAAAGTCTCATATTCTATAGAAAAAAATATCATTGTCAAATTTCAAATTAGTGGGTTCAACTTTCTCTTCACATGACTCTCGTAAACAAATATCTTCTAATTCACAAAATCATGATGCTCAACTTCAGCTACTCATATCAAACTCACTAGTACTCTCAAAGTCTTCACCCACTTCAAACTCAAATGAGTGATTAAAAGGGGTGGATGGCTCTGCAGAAATTAGGGCATTCTCAGTGGCATCCTTATGTGGGCTAGACTCAGGTGCAAGGTCAGGTGATATAGACATAGGGGTTTGCTGTAGGCTAGGCAAAGGAAGTTGTCATGCAAATCACACCTAGCAAGATAATAGAGTTCAAAATCATCATAAACACTAACTTCAGGTTTAAGAGCTTCTAAAGTAAAGTCAGGCTCATGCAAATTATTATCCTCCGTACTATGATTAAAATAATAAGAATATTCATCAATTCTCTCCTTTATAGTCTCTACTATTTTGTCAGTTAATTCATTTATCCTCTTGCCAAGACTCACACATATAACATCAACATAATCACGATATGGACAATTGTGAACATCATAATCAGAAGACTCACAACAATCATACAAAATAGAAGGCACATAAGAGTAAGATAAGTCATATGAGCTCTTCAAGTGATCCCGGTGGTAAAGATTAGTAGGAAAAATATACTCACCATGAGTAGGATATCCTAAGGTCTTTGTAGCTTGTTCAAACTCATAAGTATCCCAAACTAATTTTCCAAAGAAATCTCATACCTCATCTTAATTTTTAGATAATAATCCTATTAAACCTCCAGAATACATAGACTCAACATAATCTCAAAATTCAGTATTCAAACCCACAACAATGACCTCACAAAATTTCCGTTTTTCAAAGTTTTGATAATCGTTAAATCTCGATAAATAGTTCCAGAAACACTCATACTCAAATTGTGTGAAATCGAAAACTAGCATTCTTGAAACTTTTTTTCTCAGTATTAAGAATTTTCCATTTTTCTTAGGATATTCAAAAAAAAATTCAATTTTTAAGGGTTTTTTAGATGGAAAGAAAAAATCAATGACTTCAACTCACTAATTATAAGCTTATGACTGAAACAAAAACAAGACACTTAAATAATTAAGTCAGCAAAACACAATAAACTAACGAAAATAAAACTATACTATCAAAAGAAAAGAAAGACCAAAAAGACTTAAAAAACAAGAAGTGACCTAACACAAAAAAAATTGAAGGAAGCACAAACACAAAGCACAAGCATCATTTTAGTTTTCTGATTTTTCTTTATACACAAAAATAGAAAACAAACCAAAAACCTAAAACAAAATAAAAGCTAAAAATAGAATGAAACAGAAAATAAAAAACTTTAAATTTGGAACATTATACAGTATACACAAAAAATTCAGCACAATCACAAAGAACACGAATATATTTCTTAAAATTTTTTCTGTCACATAACAATGTAGAAAAATCAATATAGAAAATTATTTTCGAAAATTGCTAAAACTTCCATAAATACCTAAAAATTCTACAAAAATTCACTTAGACTCTAAATATCCCTATGAATCCAGTGAAAATATCAAAATAGCAAAATCAGCACTAGATCAGCACCGAAAAATCCAAATAGAACCTGAAAATCTACAAAAATCTGCACTGATTATTTTTATCAATTCCACTTTGTCCCTGCAATGTTCACAACCAAACTATTAGTTCTAATTGTTTTTCCACCATAAAATAATCTCTAAAAACCAAAGTTAAATTGACCAAAATAAAAATTGAAGTACAAACTCTAATCGAAAATTAAAAAAAGAAATCTAAGCTAAACTAATAAAACTAAAAATAAATAAACACACACTAAAATCGAAATCAAAAAGTAGGAAAACAGACGAAAACAACTCAATCGACTAAATGACAACTTAATTCATAACCTAATTTGACAAACGCCATCCCCAGCAACTATGTCAAAAATTTGTTGTAAATCCGCAAGCGCAGGGTTTATCGTTATAACACCTAAGGGTGTCATCCTCAAGAATGAGTTGAGACACTTAGATTGCTAATGGCCTAAACTCGCACATACTTCATACCACATTTATGAAGAAAATCATTTAATTTTGATAAAATAAAACTAAATGGGTAACTACTTTATTAGAAGCTAACTGTTTCAATCAAGTTAAGCTTCAAGCCTGCTACTACCAAGATAACAATTATATGAACGAGTTCAATTTTCCTACTAGTCATCTAAGTTCACAAAAATCCAAAGAAACCCAACAATCCAAGTTTTTAAAATAAATTGTTAAAACAAATGTAAAAAGTAACTTGGATTACGCACATAACAAAGTTTAGCAAGAACAATTAGAACCAAGGTTTAGAAGGAGCATGGAACAGAAAACAAGAAGTCCAAATTTAGCTACAACAATTAGAACCTAACGCTCGAATTCAAACTAAACAGCTTGCGTAATGGAAGAACTATATTCCAATTTCTAGTTCAACAAGCTCGGGCCTGATTACATCACAATTCGGAACTAAATTCTAGATCTGGAATCGAAACTGAAAAGAGGAAAAAGAAACAAAAAAATTGAAGACTTAAAAAAAAACTATAGGAAACTCTCATCCTTCCTCCTTTACCTTCGACCTTCCCACCAATTTTTAGCCCAAAAAATGCAGCCTCTTCTACCATTAGAATTCTCAAATTAAATCTACGACCCCTTCAATCTTGTAACCTCGAAAAGAAGATGTTGATTGCTTTCCTTCATTGCCCTATAAATTTACTGCCCAGTTAAGGAGAGATAGATATGAAAATGAATAGGCAAAGGGGGTTGGCTCTATGCGTTACTAAGCATGAGATTGGGAAGAGATGAAGAAGCAATTTAGGGGGTATATGGTCTGAATTAACAAGGGGGAAGAGGAGAAGAAAGGCGAGAGAAGGGGGGTCTATCTAAAATCACATGAGTCCCTTTTCACTGGGAACGAGGAAGAGGGGAGGGGCGAGGCACGTGAGGAGGAGCGTAAAGTGAGAAAATGGGTTTTAAAAATATTGGGTCATGGAGTTATGATTTGCATACATATACATATAATTGAACCCAAATCTTCAATTCCAAAGCATTTCTCTTTATTTTTTTTGATCTCACAATTTCCTACAAAATAAAATAAATACAATTAAAATTGCTAATTTATCAATTATTTATGAACAAAACATGATATAAAAAGGGCCTTAAAATGTAATAATTTCAGGTTGAACAGTAGTTCATAGGGTGGATGTTGCTAATGCAGTGGTCTCTGAGATGCCAGCTTTACCTTACCCTTCCAAGACCACACAACAGTCAAATGTGGACCCAAGCAGCAGCACAACAAGTGATGGTGAAGAATGCTATCAAAAGGGTTGGTTTGATGGTTCAACAAGCATAATTGGGTTTCAAAATTCTAGGGGCACCAGAGAAAGTCATACTCCAACAAAATCCCCTATTAGAAGAAAAGGCAAAAGGCTCACAACAAAGGTCCAGCTGAAAAACCAATTCAGCAAGCCTAAACACCTACACCAACCCTTTCTCTAACATCTACTAATACCCTTATTCCATCCCTACCACCATAACTCAAAAACGCTAATCACATGACACATCCTTTGTTTTCAGTGTGAACAGTGGCCATGTACCTGAATGGGATTGGGAAGAGCCTAAACCTAAGTTACCTATTCCATGGGACCAATTGTGTAGTAGCCCGATCCTAAATCATATTTATCTATTTAATTAAGGCATGTTATTAATTTTTCACATTTAATTATCTCGGATGGGAGAATTCATTTTCGGCTCCACTTCGCAATACGGGCTTCATTTACTGAAAATTTTCGAAAAAATCCATAGTAGGCCTCGATAATTCTGACTTAAAAGATTTAATTATTTTTCATAACATCACCCGAAAAAAAAATTCCGAGCTACGCAAAAATTTTATTGCAACGGAGTGTTCTAATTTCAAGCCCAACTCAATTGGGCCCAGTTTTGGCCTAACAAGGTTACACCCCCTTTTACTTAGCTAATTACCATCATTAGGCTAATTATAATTAATAAAAAAATCTAGTTTTTGGAGGCTTTATATCAGCCAAGTATAATTACAAAATCATTTTCAACCAAGTAAACAAACACAAGGCTTTCTTTCCTCTTCTCCTACTCCACCCCATGGCTGCCCAGCCTATGTTTAGCCCAAGTTTGCTATTGTTCTTGGTGGTTGCCGCCACTCCCAGCCACCTCCGACCACCAGCCACCGTCCCCAGCTCCCATAACCACCAAACACCACCTCCATCTCCATATATTCAAGCACAAAGTGAGTAAACTTCAATCCCTATCATGCTGATTTTTGTTTTTGATTCTTATTTTTATTGGTTTTTCTTGTTGATCATGCTATTTTGATAAGATTAAGAGCTATCTTTGAAGTGTTTAAGTGTTGTTTAAGCATAAAAACATGTGGGGGTTGAGATTGTTCATAATCATGCTAGTTTAAGTTTGAAGTGATGGAATTGGATTATTTTGTATTTGATTTGGTAATCTTTATTATCGTAAATGATTATAGTAATGTTGGTGTGGTTTTGGATGACTTAAAGAGTGATTTTAGTGGGGGATTATGTGAAGAAAATATTGCAAATATAAGCTATTATGCTGTAAACAGACCCAAAAATAGGGGTCACTTTGGGAATCAACTGGTACTGATTGGCACATCCACAAATCATGATTTTTAGTATATTGATATCTCAATGCATTAGCTTTCAACGGCTTTGGAATTACTTAATTTTGAATTGTGTGGACAAAGTTATGACCAATTTACTGAAAACTGCGCAGAATACATCGAAACTGGGATCAAACTTAAATAGTGGACTTTACGAAAAAACTGGTATTGATTGGGTCATTGAAAAATTGTGATTTTTGGTGTGTGGATAGGTAAATGAGTTATCTTTCAAATGCATTTTGAATCACTTTAATCGGAGTTTTGTCAAAAATGTTATGGTCGTTTTTCTAGGACTGCGCAGATTGCACCAAAGTTGTGCATGGTTGTGTTCTAGCCCAAGTTTAGGAGCCTTACTATGTGAATCATGTTTTGTGTCCTCAATAAAAGTTTTAGAGGACTTTGTGATCTTTTCATATTGGGGTTTTATATCTCAATTGGAGGTCGAGAGTGAAAGATATAGATTTTCTAAAGTATAGACCATCAATCGGTAATATGGCAGAAGAAAGAAATCACGACATTTAGATTTATCATCAGAAGTTTCTATCTAATTATGGGTATTGCAAAGCAATTACCAAGTTTAGTGAGTTCAACAAGTTTGATTATGTATAGAAGCTTACTTGGGTTAAAAACCAAGTTAAATGAGCATGAAAATGAAATTTGGGAAGTGAGCAAAGTAAGGACTCAAAATCAGTGTCCATCGAACCAAGCTGGTATTATTTGAGCTTTTATGAACCTCACAACACCTCTCATGGCATTAAACCTCCTATTATCCATTTTGGACTTCTATTATCTATTTTGGAAATATTAGAAACCCATATTCCATTTATATCAATTAAAATCTTTTCATTATCACCTCAATCATTCTAATTTGGTCTATTTTGTTTCAGTTTGTTATATTTCAAGTTCAATAACCCTAATTGATTTATTTTTAAATCATTTTGTTGTAACTTATCTTATATTGAGTTATTGGAATTGTGGAAGCTTTTTAATTAATCAATTTCTATTAAAGTTACAAATTACGGGAGTAAATATTGTTTACTAACTGTATTTACCTATAATTATATATCTTTAACAGAATCGGAGCCTAATCTATCATTTCTATTGTGCATAAGTATTATCAAGTGAAATATCATTTTAAAGACTTCAGGTACGTTCATTGCCTATATCTTTAGAAATCAGAGTGTATTTATCAAAGTAATCATGTTTCGACAAGTACATCAATGAATCAGTTTACATAGTGATTTATCATTTAATTAGTGACCCGCTAGTTATCATCTATAGGGCATTCGCCCTTCAATTACCCGCGCAGCTTCAGGCCAGGTCCCCCGATCGGCTTGGCAGGTGTACACCTATTCATAGATCGTAACAGTATTAAGGGGTTCACTATCAGATAATAATTAGCAATGCAATTTTATATTCATCTCATTCCCTGTTTTCATCTTAAATGAATTGCAAGGTGGGCCCAAATCAGTGTTTCAATGGTAATTTAACAATACAGAAATGCATGTACTGAGTTTCGACTCACAGTTCGAAATATTTTTCATGTTTTGTTTTAGGCAAATGCTTAGAGAATCGCCGTCATGCTAGTAAACCAGCAGAAGAGAATAAGTTGAGCAAGGAAATCTGGGTAGATCAACCATGATATAGTACATACATATTTTTGAAGCTGTATACTGAAATCTTCAGTGGATGGAGATACAGATTATATGGTGAATTATTTTACTAGGGTGTATAAACCTTATGTTGGTTAACAATTGATTATATAGCGTTTCATCAGGTGTTTGTGTATTATTGAAACTATGCTTAACTGTGTTATTTATGGCACTCATGTTTCAAGCCTTGTCCTCTTGGACGGCGGTAACGCCCCTATCATTGGGTTTATCAAATTCTCATTGAAGAATTTTTTTAGAAAACATACAAACAGTGAAACATGTTTAATTTGGGGGCGTTACAAATTTAGTATCAGAGTGAGGTTGAGATTTTCTTGATGGGATATGGAGTATCGAAGTGGAATTGGGAGATCCAGAAAGTTGGTTAGTGAGAATTATTCTGATATCATTGGAGATTTGTGATAATAGTAATGTCTGCTTATCTCTCACATATTCCACTTGTGTATTCTTCTTTGTCAAATGGATCCATATAATGTACATAGAGTTTGATCTCAAGCATCATATTTGAGGGTGATTTCGAATAATAAGTTAAAGGTGCCTCCAATGCATTTAGGTATGTATGGCCATAATGTTCAGAAATCGCTCTGTATGGCCATATGAGCCACCCATCTGAATGGTATGTTGTTCTTTTAGCTAGAATTGTTTATTTTTGGGATGTAAACCATAGTACTCCGGGCGTGTGGCCTGTAGAGTTGTGGTCTCCGGTGTGTAGCCGTTGAGCTTGATTTAATATCCTTTTATACTTTTATTCAGTGTAGAGGATTTGATGTAAGGCTTTAAGCCTGAAAAATGGTTAGTTTTTAGGCGAAACTCTGTCCGTTTCGCCCCAGGAAATTAAGAATCACTAACACTCATAACCCTAGCGTTGGGGCCTGTTACAAATGTGTCCTATGAAAGGCCCTTGACTCATTTTGAGGTTAAATGCATAGGGAAAACTAAGTGTGGGCAGGATACGCAAGTTCAATCAACTTGGAAGTTTTGATCAGTGCACAAGGTTCGATTTTGAGGTAACTTTTGTCCATAATCAGCATGATTTATCAAGGGGGTTTTTGTCCTGACTTTATTGTTAGAGAGATGTTTTTCATGTGAAATAAGTTTCAAGCGGGTTGGAGGTCTTTTGGTCAGTCAAAATTGCTAGGGTCAGTCAAAATTGCTAGACAAGTTAACGTTTGCAAACTGGGCAGAATTTCAATGCACAAGGTCTGAGTCTAACCCACTTGCAACCTATGCATTCCATCAGGTAGGGACATTTTGATTAGTCTATGTCAAAGTACAAAAAGTAAACTTTCTGATGACCCAAGTTGCGGTCAATGAAATTCAGTTTAGAAGTCTGATAGTACAGACTACCCAAGCCAGTGGATATCTACAACTTTGGGCATATGTTTCCTCATTATATGGGTATCATTTTGTGCATTTCTTGGATTTAAGTGACAATTACTTCAATATGCTTTAATAATTGCAGATATATTTTCTTCAGTAACCCAAGAGTATCATCTAGGCGAGCTATAGGGGGTTCTTGATTTAGTATCCCCTGAACTATAGGATTTTAGATAGGCTTATTCTGTTATACATAAATTTTGAAACCATTGACTACCGACTATTTCATAGAAGAGAAACCAAGGACACTTTAGAGAAATGTTTTGCTTCAATCCACTGTAATTCAAGACTTGCTTAAATTGCCTAAACTTTTGCAAGCAGTTCATTGACTCCACCTCAATCTATGAAGTAGGCATTACTCTTGAAAATATTTCACTGCACTTTCTAGTAACATACCATTTACCATTGCCTTTGTTGGATTATCAACATCAACCGTCCGAATATTCCTCACTTTGACTAGGGGCTTTTTGTCTTCATGGCATCTTCCCATCCAGTTGCATCATCATTCACTCTCATGTTACATCTTCATCAGTTCTGGTCACATTTTTCTGTTTTTAAGACCCCAATTGCCGCTAGTAGCTGGACTGTGATTGGGTTGCACCCATGTCAATAGATAATAATTTTATAGCACGCCTGAACAGAAGGTAGATCTTAACTACGCTTTGTATAGCGGTTGATTATTGTCCAACTTGTGGAATCCATTGCTAAGGGGAACGCAATGTGTCTACCTTTTTGGCTGATTCAATCTAAGTTTCTTTCGGAAGATCACTTGCATAAAGCTTAAATTTTACAATCAAAATTTTTGCCATACACTTGGATTACATCAATGAGAAATTTTGATGGGTTACTGCCCTTGGAAAAATGCCTTCAGCTGATTCAGACTAAAGAACTCTAGAGTGGAAAGTATGACCCAGTGGAACTTGAAGAATGGATTCGAGGAATGGAGAAAATCATCCTGTAGTAGAGGTTCCAAGGGATAAAAAGGTGAACATTAAAATATTTTATCTAACCGGTAAAACTGATATTTGGTGGAGCACTGTTAAGAATAAGCTCTTAGGGCCTGACTTCACTTGGAGCAGATTGTAGAAGAACTAACTACACCGCTCCGGATTGCCAAGTGGGAACTAACAAATACACGTGGTACGATAACTCAGAGCACTTCATTGCTGCTTGTTCCTGAAGGCCCACAGCTGTAGGAAGGGCTTATATATTGAGTAAGAAAGAAGCCGCCACCTTTGGTACAGTAGTTACAGGAACTCTCTTTCAATTTCAAAGTCATTTTGTGTCTTGATTGATTCAGTTGCCACTCATTTATTTATATTCACATGATCTACCATGCAAGTGAACCTTGAGAAGAAGGAGCCAGAAACCAATTACGGAATCAAGTTACCCAGTAACTCCAGAGTTTAGTGTCCTATCTCTTATAAATTTGTCCCAATTACTATTGGTGGGATAGTATTCCCTGGAGTTCTAACTCAATTTGACTCGTCAGACTTTGATATCATTCTGAAAATGAGCTGGTTGTGCACCTATAACGTCAAGGTAGATTGTGGGGACCCTTAGGTTATTTCAAGAGATGAGAGAAATATGTTCTATGGGCAAAGAAAGGAAAAAAAAACCTTGTCCTTTAAATTTTATTATGAAAACAAGTGAGCTCATATGTCAAGGATATATTGTGTATTAGTGTTATACTATTAACATTCAACCTAAGGAAGAAAAAGCATAAGATATCCCTATAATTTGTGAACTCAGATATGTTTTCCTGAAAAGTTACCGGGACTGCTCCACAAAGAGAAATTGGTTTTGAGATTGAACTAATCTCTGGTGCCCAACCTATCTCCAAAATCCCATATTGCATGGCCCCAATTGAGTTTAAAGAACTGAAGATTTAGTTAGAGGAGTTCTTAAAGAAGGGATTTATCAGACCATCCAAGTGTGCCACTATGGGGTGCCCAGTTCTATTTGTAAAGAAGAAGAATGGAACCTTGTGGTTATGTATTGATTACAGAGAGCTGAATAAGATCACCATCAAAAATAAATACCCATTGCCCCAAGTAGATGACTTATTTGATCAACTGTAAGGAACAAGAGTTTTCTCCAAGATTGATTTGCAGTCAAGGTACCATCAACTTAGGTTCAAACCTCAAAACAGCCCCAAGACTGCATTAAGGATCATATTTGGGTCATTATGAATTCACTGCGACGCCTTTTGGCCTAATCAATGGCCCTGCGGCCTTTATGGATCGTATGAATAGAGTTTCAGACCATATGTAAACAAGTTATGGTGGTATTTATAAAAGATATCTTGAAATACTCCAAGGACAGAGATGAGCATACTGTTCATTTGAGGACAGTGTTGTAGACCTTGAAGGAATATCAGTTATATAGTAAATACAAGAGGCATGAGTACTAGTTAGAAATAATGGTATTTTTGGAACATATAGTTTCAAAGGAAGAGATTAAAGTTGATTTGCAAAAGGTGAAAGCAGTTACAAAGTGCCCAATACCCACCAATGCATTGAGACTAAAGACTTTTTAGGTTTAGCAGGGAATTATCGAGTTTCAGGAAGGGTTTGTCAAATATTGTCTTCCCTGACCGATAGGTTGAAGGAAACTACAAAGTTAGCGAGAAGATAAACTGGTGGCTTATACCTCCCAACAACTCAAGTCTTATGAGAAGATTTACCCTTCCCATTATCTGGAGTTAGCAGTTGTAGTATTTGTACTGAAAATTTGGAGACATTACTTATATGGAGTATCATGCAAAATCAATGCTGATCATCAAAGCTTGAAGTACATCTTCACTCAGAAAAAGCTCAATCTACATGAAACATCAGTTGTGACAGATCCAATGTCAACCAAGAACTGGAAATGTTGTGGCAGATGCCCTGAATAGGAAGGCACGACATCCGTTGAGCACTATAGTGATTACTCAGTTGAATCTCTTAAGAGAGCTTGAGGACTTAGGCATTCAATTAGTGTCGCACAGGAAGGCGAATGTTCAATTATCGGCACTTACCTTACAGCCCTCCCTCATGGAGGAAATTAGAGTGGATTAGGATAGTGATCCTGAGCTCTAAAGAATAAAACAAAAGTTTAAGAAAGGGATTCAATTTCAATGGACTTTGTCATAGGTTTGCCTCAGATATAGTGTCTGATAGAGATCAGAGATTTCAAACCTGTTTTGGCAAGCACTTCAAAGAGCCTTTGGAACTAGATTAAATTTTTAGCAATTCTTATCATCCTGAGACGAATGGGCAAGCACTTAAAAATATCAATGGATCTAACTCTTCTAAGATGGAGTCTGTAGTACTTCACGACCTATAACCAACATGTGCAATTGAGGAAGCATGGAACTCCCAGCGGTCGGTGTTGTGATAGTACTAGCAGAGAAATCTACATGAAACACCAAGATAAAATGACAGTAGACATTGATAACAAAATCATCTACTAGGTCATGAAGATCTTCCCTAACATTCAATATGGTGACATATGTCAAAAGACTCTTGAAATCATGCAATTGGAACCGACAGAAAAGCCCTGTTAATAAGCGAATGAGATTCCTGGAATTTCATATATAGGATAAGGTTTTTTTTCCAGAAAGTTTCACCAACTAAGAGCGCAAAGAGGTTGAACTGCGAACTAAATTAAGACCAAGATCTATTAGACCTTATCAGTTTATTGATAGGTTGAATCCCATAGTTTGTCTACTAGATCTGTCTATATAACTCAAACACGTGCATAACGTGCTCCTTGCCTCATAACTCAGGCAATACGTTTCAGATTCTGACCACGCTGTCATAATCAAACCCATTGCGATCATTGAGGGTCTTGTATTTCATGAGCACCCAGTCCAGATATTAGATCGCAGGATTAAGCAGTTAAACATCAAGCAGATCTTTCTAATCAAATTACTTTGAGCAACTCATACCTCCTCATAAGCTACTTGGGAAGCTGAGCAAGAAGTGTAAGCGAAGCACCCGTACTTATTTGAGATAGCCTTGCATGTGTGGCAAAGTTCATAAGTTTCGAGGACGAAACTCTTTAAAGGGGGAAGGCTGTAATAGCCCAACCCTAAATCATATTTATCTATTTAATTAAATCATGTTATTAATTTTCCACATTTAATTATCTCATTTAATCATCCCGGATGGGAGAATTCATTTTGGGCTCCACTTTGCAATACGGGTTTTATTTATCGAAAATTTTTGGAAAAATCGATAGTAGGCCTCGATAATTCTAATTTAAAAGATTTAATTATTTTTCATAACATTGCAAAAAAAAAAAATTCCAAACTACGCAAAAATTTTATTGCAACGGAGTGTTCTAATTTCAAGCCCAACTCAATTGGGCCCAATTTTGGCCCAACAAGGTTACACCCCTTTTTACTTAGCTAATTACCATCATTAGGCTAATTTAATTAATAGAAAATCTAGTTTTTGGAGGCTTTATATCAGCCAAGTAAATTACAAAATCATTTTCAACCAAGTAAACAAACACAAGGCTTTCTTTCCTCTTCTCCTCCTCCACCCCATGGCTGCCCAGCCTATATTCAGCCCAAGTTTGTTGCTGTTCTTGGTGGTTGCCACCACTCCCAGCCACCTGTGGCCACCAGCCACCATCCTCAACTCCCATAACCACCAAACACTACCTCCATCTCCATATATTCAAGCACAAAGTGATTAAACTTCAATCTCTATCATACTGATTTTTGTTGTTGATTTTTATTTTTATTGGTTTTTCTTGTTGATCATGCTATTTTGATAAGATTAAGAGCTATCTTTGAAGTGTTTAAGTGTTGTTAAGCATAAAAACATGTGGGAGTTGAGATTGTTCGTGATCATGCTAGTTTAAGTTTGAAGTGATGGATTTGGATTATTTTGTATTTGATTTGGTAATCTTTATCATCATAAATGATTATGGTAATGTTGATGTAGTTTTGGATGAGTTAAAGAGTGATTTTAGTTGGGGATTATGTGAAGAAAATATTACAAATATAAGCTATTATGCTGTAAACAGACCCAAAAATAGGGGTCAATTTGGGAATCAACTGGTACTGATTGGCACATCCACAGATCATGATTTTTGGTGTATTGATAGCTCAATGCGTTAGCTTTCAAGGGCTTTGGAATTACTTAATTTTGAGTTGTGTGGACAAAGTTATGACCAATTTACTGAAGACTGTGCAGAATACATCGAAACTGGAAGCAGACTTGAACAGTGGACTTTACGAAAACAACTAGTATTGATTGGGCCATTGAAAAATTTTGATTTTTGATGTGGATAGGTCAATAAGTTATCTTTCAAATGCCTTTTGAATCACCTTAATCCGAGTTCTGTGGAAAAAGTTATGGTCGGTTTTCTAGGACTGCGCAGATTTGCACCAAAGTTGTGCACGGTTGTGTTCTAGCCTAATTTTAAGAGCCTTACTATGTGAATCATGTTTTGTGTCCTCAATAAAAGTTTTAGAGGACTTTGTGACCTTTTCATATTGGGGTTTTATATCTCAATTGGAGGTCAGAAGTGAAAGATATGAATTTTCAAAAGTATAGACCATCAATCGGTAATATGGCATAAGAAAGAAATCACAACATTTGGCTTTATCATCAGAAGTTTCTATCTAATTATGGGTATTGCAAAGCAATTACCAAGTTTAGTGAGTTCAACAAGTTTGATTATGTATAGAAGCTTACTTGGGTTGAAAACCAAGTTAAATGAGCATGAAAATGAAATTTGGTAAGTGAGCAGAGTAATAACTCAAAATCAGTGTCTATCGAATCAAGCTGATATTATTTGAGCTTTTATGAACCTCACAACACCCCTCATAGCATTAAACCTCCTATTATCCACTTTAGACTTCTATTATCCATTTCAGAAATATCAGAAATTCATATTCCATTTATATCAATTAAAATCTTTTCATTATCACTTCAATCATTCCAATTTGGTCTATTTTATTTCAGTTTGTTGTATTTTAAGTTCAATAACCCTAATTGATTTATTTTTCAAACCATTTTGTTGTAACTTATCTTATATTGAATTATTGGAATTGTAGAAGCTTTTTAATTAATCAATTTCCATTAAAGTTACATATTATCGGAGTAAAATATTGTTTACTAACTGCATTTACGTATAATTATATTTTTTTAGCAGAATCGGGGCCTAGTCTATTGTTCATTGTGCATAAGTATTATCAAGTGAAATATTATTTTAAAGACTTCAGGTACATGCATTATTTATATCTTTAAAAATCAGAGTGTATTTATCAAAGTTATCATGTTTCGATAAGTACATCAATGAATCAGTTCACATAGTGATTCATTATTTAATTAGTGACCCCGCCAGTTATCATCTATAGGGCATTCGCCCTTCAGTTACCTGCGCGGCTTCAGGCCAGGTCCCCAATCGGCTTGACAGGTGTACACCTATTCATAGATCGTAACAGTATCAAGGGGTTCACTATCAGATTATAATTAGCAATGCAGTTTTATATTTATCTCATTCCCTGTTTCAATCTTAAATGAATTGCAAGGTGGGCCCAAAGCAGTGTTTCAATGATCATTTAACAATACAGAAATACACGTACTAAGTTTCGGCTCACAGTTCGAAATATTTTTTATGTTTTGTTTTAGGCAAATGCTCAGAGAATCGCCTTCATGCTAGTAAACCAGCGGAAGAGAATAAGTTGAGTAAGGAAATCTGGGTGGATCAACCATGATATAGTACATACATATTTTTAAAGCTGTATATTGAAATCTTCAGTGGATGGAGATACAGATTATATAGTGAATTATTTTACTTGGGTGTATAAACCTTATGTTGATTAACAGTTGATTATATAGCGTTTGATCAGGTGTTTGTGTATCATTGAAGCTATACTTAACTGTGTTAGTTATAGCACTTATGTTTCAAGCCTTGTCCTCTTGGACAGTGATAACGCCCCTATCATTGGGTTTATCAGATTCTCATTGAAGAATTTTTTTAGGAAACATACGAACAGTGAAACATGTTTAATTTGGGGGCGTTACAAATTGATTAGGGTGACTCACTCAGTGAAGAGTCTGGTGATAGTGAGTATGCTACTAAAACTGAGCTTGACTTTGAGGCATTTGAGGACATTGCAAGAAGCATTTCAAAAACAAAGGGTAAAAGGAAAATTAATGTGAGTGTTATTGTTGATGATGATGGCCATAAGAATGACAGTGATCAGCATGATTTGGATAATAATGTTGATGACGAATGGGAGAATGAAGTTGAGGATGTGGAGACAAGTGATGAGGAGTAGGCAGCTGCCAGGGCTAAGGTTGTTGGGTGCAAGAAATAAAAGATTTTACAAAGGACTGCTACTATTGAGGAGGTGGGCAAAGGTCATGACCAGGACACGGAGAAAGCTAATCTGCTAATACTGGCAATGAACAAACACCACCCAGGTTTAGGCGTTCATAGTGATTATGAGGATTCTGAAGCTGAAATGGATATTGATGGAGAGACTGATGATGAAATTCCAAGGCTGTTAAGGAGAAAGGAAAGGCCTGTTAAGGTGAATGAGCACATTAATTTCAAAAAATTGAAATGGCAGGTTGGAGTGACTTTTGAAACTGTTGAGAGGTTCAAGATGCAATATTTAGGTTTGCAATATCACAGGAGTATGAATTGAAAATTTGTAATCTTGACTCAAGAAGAAAAAGGGTAGGTGCAGCTTGTAAACAGGGTTGCAAATTTAAAGTTTATGCATCATAGGACATAACCAATATTACACGAGTTGTTAGAATAGTCAGCAACCATCATATTTGCATAAGGAACATGGTTAAGAATAAACAATTGAAATATAAATGGATTGCATCCCATTACTTGCTTACATTCAAAGAAAATCCAAATTGGACTATTAGAGAAGTGGTAGATGCAGTTATGAAGATCATGTGGTTGTCATATTAAAGTGGACCTCTTATAAAGCTAAACAAGTAGCTCATGAAATGTTGCATGGTTCAATGTTTGACTATTACTCAAAGCTAGGAAGGTACATTGAGGAGATGAAGATGCTAAACCAAAGTAACTCTTTCATTATTCAAACTAACCCTGAAATTGTAAAGGAAGTTCCTGTATTTTAGAGGATGCTTATGAGTTTTGATGGGCTCAAGAATGGGTTACTTTCAAGCTGTAGATCTGTTTTAGGCATTGATGGCAGCGTTTTAAAGAGATTCTTGGGATATTGTCTACTGTCTGCAATGGGCATAGATGGAAACAACCAAATGTTTCCAATGACATGAACTGTTGTTGAAGGTGAAAATAATGACTCATGGGAGTGGTTTCTTCAGCGTATGAGGAATTTTCTTGGAGGCACAAATGGCTAGTTGGATTTCCATTTCGGATGAGCACAAGGCAAATTATGTTTATGTAATTTGTGAGTATATATCTGACTGTGTGATGTTTATTTTTTTGTGTCCAAGCATATGGCTAAATGTTATTTTTTTATACAGTCAGGTCTTCATATTGTGGCGACCGTGTTTCCCAATAGTGAGCAGACACTGTGCTCGATATATTTGTGCAAATTGAAAGAAGTGAAGAAATGAACTGTTATTTTGGAATGCAGCAAAGGCATACAGCCAAACTGATTTGAAAAATGCAGTTGAGGCACTAAGACAAACCTCTTCTAAGGCAGTAGAAGATTTTGAGCATCAAAACCCAAGGTTGTTCTGAAGGACTTTTATAAGAGATGACTCTAGGTGTGATATTATTGTCAATAGCATGGCGGAAACTTTCAATGCCTATGTTGTCCATGCAAGAACCAAACATTTTTAATTAAAATATTAGAAGATATTAGAATGGTTTTGATGGAGAGGATTGTGGTTAAAAGGACCATAATGTAGGCATTCGAAGATGACATATGCCTTAGAATAAGGATTAAACTAGATAAGTAAAAAGAAGAAGTAAGAAATTGCTTCCCTATTTCTTCTGGCAACAAAGTCTTACGGGTCAAGCACAGGCTAGACAACCTGGTTGTAAATCTCAACCATGCCAAATGCACATGCAAAAAAAGGGATCTCACAAAAATACCTTGTTGCCATGCCATTACATGTGCAACATAGATAACGCAAGGTACAAAAGGCTATGTCCATTCTTATTTCAAGAGGGGGAGGTATATGACAACATATGAAGATTCAATAGCTCTCTGTGCTAGAGAAAGACACTAGCATGAGAAGGGCATGCCACTTGAACTTCTACCAATTAAGATAGGACCTGATAAACCAAGGAGAAATAGAAGGAAAGATCCCCATGAAGATGCAAAGAAGGCAGGCATATTAACAAGACATGAAAGGTAGATGGTGTTGACAATTGTAAGGGTGTTGGTCATAACACCCTAAACTAGCACAGTCAATAGATAGCCAAATACCTCTATAGAAAAGAAAATAGATCAGACCATGGAAATAAGTTGAGCTTCTCAGTGGGCCAAAAAAGGAAGAAACAGGAACTATTAGAGGGAAATGAGCAAGGAGAGGAAGGGGAGCTACTAAAAGTAAAGGAGGATGCAGAGGCAGGGGAGGTAGAACAGGCAGGGTAAGTTTTTCACATTTAAGTTTTGTTTTTCCTGGTGCTGAAATATATTGGTTTCTCACATTTTTATTTTTTTTCTTTTTAAATGGCTTAAGATATTCCATCATTATCTAGACTAAATTCCATGAAGGCCAACCTCTCATTCTTAGTCAAGCGTCAATAGCCAGCAGCAGCTCACAGCCTTTTATCAATCCTCCATAGTGAAGATTTCAACTTCTCTGCAGCCTTTCTTAGGTTGTCAAATTTGTACATTGAAATAGATAAGAAAATTTAGGCATGGTGTTGTTTTTTGGTTGTTAAACTTGCTAAGCACACCCTAACATGTTTATGTTTTGGATATCTGATGTGTATGCATCAGGCTAATTAATATGCCAGGTTTACAATGAATTGTAAACCTTTTTTTGCTTATTTAGCTACCATACATTGAAAGTTATAACACTACAATACTTGCCGGCAAGGTTAATATTAGAATGGCTATTTTGGCTCATATGTTTTTTTTCCCCCCATAATACCTGCCACCACCACTGAGAATACTTGCCATAATTTATTTCATTCATTCAATACAAAGTATATTTTACATCTACCATCATAAAAAGTAGCAAAATATTTAACCACATTCATCTACCGCAATAAACAGTTATAAAACTTCAATACCCACAACTTACATCTACCCACACCATACTATTAATTTCCCCTTACTAGAACTACCACAAATAAGAAAAAGCCAAATACATCCACATTTTGTGCCATTCCCAGTTGTTTGAAGCTTTAAGTTTTAGTGCCATAAGTTCTTCTTTGACTACCTTCATTTCTTGTTCAACTCTTCCCCCCTTCTCCTTCTCCTTCACAATCTTGCTTCTTGATTTTACATTATCTTCTTTCAACATTTGTAGCTCATTAGTTTCACTCTCGCCATGTCTTCCTCTATTTGACACCTTCATGTTTCTGACCTCAATTCCCATTCTATCAATTTCACTGAGCAACTCTTCCACTCTCTCTTCCAATATCTTGTTCTTCTCCATAACATTCATAGCATTCTCTTCATTCCATTTGAACAACCCACAATCTTCATTAACCCACAAACACGTGCAAATAATTCATCAATTACAAATTGCACCCAATCATTAAACCCTGATTTTCATCAATTAGAAATTCAAGATATTACTTACCTTCCACAATTGACACCTAAAAAACTTGCTCCCCCTATTTGGGGCCTTCTACAAGTTTGATAGATAACAGATATGTCATGAAAACACTTCACCATGCCTAAATTCCGGCACTGGCTACTTAAATTTGATATCTTCTCAAAATTCGATGACCCAACAATACTTGTATTTAGACATCTTCACTTCTTCGTACAGGAGATAGAATTAGGGCTTTGTTTTGTCTTTCTTGAGAAAATTAGGGCTTTTCTTTCAAGAGGTGAGAGATCAAGCTATGAGAGAGATTGAGCAGGGAGAGAGACTATGGAAGGAGGGAGACTGAGTTTGCGTTGATGTGTTCAAATTATTACGGGTCAACAGTGCTTAGTTGGATTAAAAAGGTCAACATCAGCTTTTTCTTTTTTTTGTTCGCTTTTTAATTACACATAGGCATCAACCACTGCCATGTCACTTTTCTGATGAGTCAGACTCAGTGGTGGTATATTGGAATTAGAATTCTTAAAAGGACGGCTCACTGATAAGGATTTCCTAAGTTTCGCTTAGTACCTTCCACCACCCCATAAGTTGGAATTATTATATTCCAAAAATCCTAAAATCAAAATCTATATTGAGTTCTCTAATGCTTGGTTAAGGTCCCTAACAAAATGAGGGTTTCAATGATTCTCTTTTATTTTCTCCTTTCGTTGAGGAGCCTTCAACACAAATTTGGTATTCTTTGTTAAAGCTCATTAATTACTTTTTCAAGTCTATTATTAAAATTATTCTACAGTTACTATTGTATAACATGAGCAAAAGAACTTAAAAATCAACTTACACAAAAAAAAAAAACCTATTTCTTAAGGACGTGTAATCATGTATCACGAGATTCAGTACAACTTACAGCCTTTCAAAGAAAGGTTTCGATTATACCTTTACATGAGGATTTATAAAACCCTTAAAACTAATATCCTATACAAATTCAATATAGAGCTTTGTCTCACTACTTAACTAAGCTATACTCAATATGAAATCGGAATCTGCATCAATAAATGACAAGCAAGCAGGCATTGTGGGCTTATAGTGAGGAAGGATCACACATGAGTACTAGGAACAACACCCCTTACCCCACCAACTCCACCACATAAACAAGCAAATTCCTTGGTTTTCATTGCGAACTCTAGTTCAAATCCATGGCCAGCGGCCCCAGAGTCACGTTTTGTCATCCTCAGCCTCAGAAAGCAATCAATATAATCCTACCCCACCAAAGAACAAAGCAAAGCTGTAAAGTTTATGTGAACAACAAAAGCAAGAGCCCATGTTTTCCTTTTTCAAGTTCTATTTTTCTTCTTTTTAAAAAAGGCGTAACAGAGAAAAGCATGTTGATTGACCAATGTTTCAGACATTCCCATCATTACTGCCTTCCTCCAGCCAAGTGCCTTCCCTATCACCCCTTTCTCTACCTTCCTACAAGCCCATCTTCTCTCTTATCATGATTAATTAATGGTTATACTAAGCACTATATTATAGGGAAAATGATCGCAATGTGCTAGGTGGGTATCTTAGAAACAGCCTCTTTATTTGCAGAAGTAAGCTTTTCCATATCCAAAAATAGTCCTCAATCTTACTTGGTTAAAGTTCACAGTGAGTGGTCGTTGGCAATGACAGTGTGAATCCAAGCATAATCATTCGTTATGGTTTCAGATGTCCTCTTTTAGTAGTGAGTATGCCTATCTTTTTAGTTCTCCAAAGGGATCAAATTTTCAGGCCCTACATTCAGCAAAAGTGGCCATATAACTCCCTCTTGCTTTTTCCATCTTATATGTAAGCCTAACTCTTACAAACTAGAACTACCTTAGTTAATTAACTGATCAAATTCCACTCAAAAAATGGCCACTACTTCACCTCAATTAGCCCAAAATCAGGGGAAAGAAGAGGAAAACAGAGATCCCATCCCCCTCGATTTCCGAGCCCCGCCACCATCTCCAATAGCATCAGGCCGGAGATCCTCCTCTGTCACAAATGACGAGGTGTTGATGGAGTTTCTGGAGCACACTCTTCGGGTCCCAGACCTTATTCTTCCGGATCGGATCTTCCCCCGCCAAAAGCCCCTACAAGATATCCCCACCATCGATTTTCCGGCCCTCCTGACTTCCCCAGAATACGGGTCAGTTTCAAAGATCCGGGATTCCCTGATCCGGGTCGGGTGCTTCCAAGTGATCAATCATGGGATCTCGCCGGATCTTCTCGGGTCAGTGATAAATGGGGCAACCCAGATTTTCCGGATCTCGCTGGAGAAGAAGAGGATGGTGGTCCGGTCGCTGGAGATGCCGTTTGGATTCGAGGAGATGAGTGGGGAGGAGGAGGACGTTTTCAGTGAGATGAGTGAAGAGTTTGTTTGGGGAAGGAGTCGTGATTTCAAGTTGAAAATGGAGGGAATTTGGCCAACCGACTATTCAAATTTCAGGTAACTAACGGTCAAATCCTCCTGTCTTGCATTGGCCATCTGTGGGTGAGAGTGCATTTTTTTCTGTTAATTAACAAACTATTAGTTTAACTAGCACAAGAAATATGTATGTTTTTTTTGTCGCCAAACTGCTAGTTTAATTAGCAGGGGTATAACAAAATAATTCAAAAATACTTATGAAAAAGAAATTTATCAATAATGATTGTCATATCGAGTTTTTAGTAAAATTTGATTCAGCGGACTTTATATATTCATTTGATATTTATATTGCTTTATGTTACAAATTTTTAATATTTTAAAAACTAATTTTCCGATTGTGCAATGTCATTGAAGTGCACATGCCTATATTGTTCAATATTAATTGGCATCGATATGTACAAAGTTTAATAGAATTTACCCATATATTATTGACATTACGGATTCTCTATTATACATCACAGATAAGAGATTAGTTATTGCGCATATATGTTTGCAAAGTTAGTGAACATAATTCATTCATTACGTAGTTTCAAACCTCAAGCTAATCAATCCATTGAAAACAGTAATGAAACTATGCCAATTAATGAATTGCTAATTTGCAGTGAGAAAATGGAAAAGCTTGCAACGGCTGTTGAGAAGATCTCAAAGGAAATAACGTCAGTCCTCCATGAAAACTTTCTCAATATACCCAATGATCAAGAAGGCAGTATTATAGCTAAAAGGCAGCAATCCAATGCTAGCAGATGCCACATCTTCAAGCATCCCCATGATGTACCAGTTGATCAGTGCATCAAAGCCCTCCGGTACGATGTGATAAGGATGATGATCAGAGGATCAGATTACTCCCATGCCTTGTCAATCCACATTTGTGATGGGTCCTCAGAGTTCCATGTCTACTCCAAGAAAGGCTGGGCTTCTTTCACTCCTTCACCAAATGCCTTGGTTGTCACTGCTGGGG
Source organism: Carnegiea gigantea (assembly GCA_029747015.1). Taxonomy (NCBI): domain Eukaryota; kingdom Viridiplantae; phylum Streptophyta; class Magnoliopsida; order Caryophyllales; family Cactaceae; genus Carnegiea; species Carnegiea gigantea. Next base: position 65,618 of record JAKOGI010000487.1, read on the forward strand.
ATCAAATTCAGGTAAGTTCAAACAGGAAAATTTAAGAAAATGAAACCCCCCCCCCCCCCAAAAAAACAAAAAATGAGGGGACGGACACGGGGCAGTATAGATACAAATTAAATCCTAATGTATAGCATAGACGTTACCAACTAAAGTAGTTGATGCCCACAAGAGGAAGGTCTCATAGCATAAAGGCATTCAATTGATGTTTAACTCTAGCCACTCCATGGTATCTTTCGTAAGACAACTACGCAGGGAAAAAGAATCGATTATGTTTTCATAAAATTAGAAAACACACATACACAATTTGATGAAAATTTAGAGAAGACATCGGGATAAAAGCAGTCATTTGACCCATCTTGAAACACTCCATTATCTATGCTGAAATCAAAAGTTATTAAGCGACATACATCAGCATGTTAGATATGAATCCTCCTTTTGGGTCCCAAATTGTGGTCTATTTTCAAGGCATGAATTCTGGAAGGTGTTTCAAAAGACTAATGGTATTCTCACCATATCCATGCCTAATACTTTGGACATTGAGGGCCCCATTGTTTCTGACAATCATATTTATACTTTGTAACTTTAGGATGATTGGAGATTTTAATTTGAGGTAATTGAGTTGAAAACATCATACATTTTTATAGTTTAAGATTTACTTTGTTTTTATATAGAATTAATTGAACTGAACGTATTGAATAATGTTGCCCATTCAAATTGAATTAAAGCAATAAAGGAAGATAAATTTTATATCCAAATTTCTAATTTTGGCTTTCAATTCAATTATCAGATACCAACTCAATTAACATCCACACAGAATCAAACATTCTATAAAGTTTGCCACCCTTATCATCGTAAAATTAACCTTTACTATTTTGTCCATTACACTTTCGAGTTGTCACAATTATATTGTTATCCCTCCTCAATGGTTCACCATGGAGGCTAGGGTCAATCATGATTGAAAATGCAAATTAATTAGTATATTTTCAAAGTTTATTGTACGGAGACAGTGATTATATTCTTCTTACTTTTTATTTCTCACCTTTTTTTTCCTTTTCAAAATGTGAGTATTATTGCAGGCCTGGAGTGGGGGCCAATACAAGCATGTGATAGGGAGACCAATATACACAAGCAAATATGAAGATTGTGTATCAATGGCTTTCCTTTACTGTCCTCCTCCAATTACTGTCATTCAATTCCAGCAAGAGAAGAAAGACAAGATAATTTCATTGAGAGATCAAGCTCTTTTTGCCCTTTTTTTCACTATTGCATGCCAATTTCTGCTTCTTATTTATAGTAAACTGTGATGCATGTATACATGATTATATATGCTTATGACCAAATTGAAACTGTGTGTCAATACAAAATATTGTCACTGTTTATCGTACATAAGCTCTGGATGCTTCTTCTTGTCATGGTAGTTTGATTTGCCCTTTTTTTTCTTTTCCTTTTTTCCCTGGGGGATGGTTTATCGTAAATAAGATCAGTCTAATGACCATTGAATTGGATGGCCAGTCACTATATTCTTTTTGAAGAATACAAGTGTTGTCTTGGGAGACTTCTACATGTGAAAACTATGTCCTTGGGTTCGTTTTCAATTCAGGTTATTTTCGGATTAGGTTATTTCAGATCAAGTCATGTTCAAGCCAATAAACTTATCTAGCAAAGAAAAACAACTTTGATGAAAATGTTTGGATTAAGTTTGGTTCTGTTCAAGTCAGTTCGAGTTCAGAGTCCAATTTGAGCTAACTGTTCTGGGAGTCATTCGCATATGAATGCGGATTATTCAATTCGAGTCACTTTTGTTAAATCTACTTCTACAATCTATAGTGAGCTAGTATGCAACTTTTTTCTTCCTTATTTTTGGAAAATAAAGAATCAAGCGTAATCCCTGGTGGGCTCATGTTGAGTAATTAAGTGGCCAACCTACAGGGAGAGCGGGGAGAGGGCACTAAGTCAGCTAGTGCCTAAAAGCTCATTTCTCCTCGCCGTATTTCGCGCCCGAATGGCCCCCAACAAGTGCTCCTAGAGCTAGGGGTGCCAACTGTTGTACAACAACTTGGCAAAAGGCCATCTTCATCGGAATCCATCAACTGAAGCAAGTTTATGTTCAGAAGAGATTGCTTGAATTTCTGCAAGAAGCTTCGTCAGTAAATTTTGGTAACCTTAGCTTCATTCCATGCTCCTATTTTTGTAAGAGTGTCCTCCACCCCTGCAGGGAAATTTAGGATTACCTGGATGCAAAAATATCCGAATCTTTTCGCCTGCTAGATGTCTGCCCACGAACAGGAGCTAATAGAGTCACCGTATATGTTTCACGCTCAAAAATCTGAACCCACTGATGATGGCTAGGTTTGCGTGAGGGAGAGTACTGAGAGTGGGGAGAGTTTGTTGCTTAGCCTGATAATCCATACCCATAATCCACCCACTATTTATAATGGTACAAAGCCTCTGACAGAATCAGCAAATTAATAGGTGACTATGACTAATTAATAAACAATTAACTCAATTGTAACTGCAGAATCAAATATGCACTTATGACCATTTATATATGACTGTTACTGGTCAACAGCCAAACTCGAGGAGGAAAGCTCATGGGTCCAGCTGACCAAGTTGAAGAGGAGATGGGGCACATTATGCACCAGTGCCACTCTCCAACGCTCCCTTTATACAATGTAGGACCCTAGACCAATCCCAAGACTCCGGTGTGAATGCCGGCAGGCGGACATTGCAAATGTGAAACTTAAAATGGCCCATGCAGGCCGCTCCAACCAGCCATTTAAGCCTGTCACATTGGTCACTTATCAGAAAGCATGCTACTTCAAATAGCCCATCAAGATGTATTCACTTTAACTGAAGCCTGCCAGAGACAAAGATAACCCCCCTCAACCAGCAGCGTGGCTAAGGAAGAACTGCCTCCAGTTGGTCTCAACCCAAAGGAAAAAAAGGGGGAGAAGGGAGGTGAATTGCAAGACAAATGAGGGCACAACAAAAGAAACAAGAAATACCACACTGTCGAATCTTTGTAAAGTTTGTTTCTTTGATAAAGAGGTGGCCAATGGCCCCAGATTACTGCAACACACTGTGCGATGTTGTCTTAAAGAGTACAGCAGCTTAAAACCTGTACACACCTACAAAAAACCCAAAGGGTTTTCTTTTCTTTACTATTTTTTTTTTGGGGGGGGGGGGGTATGCCCATCGAGGCTATCTGAATTTCAACACTCTTTGAACTATGCTTGAGCATGATTTTGCTGAATCAAAACCTCTCAAGCAAAGGAAAATTAGCACGGACCATCGCCATAGGAGCAGTTGGCAGCAACTTCGAGAAACCATGGATACTCAGCAGCTCAAGAGACAGTTCTCCCGTAACAGATAGAAGAAATATACAAGTTTTTTGCCCATTTGTCCTGTCAAAATCCAAAGCACCAGAGTTTTAGAACCTCCCTAACTGAAAATCATGAACAAAAAGCCAATGGCTATCAGGCAACAGTCTTTTCGCCTGTCCTTAAATTTATTATTTAAAAAAAGGCCCCTCGGAGGCTAGGTGAGGCTATGCTGTGATCCACCACATTTCCCCACACTTGGACTTGAGACCTCATAGGAAGTTTGTCCGGATGCCATCAAGCCAAGGGCTCTATGGCAGATAAAATGCTCATGGCAGGATTTCAAATGAAATCTTGCTCATTTAGGCTCAGCATCCAAAAGCTTAAATTCAAGGTATCAGGAGGCTTTCAAGTCATCATCTAGCAAGGAAATAAGCAGTCCAAATATACACTAACCTTGACATGAGCAGTTGGGAAGGCAGATGTTCGAAGAGTCTCTTGTGTTTCATCCATGAAGTTTCTTCGAGGAATACTAAGAATAAAAGCAGCCTGATCAGAAGTCGCTGCCATAGCTGTGATGCGGTAACCATTGTCCCATCTCCTGTGAATACCTTCACTAGGGTACATAAAATCAAGCTCGACAGCCTGAAAATTATCCCCCCAAAAAAAACAAAGTTGCAGAACTCCATTATAGATGCCATTTAAAGAAACTTGAATGGAGTGGTATACATAAAATTGAAATCCCATAAAACCTGGTCGGTGTATCCTGCACCACGGGACATTACAACAGCCCATTTGCTTCCAGCTGTTCCCATGGATGTAACAAAGAAACCTTCCCTCCATTTCTTGGTAATCCATTTGAAGGGAAATGAGTCACTAACTTTGTAAGACTGTTGCAAGTATCCGGTTCCTGAAAAAGCATCAATAAAGTTAGGTAATCATGAGATGCCAGATGTATAGTGTCTAGTTTCAAGAGTATTTAAGACCAACCTTTTGACATAATGACCAATGAACTCCCAGCATTTGTGCCCGCAACTGCAGTAATATAATAGTTTTTTTCCCACTGTTCCATGATCCACTCCTTCAAGGAGGCAAAACCAAAACTGTCAGACGAAGAACATCAAGCTATAGCAATTGCAATGTAGAAAATGTGAAATATAACATAGAACTATTTCTTCTGTAACAGATTGTTCAAGATCAATCAGTCAAAACAATATGTAAATGTGAAATTCCTTATAGAGATGTACCAGAACACAGAAAGAGAAAATACAACCCGTCCCAGCGAGGGGCCCTGCTTTTGCTGGGTCCGGAAATGGAGAAGAAAATTTATTTTAGAAAAGTAACTATTCATTGTGGGATGCACATTAAGCACCCAAAAAAAAGGGCAATTTCTCAAGACACTGGACACATGATAGAAATATCATCAAAAAAAAAAAAAAGGAAACACATGATAGAAACGGTTTTACAAGTTCAAAAAGCCATGCTAATATTAAGATACAGTGAATCAGAAAACATGGGCAGTATTTCACACTGAACCACTGTTTATCATACACACTAATATCTTAAGGGCAGCTATGCATTAAGCATGCCAAATCAAGGATACTTTTCCATCAGCAAACTAAATCCAGAAATCTGTCACCGAACACACCAGATAAGTGTCAAGACTAAATTCCCATTAAACCAGCAAGAAAAGATGTACCTTGTGAAGAAAATATGGAGAGAGCTCATAAACTTGAGCAGTGAAGCCGGTCCCAGCATCCAGAATTACAGCCCACAGGTCAAGACAACATGCAACATTGCTTATGAATAAGCCATCCTCGATTCCTTTTTGAATGTGCGAATAGAGCCTTATGTCTGCAACATTATAGTGATACCTACACATAATATAACCATGACAGGTTCACTACTGTGCAGTCTTACATAGGAAACTTGAGAGGGGTAAAAAGAAAAAGCATAAGATAATAGTAAAAACTTATGGTTGGTAGAAAATACATGACTCCAGTTCATAGACAATAGAAAAGAAGCAGGCAGCACAAACAAGAAGATTATGAGCTTTTATAGATATTGCCTCAGTCAAACCATAGAATCAGAAGACAAAATTAACAGTTACTGAAAAAGCAACTGCTGGTTCACTGATGATGCCAATAAGGAAGAATACAAACACGGGAAAGATTAAAAATTCACATGACCAATTGTTTCCTAAAAGCTTTAAAAGGGCGCAAAAAAGAAGAGAGAGAGAGACCAAGCGCACCTTTGCTTCATTGGTCGACGAGCATTATAAATGCTTATCCATTGTGTTGCAGGTGTCCCCAACCTAAGTTTTTTTCTTGGTTGTCCATCATCATCTGTTGTCAACCGATCCCTTTTCTGACCAACCTGAGGTAGAAAACAATTAGGTTAGAAAAAAACAGAAACCTATCTCCCGGATTTGATAGATGCATGGCCAAGATTGAAACATACCTTCTGTGCACCATCCGTATTTATTGGCCTGAAAGCAGGATTTGGGCCAACAACCGCATCAAAAAGGGAAATATATTTTGCATAGTTGGGTTCTTCATCAAACTTCAAATTCACTACATGGTCTAGAAACTTTTTAAAAGGCTCAGGACACAAGCCACAAAGTGCATCGGGAGTTGTTGTCATCTTCTTCTTACAAACAAGAAAGCCTTTATTATCTCCCTGAGAAGAGAACCGTCGTTAAAAATCCCTAGAAGACTTTAGCATTTCTATCAGATGACTCAGTGAGCCAATACCTGGAATCCCTGCCATGGCAGACGACCACGGAGGAGGAAAATGAGGGTGTAAGCTAGAGATTCTAGGTCATCCCTTCTACTGCCCGCTCTTCCCAAGTGCGCATGTACGCTGGCGTATCGAACTGTTCCCCTGTGAAAGTAAAAGCGATTATAAGCTTTCACCTCCTTGAAGCATGAAGGAAAGGAAGAAGAATAAGAAGACAAACTTGGCAATGAAGGACCAAGGCTAGTAAAGAATTTGCGAAATTTAATTAAGATATTAAAAGTGATAAGCTAGATCAGGATTCTTGCCTAAAAACATCCGGCCTTTGGTCATACTCAACATGCGAGCCTGTTGCATCTCGCCATTTTGTAGCTACACCCAAAAAGAGCAATTAGAAAAATAAAATATCTCAGATTATGGAAGTCAGCAAATGAACTGCGCCAGCAAAATCTATGGATGCGATTGCCATATAAAGTACCTAATCCGAGATCCACTAGAAATAACTTCTTCTCTTCAGGTGTCCCTGGGGGACCAAGAAGAAAATTTTCTGGCTTCACATCTCCATGAACATAACTGCCAGCCAGAATAGTAATACTGTGAGACTAGAACTCATTTGGCTCACTCTGAGTTTTTCAAATCCAGATAAAAGATAGAGAGCCATATAAAAAGAAAACTTTCAAAGAAAGTACAGGAAGCAGTACTACGTACAGTAGTACTGAAAATGTCTAAAGCATAAGTATGAATTGAGGAAGTGTTTCCACATGAATGAGATAAGATTCAATGCATCAATAAACACATAAAGAAGCACAAGAGAAAATGTCTAAAGCATAGGACATGTCATATACAATGAATAAGAATCTAGTTCCTTAAAAGAGAAAGCGATACAGGAAATCTAAGGGGCAAGAAAAATCGTATTGCTTGGGCCACAGAATCAAGGTCTGACTCAAAATTGAGTAAAGGCCATCACTTCATGACATTGTGCCAATCCCAGTTTTGGAGAACTATTATAGCTAATAAAAAACTTTAATCTTACCAGAGAACACAGGGAAGGAAAAACTGCACCACGAAGCAATGACTGAGCAAAAATATATAGCCTAAGTTTCTTACCCTCTAGAATGTATCTGCTCTAATATGGATATTGCTTCAATAGCAATGCATGCAACCATCTCAATTGACATCCTGAAAATTATGGAGAAGCAATTATTAAATTACTAATTCAATCAGACATAAACAAGCATAGATAAACAAGCATAAAATAAAACAAGCATAAATGAACTCTCACATGTGGCCACTATTATTCCAAACATCCCACAGACTCGGCCCAAGCATATCCATAACCTGATAATGCAATGAAACAACCCATGAATAAACCTGAAATCCGCAATGCAAAATGCAAGCAGCAAAATGGGATAAAATGATAGCAAGCAAAGAACAGTACGGCCCACCATGACATAGTAATCTCCTTGCATGCCCTTGTAATGGACACGGGGTACACCATGACTTCCACCAAGAGTGCTAACAAAAGAGATGAATATGATATCAAGTTCAGTGCAAAGTAATTTGGCTAGTAACAAGACAAAAAAACAATACAAAAGTGCATACTTGTACACTTGCCACTCATGCGGTGGACCATAAGCACATCCTCTGCTGGTCTGATGCTCAAACTTTAGTGCCACCTATGGCCACAAACTTCCTATCACCAGATGCAAAGCAACATCACAGCTATAGAATAACAGAATACAAAAACCCGACAATGTACCTCTACAGCCAAAGCGCCCGTCATTGCATTCACATTTGGGGCAGACAGTCGGCGACCAACGTAAACTTGACCAAAGCCTCCCTTGCCCAATCTTCTTTCAACTTTGTAAATTGGGGAGCTACCAACCTGAACCTGTTGAGGAAAAAGCAATCTTATTATGACCTTTCCACAATTATAATACCATGATTAATCTAGATTACATTATCACAACAAATGAAGGGCACAAGAAATAATGGATTTGAGTAATTTTTATAACATGTAAGTGATTCAATTTAAATCAGTTTAAACATCACATTTTGTCACAAAGGCAACATTGTTAAGTGTAAGTTTGGAGAAATGTTATAAGTTAATTTATAATATCACATATTGACACCAGACATCCACTGGAATGCACAATGAAGCTCTTCAAGAAAAGCTGGGAATTATACTCAGCGCATTTCAATTTGAGACATATGACATAATAAGAGAACATCTCCCATTGACAAGATAAATATCAACCCATAATCAACAGCCCCCTAAAAATAAGAGTAGCTCATGTTCGTAACATAGAACGAATCTCCAGGGAATGGAAACTTATCTGCTAACCTAAGAATACTAGAATCTACCTTATCAAAAGAATACTAGAATCTTAGTTTGTCAATCAGATCTCAGTACTAAATAAAGAAGATGCTCTAAACAATATCTAGTAAATCCTAGTACTTTAAGGAAATAATAATCAACAACTAACTAAGAACTATGTCTCTAAGAAAACTCCTTCATTGAGGCAATTAACTTTAAAAATTTGCAATAAGTCACGTTCATTGTCATCCAATCATTCTCCACTTTTCATAAAGCTTATCCACCACTTTATAAAGTTGCAAGAAGTCAAATTCATTGTCATCCAATCATTCTCCTCTTCTCATAAAGCTCATCCATGAGTTTATAAAGGAAAAGAATTAGAGGTCTGATGGCTAAAATCTATTTGTAAGTCGAAGCAAGCGCAAGGTTTGATCAAGAGATAAGGTGTGACCACCAAAGTCTTGTCTATTTTTAAGTCGGGTGCACAAGTGGAGAAGAACAGCAGGAACTCATTTTCTACTAGAGATTTCACAATTGCTTATGTTCAACCTCAAGAACTTTCATTAATGGCTACAATTCATTCTCCGTACAACTACAATAGTAGGAATCATGGTAAACTAGGTCAGGGAATCCTTTTAATTTCTTATAGAAGTTTGAGATTGCAAATTTGCAATCTTAGTATTAAAAGGCGCAAGGCAAACTGAGGCACATAAGGTCCCAAAGCGCGAGGAACAAAGCACGAGGCGGAGGCGCACACATCATGGATGCGGGGTGCACTTCTATACAAAAATTTTTAAAAGTCTTTCACATTTTGAAAAGTAGATTTTGCAGAAACAAGTTAGATAATGCATTAAAAAATGGTTAGACATCAATATAACTACTAACACCAAGATAAACTTAAGATATATTATCTTATCATCATAATTCCCCAACGCGCACACTTACCGTACAATCATAACTTACCTTTTAACTTCCAAGGAAAGAAAAGAATAAAAAGGGCAAAGAAAATGCCAAGAAAAAGGGTGAAGATATAGTCTTGCATCCTTAAGGCGCATCTCATCCCCTTCAAGGCGCTGACGTGGTAGCCTCATGCCGAGGCGTACCTAGGCGTGCCTCAGGCGGGCTTTTTTAAACTAAGCATGCAATCTGCGACTTGAACAAGATTCCAGAACTCCGAGGATGTGGGAATGCCATTTGGGATTACAATTGGTTATTAAAACTAGTTCAAATCAATACACTACAATTTTGCTCGATTACTAGATTAAGAAAACATTTAAACCCCTATATGTCATCCTCATTAACGAACTATTTCCTAACATGTTCGGTGCCAGCTAATACTTTGAGGTCGCTTACACAGGTCTAAGCAATTATTACCCCTATTAATTTCTCGTCTAGGTAAGTTTTCCATCATTTGAATGGCTTAAATGGTTATGAAAGTCATATCACCAGTTTCATCAAATTGTACCATGATCTTGATTGTTTAATATCAAGAAGGAATTGCATTTGGGAATTAAGATCTCATATTGTAGTTAGAAGTGGACGACAAGAATTGCATTTCTTGTTCTTCCTTATGTCCCTCCTGAGGATTTTATACAATTATGTTTTTCTGATGATGTTGTTCAATCTGTTTCACCCATAACACACTATCGACACACTATCAATACACAATGGAGGGACCCACCACTTTTGCTTCAACTTGCTTCGTTTCAAATTGTCAAAGAAATTATTTCAGTTTAGATTTAACCACAACTCTAACTTTAATCTCTCCTTTACGTCTCCTTATGTTTTTGTGCACATTTTGAATGATAGTCCTCATACCACAATGCATGTGATCCCTCTATGACTTGTTCACAAAGTTTCTCTCTGAACTCGAAACTACATGCATAACATATAGCAATGCAACTCCATAATGCTTGAGTTAGGCCCTTACGTTAGAAAGGATCCTAGGGTAGATAATGTGTAACGGCATTTGTAGGATGATCCAACAATTCCATACGTAGAAAATACTATGAACTGGCACAACACCTAATACACAAAAAACCCGAAGCTATAAGGTTCAATTTACCGTGTTCCTATCGATGTATCTTATTTGCATACAACAATGCATGGGCCAACACCTTTGAGCCCTCTCTGCACCACCAAGAAGGCATTATCTAAAGTCAAATCTTCCCAATGAGAATTATCCACTAGAGCAACAGGCATCTACCAGAGATGACTAGAAAGGCTACTAGAGTGATGGATAGCAATTGGAGAAGACACAACAACCTCCAGTTTATACACACAAATGCGACTAGGCGATTTAAGCAAGAAGGCCTAGAACAGGTTCTATCTTGTTTTGGTCTTCTATTATTAGCTTTTAATCATGTCCATTTCTAGACAATTAAATGAGCCATTAGCGGACATTATCAACTTTGGAATTGACACTAAGGCAAAGATGGCTTCCATAAATACTAGAGACAAACCCCTACAATAGTAATACTAATATAAGAGGCGGCATTGCTAGCATTTGAACCACCCCCCCCCCCAAAAAAAAGACCTTGAAAAAAGCAAGAAGACTCAATCCTTGGTAAGACTGCAAGATATCAATTTGGTTTGTTTCAGCTCATTATCAGCTTTATCTTAACTACGTCAATATTTATTATTTTTCTACATTAGCTCACCTCTTACCAAGTTTCATATATCTCCTGTTACATTTATTTACCTTTCTATTTTAATGCCTAGCTTACTTCTACCTTGTTTGAGTTCCTCAATTTTCTTCCAAAAGTTGTTTAAGTCATCTCTTCAAGAAAAAATTTGTACGGTTTCTAAGAACCACATATGCCTTTGTCAGGAGTATGGCCACATACACTTGGAACTCCCGTAAGCGTTGCTTCAACAAGGTACATATTGAGCTACTTGTTGTATGCGTTCATCAATGGTGAAATAAAAAAATACGAGTAAACCGTGGAAAAGTGAACAAAGAGACTAGTGGTTGTGTGGCAACACCAACGATGATATGGCAGAGGGATGATGTGGTGATTCATAGGAATCAATCACAGATTGCTTCATAATAGCAATAACTCCATAATTTGAAACCTCTCAAAGCAACTTTATTTTTTTGCTTTCCAAAGGATTTTCCCCAACAGCAAATTGATAGAGAACATCTTTAAGAAACATAAAATTAACTTGATTCCTTTGTCAACTCTTCAACAATTAAAGGTACATCAAGACTATTACTTACAAGTAGAACAAATCTTGAAAGGAAAAACCCATTTACTAACTTATAAATTGTAAACTTACTTTCCTAATCAAACATCACTAGTCCTAAATGGAAGAGATACTTACAATAATATCCTAGATAAGTCCTACTAGACTAAAGAGAATTGACAACAACTACTCCCTAAGGTATTAATACAACTTAAGATATTGATCTCGAATTTCCAATTAGACCACATCATTGCCATCTGCATCAACCTGATCTTTAATGTGGCCTCGTCTGGTTTAACACAGGGCTTGAGAGTCAACTTGGTCAAGTTCCATATTCCTTGCAGGGGGATGTGAAGGCAACCCCGTTGATACTAAGTGTTTCTTCTGCATCCAGGAGCCCCCCTGACTTCCATCTTGGGTCTTCCGACTTAGGCCGAATTCATGTTTAGAAAGCAGTGACTAGAGTTTTGCAAAGAACTTGCAATCGGAAATTAAAATACCTCACCAGGAGAGGAAGATCAACTCTACAGAGTTCTCTCTCGCATCCCAACCCAATCTCACCAATGCAAAAAACATCTTCATTTGGGTTCTCTCAAGGATGATTTGAAGGACAATGTAATTAGATGGAATGTTGCTAATTTATTGACTCCAAAGAATCGCGGGTGTCAACAATGATGAAACTTCGAGTTGGTCCAAACTAAACGAGGCCTTAGGAGATTCACGCGGCCCTGTCCCCACAATCAAAGAGGCTATTTCCACATTGATGAGGTGTCTGCGACCAACAACTTTTCAACGAGGCTCGCTAGCTAAGTCATCACAAAGAATAATGAATGCAAAGGACATGCTTGGAATGAAGGTTGTCAATGTCAAGGACCAGTAGGCTTTCGTAGAATCCTTAATAGACCAAACATTTCCTAAACAGTAAGCCGCAGGATACGCATCACCAATATTGATGGAAGATTCTATTTCCACAACTCTTACGAGGTTGGAAATAGCGCTTCTATCTACTTCTTGCATGAAATTGTTGCTTGGAGCGCCTTGAAGAATCATCTCCCGCCTTTTCTGCCATATGAGATGTGCCCCTTGTAAGCAGGGTTGGCTCCCGTGATCAGCGTTCTATTTTGGCTCTTGATAATTTCATGTATAATTACTGCCTAACTAGCATTTTCAGAAAATTAATTGGTTTTTCTCAGCAACCTTATCAACCAAAACGCTTAAGTTTGTTTAATGCTCCAGAAAAGCATAGACAAGCCAACATACGAAAGTTCACAAGATGTTTTCCTCTTGAACTAATATAATGAACTACAAGAATCCAAGCACATCTTAAAAGAGCAGGCCAGCAGATACTAATTAAACAGGGAAAATCACCTAGTCTCAACAAAGATACGAAAGAAATAAAAATTATCATGAAAAAGGAAATGAAATGAGCAGTAAAATGTGCACCAATTAAAATTTTTCAATAAACTTGCAAGGAAATCTAACCAATGGGCATCTAATGAAAGCTGTCTCCCCCCCCCCCCCCCGGGGGAAAATAAAATGTGATTAGCAGAGCGTATGCAACAAATGTTTCTGATAAGCTAAACAGGTAAATACTTGAAAACCTTTCAAACTCCAAAATGATTGAAAAAGTTTTTTTTCCCCTGGAAAAAATATCACCAATCATCACAAATTTACACAAGGTAAACATCACCACTAACCGTTGCCATAACAGATGAGATCTGAGAAACTTCTAAGAGTTGAAGTGCGGAAAACAATGCCAAAATTGCATTAAAGGAAGAACAAAACAAAGTAGGAAAAAAATTCAAATCTGAGAAACGCATGTAGGATACTTAAAATGATCTTCCCTGGCTAACGTAGACATGTCTTATGTCAAGATTAGTTTTAACCTAACAATTATGTTGCTTACAACTTCACTACAAGTGTTTAAGACAACTATGTATCAGATGCCAGATTTTCCATTTTCTGGAAATCTGAAGATGTTCAGACGAAAATGAAATGTCATATATGCCCATATACATCCGACACAAGCACTTAAGGTGGAATGAAGAGCATAGGTAACATAACATAATGACAAAAAATTACACACTACAAACAAAGCCTTCTGCTGCCTCCAGGTCCAGCTTACACAGCCAGACGTATTCAACGATACAGTACAATGATCATATAGTCAGGTAATTCCATCTAGGAAAAATGGCAAATGGTTTGCTAGATCATGGAGTAATACAAACTACAAAGTGAAAGCATCATAAGATATGTGCTCACATGGGCAAAAATCAAGAATGCACATCGATTGCAATCTGTAAACTTGTATCATTACAACACCTAACTATTCTAGATAGATTTTCCATAACAGCTCCATCAGTCTCAGTTGAATAATTTCACTCCATTATGAATGGATGCATTGTCAAAAACTATTTTAAATGAAAAATAATCTTACATGCCAAGGGAAAATTTCGACGTTCTGCCAGCTTTGCCACAATCCACAGTTTATTTTGTTTAAGAAAAAGGCAAAAAGAAAATGCAGAATAAATGGAAAGAAAAACGATTGAGAAAACCATTTTCTGACAGAAATACATCATCTCTGTTCTTCTTCCCAAAAAAAAAAGGGCACCTCAAGTAAACCAAAATACAAAGAAATAAAAAAAATTCATAGCACCTAGCTCTAAAAATTCAAAGAGACCCTCCATGGCTAATTCAAATTATTTAACTCTTACGGGAATACCTATTTAGGCCACCCCCTCATCCACATAAAAAAACATGCAAAACGGAATCTATAAAATAGAAACAAAGAAAGATACCATACATAAAAATACGTACATAAATTATACCGTTCAATTACAAATGCATATACCCCAAAAACTCCAACCAAAAAAAAGAATGGAAGATTTCGAACCTTGTCAGGGACAGGGGCGTTGCAGGCTTCTTCCTCAGCGAGATTATTCTTTCCAATGCTGTTCTCATACTGAGGCATTCTATTGGGTACAACAATCACCAGCTCGTCGTTCCGATTGTTTTCCTCCGCCGCAACCACCACCGGCGCTGGCACCTCCGCAACCACGTTCTTATGCACCGCCACCGGAGGCGGCTCCTTTCTCGGCCGTCCACGGCCGCGTCCCCTACCCCGGCCACCACCGCCGCCTCTTCCACCGCCTCCGCCGTTGTTATCGTCTTCGTTGTTGTTAGGCTGCTGCCTTGGTGGCCGGCCACCTCTGCGCCCACCTCCACGCCGCGTTACAGGCATCGTTTTTTCATTCTCTGATACTCAGTCCCTCTCTAAAATCAAAATCTTCACTTGAATTCACTCACTAAACCTCACTCGCTCACTCAGTGTCTCAGTCTCTCTCCTCCCTCACCGCCACTCCAACAACCAACCAACCAATCAATCAACCGTGAACAATTCACAAACAACGAGAACACATAAAACCGCCGGAAAATGAAGAATCTGGCAATCCGACGAGAAGATTACGCCGGGAAACGGAAATGCCGGCCGAAATTCGGAGTTTTCCGATCAACGATCAATGCCGAAAACGAGATTAAAAACAAGAACTGAAAAGAAAACTGATTGAAGGGAGCGAAAGAATCGATCAAAGGGCGAGAAAATTAGGGATTTGAAAAGAAAGGGGGAAATTGGGGATCTGAGAGCGAGAGAGAAGAGGGAAGGAAGGATGATTTTCCGAAAGGCAGAGTTGAGAGAGAGAGAGAGAGAGAGGAAGTTCCAGTACTTGCAAGGAGAGCTCCCAAATAATAAATCAAATAAATAAAAGGGAAAAAAATGGGAAAATTGGGGACACTACGAGGTTATACTTATATAACGGACCCGACGCTGAGGTGGGATGAGGTGGGCCGTCGGATAGAGACAGGGGCGGACGGTCGGATTGGCGGGAGAAGGAGAATTTGGGCGTGACAGAAACGTGATGAGAGAGAGAGAGCGAGACAGAGAGCGCGACAGAGAGCGTGGATGGTGTGAATTGTGAAGAAAGGGAGGAAAAGGGGGGAGTCGTTTCTTCTGTGTTTCGGCGGCTTCTGGTTTTTTTGAGTTTTAATAATTTAAAGGAAAAAGAAATTAGGGATTGGATGGATTCTTCAGGTCTTTTATGACTGGCCGTTGAACCTTGTTTGACATCGTCCGCTCTCCTCAGCCACTTCTCGTTAGTTTTAAAAACAAAATTGATTTTTTTTTTATCGGCAGGTTTTTTATTTTCTTTTTTTTTTGAAGGAGAAAATTTTTTGTTAAATAAAACCGCACCCAGATGGGATTTGGTTCTGTTTTCTCGAATTTCTCCTTGTTGAATGCGTGGCTAACTTTGTTTTCCAGTAGTTCACTAGTTCGTAGCTAGATTTTATAATAATAATAATAATAATAATAAGTAGGTCATGGTGAGATGGTATCGTCTAAAATAAATTTAAAATTTATTTGTATCAATTTGTATTTCTCTTCAAAGTTTAAACAATCTACATTTTTTGGTGTTTAAATTTAAATAAATTTATCAAATTAAGAACCTTTTTAGAGTTCAAAACCTGTTATAAATTAGGAGCATCAAATTTTAAATGAAGAATGCGGCCTAATTTTTATTCTATTGAAATTTCAAATTTTAAAATTTAAAAGTTAAATGGTAGATTTCTTCATAATTAATATTGGTATCTAGATAGATTTTTAAACTCTTTACTTAGATAAAAACATATCTATATTTCTCCTTTTGAGCATTGGTTGAGTGCATGAATTTAATACTTTCGATTATTCATTTGGTCTTTTCCAGGGTCTCTCCCTATAATGTCCCTTTTCTTAAGGCTTTTGATTCGTTTTTGCTATCGAGTAAGAAATGTGATTTTGATTCTTCAAACTAGGCAAAATATTTAAATGTTTCTTTAGTTTTTTACTCAAATTTAAAATCTTTAAAATTCAAAAATTGGGGTGGATGTCATCATAGATGGTACTAGCATCCAAACTGATTTTGCTTCTTTTGAGCCTTTGTTGGGTGCGTGAATTCAATATTTTCAGTTATTTCTTTGGCCTTTTCAAGATTCTCTCCCTACAGTATGAATTTTTTTAGGCTTTTATTTATTTTTTAGCATTGAAAGAAAAATATGATATTGATTCTTTAAATTAGGCAAGTATTGAAGTCTTCTTTGAATGGCTAAATTTCTTCTTTTTTGCTTTAGAGGGTTGATAATAGCTCTTTTAGAGGTTTTAATTATAAATTATTTATTTATACTCCGTACAATATAATTAAAGAAGAACTAGATTTAATTTTCTGCAATTTTATTTTATTTTTTGGTCATAAATGAGATGACAATGTCACAATATCCCATATTGTACACAATGTTAATTGTCTCATTAAACAACTTACAAAGAAAAGTGTGAAAACTTTAACTTAATTTATGTCATCTAGCAACTCACTGAGTTCAAAAAATAGCTAGTTATCATAAACAAGAATGCAATGCACTATATTTATATATCTTCCTCCATCAATTAATATGTTGCATAGTTTTTATTTTCTCTAAAGATCTATAATTAAGACATTGTCTACACGTTTAATTTGTGCATAACTTGTATTATGAATTATTTCAATTAACTTCCTTTCTAACACTATTGTGAGATAGCACAATTGTAGATTTCTTCAATTAAAGTTGTTATACATAATTTATATTATGGTTCATTTATTGACATGTCTTCTTACTATCGTGTCATTTTGATCTCTAGTTTTTAAAAAAAAAGGGAAATTAAAAAATTTAAAACGAGCCCACATAATTGAAAGTTTGTCAACACAACTAAGCAAATGATCACACATAATTTAGATTTTTTTTTTTTTTTACGTTGCTAACAATCATGAAGCTAGTAATCAGCGTGATTATTGCTTTGCCATTTTATAAATGCAACAAATTAACTACAAAATCTTTTATTCCTTACAAATTCCAAAGCCTATATCACACTCCTAGAAATACATACTCCCACAAGCTATGTTAGCGCCATATATTAAAAGTTATCTATATGACAAATACACGTTGGAAAAATATATATACGTGGCAAGTGGGAGTACACGCTCTCAGGTGCATGATATATATTACCTACAGACTCGTATACTAAATTCACATTTTTAGGAAGTATTAATTGTATAAGTTTGTACACTTCTATATCTTTTTAAATCATCTTCTTGTTCTTAATTTATTAATGCATCTACCTTTTTTCAGATTCTTTATGAATATATCTATGGGTGATGGTATGTCTTGTAGCAAGACACTTCTTAAGTGTCTTACCTTGATCAAACTTAACTCGTTAGATGCTCTAACCTTAGAAAATTTTTAACAATTAGAGTTAATTATGAATGGTAAAGGTCTAGTATTTGTCGGTTGTACCCGTAGATATAAAATAAAACCTTAATCGAATTGCCCCTATCCATGCAGGCATATTATGCACGTAGCTTTCTAATTGTAAAAAATGCGGATAAAAATATAGTTTTACATAATTCATGGGTTATAACACCCTTTCACTATTAAATCGTACCATTTTTTAAAATTTAATACATAATAATATAACTTTTAAGCCCAAAATAAGACACTTAAAAAGTGTCTTACACCAAGACATTTATCATTTTGTTATATCTATTTAGGTCCTGTTATATGATCAGTTTTTTTGGGTAGATATTATATTATGAGAATTTGACAACGATAATTGATGCAAAATGAACAGAAATAGAAGCATATCTACCTCATTTGTTTCCTATCGATCTATAATGATTATGCCCCCCCCCCCCCTCTGTCAACCAATTCAAATGTAAAGAATGAAATATCCCATTCTTCCAATGACTTTTGTTCTTATCGATAAAAAAATAATTTTTATATTTTCAAATTTCTTGTTGTTCTATATGTTTCTTTTTTTTCCAGCTTTTGTTGGTGGTTATCGGGGGGAGGTGGTGCATTTACGAGAGTAGCGACGCTAAAGGCGATGTTTACGTGCCATTTTACGTATGTTTACACTAATAAGTTTTGCATATTATTTAATCGATTATAGGTTTTGCATATTATTTAAGCATGCGTTGTCAATTATTAATTATGGTCTGCTCTCAATTTGATTGATGATATATGTTTGGGATTCTTGTGCTTTAAATATATATTTATGAACTCATAACAAAAGAATAAGATATGTTTTTTTAATAATTTCTTCAATATTTCATTAATAATTTTTTTCTTAACATCTATGTGTATATGATTATTTTGTCATTTGTTTGATGTAAAACTGTTGTAGATTTTTCTCAAAGACTTTTCAAGTTGGTCATTTATGACAAAATGGAATAAGCTGAGAGGAAGGAAAACTAATTGTTCACATTTATTCATTCTAGTTACGACATGCAAGCACTTAATTATATACATAGAAGACGCACAAAATCTTAGCCCTAACCCTAGCTTAGATGCCAAGCAACATAAAATACAAAATAATTACAAAATAAATAAACACTATCCTTGTCACTCGTCTCAAGTTGGAATATGTGAATTAATAATGCCCAACTTGGACTGTAGAAATTTACCCCCCCAAAAAAAAAAACTATTCTTTCCTAGAGTTTTAGTAAAAATATGTGCTACTTGACACTTGGATGAAAGACATCATATGACCAATTCTTCTGATAGAATACGCTCTTGAACAAAGTGACTATCAATTTAAGTGTGTCTAATTCTCTTCTGGGAGACTAAAAATGTTTAGCAATGTGTGATGCTACGTGGCTTGACTAAAAAGCTTCATAGAGAGCTTCATAGATACTTGCATTGAAGCAAGAAAAGAAATGATCCAAATCAATTCACTCGTTACTACAACCATTGCTTAGTGCCCTGCTTATGCTAAAGAACGAGACATTGTGGATGTTTCGTAGCTTTCCATGATATAGTTTAACCTACAAAAGTCGTAAAATAACCTACTAAAGAACATCTAGTAATAGGACATGCCGTCAAATCTGAATCACATCATCCAATTATATAATTTGAATCACTCTTCAAGAGTGTCCCTTGTCCAAGATTTCCTTTCAAATAGTGCAAAACATGGCTCGTTGTTTCCATGTGTTCTTCTCTGGGATCCTGCATAGATAAGAACAACATATAAAATAAATAACTCAATTCTGACTGAGTGATTGTTAGATAGATGAGTGGGCCCTAGTTGCCTGTACCCCTTTGCTATTTGCCTATGGTTAATGCCCATTTATGATTGGTCTCCATTGGAAAATTGGCTAACTTGGCTCCTAACAATCCACACTCATCAACAATCTCCAACGCATATATTTTTTTGAGACAAGAACAAACCCTAAGTTTTTCTAGCAACTTCTATACGCTACAAAAAAAAAAAAATCATGCTCCTACTATTATTTAACTACGTATGGCTAAGTGTGGTGATAAAATAAGTAACAATGAACACTTATAACTATCCCTACGCATATAAGTGAGGAAAAATATAACCACTCTTATAAGTGTAGTAATAATTAATTAAGGTATACCTACACATATTAAGTGTGGAGACGTATATTTCGTGAATATGACACACTTAGCACATATATTAAGTGTGGTAATCATTTTTTTATTTTTTGAAATTTGTTTACATTTCACGCCAAAGCCCCCATTGAATTAAATTATTTTTTTTTAAAAAAAGACCATACTCGTTTTTAGACCCCAGTGCAATTCTCTGCCGTCCTCCCCCCTGTTCATCTTCGCGCTCCCATTCCTAGACTTCCATTGCTCACCAAAACCCTACACTGCCCGTGTCTGCTTATGCCCGGCCAGACGGATTCCTCCAGTGGTGTCGGCGATGCTTCTGCTCGGCGGTGAGGGTTCCGGTATCATCGCTTCTTCATTGGTCTTCACCTCTATTTTCGCCCGTTAACGATGATTCCGATGTCGGCTCTGTTCCGGGGTCGTGTCTGCTGTGTGCGTCCTTTGATTTGTAAAGGTTTGAGTTTCTATTGCCCCTGTTTCTAGTCTGTTGCAATAATTTATGGTAGCTATTGCCTAGATTTCTTCTTTTCATTATGATTCATACTTCAGTTTGCCCATTGAAGCCAATGATTTTGGGGATTAAGATTAGTTGAATGGATTAGATTAAGTAGGAAAACAGGGGACTTTAGTTAGGTTAGATGAATGGATCAGATTACATAGGAAAACAGGGGACTTTGGATTGTGGTTAGGAAGCTTATAGGGGCAGTGCCTAAAAGGTAAGGTATAGACCTTGAGACTATCATCTAGAGACTCCTTAAGTAGATTGAAAGCTTTGATATAGAAAAAGATGTAATAAAGGCACAAACATCCTTCAAGGACCTTAAGGAATCATTAATTTAGGTGCCTAGCATAAGGTAGGAGGAGTTGGACGAAGAGAAGACCAAGGAAACATAAAAGGAGAATTAAGGAGAAGAAGAGAAGAAGAAAGGGTTAGAGGAGAAGAAAGAGAGCAGGTTTAAACCTCTAGCACGGCACCCGACATCACCACCATCCCTTTATATGATTGATCATCCCCAATCTCTACTTCAAAAAGAATGTTTTTAAGTTTCTTAGTTTCATGATGTTTTAAAACAACAATCTTTATGAGGAGGAGGAGGAGGAAAAAGATGGAGAGTATGACATACGAGAGCTTCCATAGGATAATGTTCAACTTTAAAAAGAGCCTACAATCAAAGCGGAAGCATGTCCATTCAATGCAACCATGAATGTTTAAAACCAGCCTACCTCATTGACAGAGTTGATATAAAGTGTGCTCTCTCTTCTTGGTTCAAGTCGCCTTTCATTTCGTGGTGGCTCAGGTGTTACAGATTTGGGAGTGACAGGATCAACTTTCACAACAATGTCATCAGTTATATCAGCATTATCCTCTCCATTTTTGTCACTTTGCTTGATTTGCTATTGCATTATTAAATTGATTATTTTATTATAAAATATCAAAATAAGATTGGAAAGAAAACAAGTTCATTCCTATGAGTATCTCCCATTGATTATTTTGTTATGGCTTGTATGTTTTTCTTTTTCTTTTTTTTGTGGACAACACCTAGACATTTTCACTCCTGACATAACTCTCACGTTTAATGACAGTCAAAGAGGAGAAGAATAAGAGAATTTGATAGATATATTATAGATTTAGTGCCCTTGATTGTAGCAATGGCACACGTCAGATACATTGAATTGATGATAAAATTTTGGCATTCAATGCCCTTGTGGCATTGCACTTTTATGTTACTCTACACATATATATGTGATGCTATTTGCTTTAATTAATCATATCTATTCATGCTAATCGTACTCCTAATTGCCTTACTTGTAATGATATTGCTTCTAATTGACCATATAGCTTTATATATTTTAGTGTATTAGGTTCACGCTCTGGGTTGCTTGACTTAAATCATCCGCATGCTTGAAAGCATTAGAAGCTAAATAATGATTTTAAAGTCTACCAGGCTTACATTATAATCAATTAGTAGATAAAGTGGGAGAATATGTCAAGAGATTAAATATTGATCATATACATTAATTACTATATTGAGGGGGAGTAAATATCTGTGGACTGGATTTCAGATTTTATAACATTACATTATAACAATTGTTACCTTTCATCAAAAAGGGGTGGAGATTGAGAGTTTCTTCAATGTGATGAGACTAAGTGATTTAAGACACTTGTATGCGTTTTAAGCCGAAGGAGCCTTTATTATAGTGAAGAGTTAATTGATTATAAATGCCATATTTCTTGAATTCTATTCATACGTTTTAATGGTGATGGTAGACCTTCTCCTGGTGGAAGGACTTCTACTTTCGTTGGCACTTTAATTCAAGGCGACGCTTCAAATCAAAAGGTATTTTTTAAATATGACGTTTGTCATTCTAAATGATATGTTAGTTGCGTATATGATTATCAAGTCTTTATTTATTTATTTTCTTTGCTAGAGAACCATCATGGGAATGAACAGCAAGTTCACTGATCAAGGAAATTCTAAACAACCAAAGTCAAATGTGGTGTATCTAGTATGTCTTTTTTTAAAAAAAAATATTCTACACCATTCATGTTCTATGCAAATCCTTATAAACATATACACATTTTGCTAGTTGACTTATGATGAAGTGACGAAGATAATCAAAAAGGTGCTAAAAAAGAATCCTGATTCAGTTAGAAAGTAATTTCCCCCTTTTTGATGATAACAAACCAAGTGTCCATATTAAAAAAAAATTGAATGCTGATAGGGATCCACGTAGGTACAAGGAGTTAGAGGTCAACCCACCCTATCGAGTCAAGGTTAGGCTCATTCGTCATACTTTGTCAATAGGTTACACTATTCTTCCCCCTTTTGGCATCATTAAAAAGCAAGAACAACAGGATGGTTGCAAGAAAAGCATATAAAGCATTGCAAATAGATATTTCATTGCAAAGAAAAGTAGTACAATGCCAAAACAACAAAACTAAGAGAGGAGGAGGAGGAGACTAGAGACCAGCCTAGACAATCAGGGAGCAGGGGGTGGTTTCGTTTGCAGAGGAGGAATGCTGGGGGCAAAGGTGGAGAGAAGGGCAAACAAATCTTCATGGCGTTTGGCGGAGAGGGATTGTTCCTCAGCAAGAGCAGCTTTGACGACGGAGAGCTCATCCTTGATGCGAGCATTGTCCTCAAGAACAGCCTCAACCTTGATGGAAGGTTGCCCAGAAACAGGTGGTCGAGGTGGTCGACGACCCTGTTTGGAGACTGACCCTTCGCCAACCTCATAGCCACACCCTAGCAGGGTGTCAATCCCAATCTCATCAATGATTTGGGCCGCCACTCTCCGTGTGAGCGCTATCCCAAAGTGCTCAAACACCCTTGTCAGCAGAAACCCATAGCCAAGATCATGGGCTCGGGTGGTGTTCGCAATTCACCCTATGTGGCGAATCATGATTGCAGGGAGGTTTATTGGTTCCTCCCGATCCAGTAGGTCCACCAGACATTGATCGAGGGCATCTGCTGAGTTTCGCCCTTGACCTCGCGGAATTATGTTCTTGATGGTGAACATAAACAGTAGTTGGTGCAGGGAGGTCATTTCACCCTTCTTAACCGAGAGGGGTGTTCTCAGGCCCTGTTTCTGACTGAGGCGTTGGGACACCTCTAGGAGCCTGGCTGTTTCCAGGGCAGTTTTGTCTTCCCTCACATACACAGCAAAGCCTTGTGAGGGCACCCCCAATATTTTCCCAAGTGTGGGCGCATCAACCTTAATGCCTTGCCCATTCACAAAACTTGTCACCACCCCTTTGGTGACACTGCAGTTGGCGTAAAACTCAGCCAACTCAGGCACAGAACACCCCAACTGGGTGTTTGCAAACAAGTCGAGCCAGCCTTGGACTCGCAACTTGTTCAGGAACACCCCCAGACCCTGTTCCTCGAAAAAACGTACATTTACTACCTTCCCCCTGACGACATTGCGCTTAAGCAATTGCGCATGCTTGTCAGACATAGGAGAGGGAGTGGACTTCTTTGGGCGTTTGGGAGGAGGAACAGAGGTGGTAGCGTCTGGTAGGGGAGCTGTTCTGGGCTTTCGTTTGAGGGGTGAGTTTGCAGGAGAGGACTTCACAGCAGGTTTAGAGGTTGATTGAGGGGCTTGATCTTCAGAGGACTCGGAGAACACCGGTGTCCCCTGTTTGAAAGAGGTGTTCTCAGAGTCAGAACTCGAGAACCCTTCGTTAGAAGAAGAGGAAATCTCCTCGATGATTGGAGCAGAGGGTTTGGAGATATGGGGAGCGGATTGAAAAGCTATTCTTGCAGATTTGCGAGAAGGCTTGGAGGCTGTTGGAGAAGAGGGAGTTTGAGGGGGCTGAGACCTTGGTTGTGGCCTTGTTCTTGGCGTTCTGCTGCGCCTGGCCACTATTTTCATCCTTTTCCTTTTCTCTCCGGTTTGAGCAACCGGAGTAGTGAGTTCAGCCTCAGGGAGAGAATCCTTCTCCTGACTCTCCTCTGACGTCTCATTCGCATTCCCTCGGAAATCGACATTCAGATCCTCCACACACACGGCGTCGAAAGATTCATCCCCGGTTTTTGGCACTGTTTCAGGAAACAGCCCAAAAGAACAGGGTTCGAAATTATCACTAAACCCTTCAGGGGTTTCCAAGATTTTGTCTTGAGGCCCCGATGGTGCACCCTCCGACTCTACTTTAATGGGACATGCAACTGACCCCACAAGAAACACCAATTCCCTTCCACAATTGAAGGGAATATCGTCCATCCCTATCCCGACTGACTTTAGGAACAAGCTTTTCAGAAATCTGAAAGGCTTGTACAGGATTGGGCGAGGGGGAGCAGGGATTGAGGACGCAAGAACCAGGGCTTTTGAGTGAGAGGTGTTGTTGGAAGCCATTGTTGCTAGAGGAGAGAGATTAGGGTTTAAGGCTGTTTGCAGGGTTTGCTTTTGAGCGAGATGAAGTCAGGTGAAAAGAAGAACTGAGAACAGCGCATTTAAAGAGAGAGAGCACCCAAAATCTTTTAAAGATCTCTAGGTTTGCAACGGGTGAGAACATTAAATGCGTGTGCCTTGGTAAGGAGGGAGGTTTAAAGAAAACACATTCCCATATGCATCGAACAACCAAGGGACGTACCTGTTCTTTCCGTTCGATCAAGATACCTGCCTGTTCTTCGCCGTTTGATCTTGATTTGACTCATTGGTACTAGGGGTGGCAGAGTTGCTCCAGTGATCCTTAGTACATCTCCTTATGCTGCACTCTTTGAATAAATAAAAGAAACGCACGCAATTCGAGTGTATGCACTTATTGTACATAAATCACATCAGTTGCTAATAAGATTTGCAAACAAGGGGAGAGAACAGGGTGTAGAGGTTGTTTTTACCAAACCTAGTTCATGTCTTGGAAACAAGTATCTCAGGGTGTTCTTACCAACCCTAGTTCCAGTCTATTTCTCTCAAATTGATCTCTAGCTAGTGCCTTAGTAAATATATTAGCAATTTGATTTTCCGTTGTGCAAAAATTCATAGAAATTAAACCCTTTTCAACATTATCTCTTAAGAAATGATGTCGAATGTCAATATGCTTTGTTCTTTTATGTTGACATGGATTTTTGGCAATGTTAATTGCACTTGTGTTATCACAAAAAATAGGAATGCATCCAGTGTCAACACAAAAGTCCTTAAGCTGTTGTCTTATCCACAACAGTTGAGCACAACATGAAGCTGCTGCAACATATTCAGCTTCTGCTGTGGACATGGCAACTGAATGTTGCTTCTTGGTAGCCCAAGATACCAAACAAGGTCCAAGAAAGTGAGCCATACATGAGGTACTCTTTCTATCAACTAGGAATCCAGCATAGTCAGCGTCAGCATATCCAACAAGATCAAAATTGCAACCTCTAGGATACCATAAAGCTAAATTGGGTGTATGTTTCAAATATCTTAGTATCCGTTTAACAGCCTTAAGATGAGTTTCCTTAGGATTAGACTGAAAACGGGCACATAAACCAACACTAAAAACAATATCTGGTCTACTAGCGGTTAGGTATAGGAGTGACCCAATCATGCCCCTATAGAGTTTCTCCTCAACTGAGGGACTCCCATCATCCATAACCAACTTGGTTGAAGGAGAAATAGGAGTGTCTATGGATTTGGCCGACTCCATCCCAAAACGCTTAAGTAGCTCCTTGATATACTTTTGTTGATGGATCATGGTGCCGTTTGGAGTTTGCTTGATTTGTAAACCTAAGAAAAAGTTAAGCTCACCCATCATGCTCATCTCAAACTCACTCCTCATCATATTTGAAAATTCATTGCATAAATCATGATGAGTTGCACCAAATATAATGTCATCAACATATATTTGGACAATCAATAAATGTTCCCCCTTAGATTTTAGAACAAAGGAATTGTCTACCTTGCCTCTTCTAAAATTATTTTCAAGTAAAAAACTTGACAAACGTTCATACCAAGCTCTAGGAGCTTGTTTTAAACCATAAAGAGCTTTGTCAAGTTTGAAAACATGGTTAGGAAATTCACTGTTTTCAAAACCAAGGGGTTGTTTGACATACACCTCTTCTTTAAGGTATCCGTTTAGGAATGCACTTTTCACGTCCATTTGATATAGCTTGATTTCCATATGAGCTGCAAACGCTATTAGGATTCGAATAGCCTCAATTCTAGCAACTGGTGCAAAGGTTTCTTCATAATCGATCCCTTCTTCTTGGTTATACCCTTGAACAACCAGCCGTGCCTTGTTCCTAGTGACTGTTCCTGACTCATCCAGTTTGTTTCGGAACACCCACTTGGTTCCAATGATTGTTCTCTCTGCAGGTTTAGGTACCAGGTGCCATACTCTGTTTCTTTCAAATTGATGGAGCTCTTCTTGCATTGCCGTGACCCAATCTGAATCTACAAGAGCTTCATTCACATTCTTTGGCTCAATGTTAGAGAGAAAAGCATAGAAAGCACAGAAATTCTTAAGCTTAGACCTAGTTTGCACTCCACTGTTAATATCAGACAGAATTTGATCAAGGGGGTGTGAACTATGGTGCTTCCATGGTCGTGGAGTAAGTGGATCCACAGACACATGCTCTACTCTAGCCGGAATATTTGAGAATCAGGCTCACGAACACCTCCTGAGCCTGTTTCTGCACCTGTTTGTAAGCCTGTTCCTGAAGAACATGGTCCCGAACAGGGTTCAACGGTGTTTCCCCCTGTTTGGTGTTCACCTTGCCTGCCGTTTTGAGGAACAACTTCTGGGCCTGTTGTCTCCATGGTGTTCTTACCTTGTCTCTCATGGGGCAACACTTCTTTTCGGATAAGACCTAATTCAAACTCTTCTTCCTGTGCACCATTCTTATTCAAAGTGTTAGATTCATCAAAAAGCACATGCACACTTTCCTCAACGCACAAGGTTCTTTTGTTAAAGACTTTGTATGCCTTGCTGTGAGAGGAATAACCGAGAAATATTGCCTCATCACTCCTGGGATCAAACTTTCCTAAAGCATCCTTCCCATTATTATGCACAAAACACCTACAACCGAATGTTCTTAAATGCATAATGTTGGGCTTTCTGCCTTTGAAGAGTTCGTAGGGAGTTTTGTTCAAAATAGGTCTAATTATAGATCTATTCATAATGTAACATGATGTGTTTAAAGCTTCTGCCCAAAAGTTCCTAGGAAGACCACTAGCAATAAGCATTGTCCTAGTCATGTCTTCTAGGGTGCGGTTTTTGCGCTCAACCACCCCATTCTGTTGGGGTGTTCTTGGGGCCGAGAAGTTATGATCAACACCATGCGTATTACAAAATTCTGTAAAACTTGCATTTTCAAATTCAGTACCATGATCAGACCTCAAGCTAACCAATGAGTGTCCTACTCTCTTTTCAACCTTTTTGAGAAGGGCAATAAAATTCTCAAAAGTTTCATCCTTGGAGGCCAAGAACAGGGTCCAAGTAAATCGAGAGTAATCATCCACTATGACAAGCACATACCTCTTCCCACCTCTACTTGTTATCCTCATAGGACCACATAGATCAATGTGTAATAATTCAAGAGGTCGGGTAGTGCTAACACACCTTTTTGATTTAAAAGACAATCTGACTTGTTTTCCTTTTGCACAAGCTTCACATACCCTGTCATCATTAAACTTGATGGAAGGTAGTCCAACAACCAAGTCTTTGGAAACAAGTTTGTTTAAAAGAGTAAGGCTCGCATGACCTAGTCTCTTGTGCCAGAGCATTATATCATCATTCACAGCACTCAAACAAGTCAGGTTGTTTTGGAGAAGTGTGGAAATACAAACTTTGTAAACATTTTTGTGACGCTTCCCCTTTAACACAACGTCTCCTGTGTTGGCATTGACAACCAAGCAATGTGTTCGTGAGAACACTACTAGATTATTCTTGTCACACAGTTGGGACACACTTAGTAAATTATGCTTTAAACCATCAACTAAGTGCAAATTATCAATTGAGTGGGAGAGAGTTTTACCAATGCTACCTATACCGACAATTGTCCCAGACTTGCCGTTTCCAAAAGCCACGCTCCCACCGGTTGAAGCTGTAAGTGAGAGAAAGTTTGATTTTTCTCCGGTCATATGCCGCGAACACCCACTATCAACATACTACAGCTGCCTGTTTTCAAGGTTATTTTCTGAGCTATTTGCCAGGGTGTTTCTTACCCTGTTTGCTGGGTTGTTTGTGGGGTTGTTCTCTCTCACTTCAGCCCGCAAAACAAATCAAGGGTTAGTTTTGGGAACCCAAATCCACTTAGGTCCCATTTTTTTAGACAAATAAAGCTCATCTTTCCCAATCCAGATTTGTTTCACACACCTTTCATTCTTTTCAATGGCATACCTTCTTGAAGGACATGAATATTGATAGTGACTAGTTTTACCACAATGAAAGCAAACAATGTTTTCAGGTCCCACATACTTTCTATGGATTGGGTAAACGGTTCGTTTAGGTTTATATCCAAGTCCCTTTTTGTTTCGACTGTGGTGAGTGTTTAACCAATCAAGGGCTTGTGAGGACTTGTTCCACAACCTGTTTGTGGCAAGGTCGTGTTCTGTGCGTTTTGCTTTAGCCGACAGGTTCTTGTTTTCAGCAAGCAAAACTTCGACCTTTTCTTTAAGCTCAAGGGTTTCCTTTTCAGCCTTGGCTTGATTGGTGGTATATTTTACTTCGTTCAAGATCAAGGTCTCCCTAAGGTCATTTATGGTTTGATGTGAAGCTAGAATTTCTCTTTCAGCCTCAAGTTTCTCATTCTTAAGGATCTCATTTTCTAGTTCTAGGTCTCGGACATCTCGTTTCAATTCAGCACAAGTATCCATCAAGGTATACAAAAGTTTTTCGAGAGTTGCTTTATTGAGACCACGTACCTTGTTCTTGAGATCAGTCAAGCTGTTTGTGGATTCATCATCTGAGTCTGAGTCACTTTGTGCCATGAGAGCTACAACATCTCCTTCACTTTCAGATTCACCTTCATCCTCAGAAGAGTCTCCCCAGGCAGCAAGCATAGCCTTCGAGAATCTTTTGCCTGAGGTGTTCACAGGTTGTTTTCAAACCTGTTTTCTGGGTTGTTCGAACTCCTGCTCTTCTCGAAGCAAAGGGCAGTTTTTCACAAGGTGATCTGGTTTGCCACATTTAAAACACCCTGTGAACTGTTCTCGGGGGGTGTTTCTGGATTTACTGAAGTCCTTTCTTCTGCTGTTTTCTTTGACCTTTTTGAAGAATTTCTTGAACTTTCGTGTCATTAAGGCCATCTCTTCATCCTCAAGGTCAGAGTCATCATCCTCTTGTGCTTTCAAGGCAAGCCCACGATCCTTCTTCTGCTCCTCTTTTTGTTGTGAGTTCTTTCTGAGTTCATAGGTTTGAAGATTGCCAATCAACTCGTCGAGGGTGATCTTGTTCATGTCTTTAGCTTCTTGGATGGCTGTCACCTTCGCTTCCCAAGACCGAGGCAAAATCCTTAGAATCTTCCTCACCAGCTCTTCTGTGGTGAAGGATTTTCCCAGGGATTTTAGCTCGTTTGTTATGTGGGTGAAGCGTGTGTACATATCCATCACGTTCTCACGATCACCCATATCAAACAACTCATATTGCCTCATGAGTAGCTCAATACGTGATTGTTTGACTTGACTTGTTCCTTCATGAGCTATTTGGAGGGCATTCCATATCTCCTGGGCTGACTCACACTCCGAGATACGTGTATATTCATCTGGACCTAGGCCAAAATATAAT
This sequence comes from Carnegiea gigantea, assembly GCA_029747015.1. NCBI lineage: Eukaryota > Viridiplantae > Streptophyta > Magnoliopsida > Caryophyllales > Cactaceae > Carnegiea > Carnegiea gigantea. The sequence continues at coordinate 95,847 of JAKOGI010000487.1, forward strand.
AGCTTCTTGGCCTTGGCATTCTTTTCCATTTTCTTATAGTCTTTAGCATCAAACTCTATGGGTTCCTTGGGAACCTTCTTACCATCTTCAAGCACCTTGGTGGGAACAAGGGGCCCGTCCTTGATGAGCATCCATAACTCATAATCTTCTGCCTGAATATAGTTCTCCATCCTATTCTTCCACCAACTATAATGTTGGCCGTTGAAATAGGGTGGCCGAGTAATGGATTGCCCTTCAAGGATTCCTTGTGGTGTACTCATCTTCAGAATCTCTCAAGGTGTTAGCCCTTTTGTGAGAGAACCTGCTCTGATACCACTTGTTGAATTTAGGAGTACTTACCCACAAGAGGGGGGGTGAATTGTGGTGTTCGATTTTCGCGTACTTACTGACAAACACCCTCCTGATTGTAGAGGTTGTTCTTGAATTACAAACAACCTTCTGACTTGTTTGCACCAGATGTTTTCAATTTGCTCAAAGGCGAAAATCAATAAGATAAATGCGGAAATAAAGCACACACAATTTTTCCGTGGAAAACACCTCTAGCCCAACTGAGGTGTGAAAAACCACGACCTACCTCGTGTAGGATTTAACCACTTTCACTAACGGGCTTCACACGTTACAAATGTAACACACCTTGTTACAACTTGCAACCACGTAACCTTCTTTTCTAAGAAAGGTTACACCACGTCCAAATCTCACCAGATTGGACACGTCCAAAGTCCACACGACTGAGGACCACTCACTCACTTTTCTGATCCAAGATCAGGGTTACAAAACACCTTACGGGGGTGCTTCTGATTTAAGCAGATGTAAGGTACAATGAGGTCCTAGTATGCCAATATCTTGAAAGCTCAGCTTAAACACAACTTGTCTCGGTTTTTCTTTTCTCAAGAGTAGCTCGAAAAATTCTTCTCACTAGAAAAACCACTTTTGCACTTCTCCCTTTTTGCGTATGTTGTGTATGTTTCTCGTTGTTTTTCTTCTCTTGTGAATGGGAGTGAAATGTTGAGCTTTAAAACAAAAAATCCAACGGTCAAAAACAAGGAGGAGTGATAAAATCAGCTATGTTTAGCAAAGAGAGATTTTTGCTTAGCACAGAGAATTCCAACGGCTAAAAGATCCAATGAGGATAGAGATTCCCAATATTATAGGGATTTGATTTTGGAGGATAAAAGACTATCTTTTCCCCTTAAAAATAGCCGTGAAATACCAGGAAAAGAATCCCAACTTGAATTTTGAATTAATCACTTTCCAAAGGATAAGAGAGAAATATTTTCGGTTTTGGTAAATATTTTCCAAAATCAGTTTTGCAAATCTCCCAAGTGATTTTCATATCAAAAGATTTCCTACAGCTTAAATTGCTGTCTTGGAATTTTATCAAAATATATTAGAGCTGTTGGCCAACCAAAATAAGTTTTCCAAAGTGACCGGGTTTGGCCGTTGCAGTTCAGAAATACCCTAGGTACCCTGTTTACAGGGTTGTTCAAACTTGGTGTTCTGAAGCAAATAGCGCAACCAATTCAAGAGTGGTTAGTTAGAGACTTTTCAAGATTGGCATATTAACAAGAGTCTAAAAAATAAAACCTAAATTACCCAAGACATCTTGTTGTAGATCCAGTCATCTTGTTCAAGACGAATACGCTGCCCCAACCACCTAGACCAACCTGTTTGCCAGGTTGTTCTTGTATCGCTTGAGTTCAGAAAGGCCTGTTTGCTGGATTGTCCTTGAAACACCTAGCCTGTTTGCCAGGTTGTTCTTGTATTGCTTGAGTTCAGGAACTGATCTTGACACACAATCAACTCATCGAGGTGGTGTTCTTGACTTGAGCGTGAGTCATCAAGGTATGAGACCTGTTCTTAAGACTTGTTCTCAACATTCAGCAAACAAGTTAAGACGCATATTGAAAATGACAGTGTATGCCTGTTTGGAGAACTTTGTTTGGAGCAATATTACTTAAGAGCATTTTACACTTGGGTTTGTTGTCATCAAAACTGAATATACTAATTCAACAACGCTCGTGGTGAAAAGAAGGTTTTGACGCCTTGTGATCTTGTGGGCATGGTAAATATTGTCTCATCTTTCATTTCTTGTCAATTTTAATATGATAGATTCAATCACATGTTGACAAATTGAACATAGTTATAATAGGTATTGAACGCGTGTGATTACAAAGCTAATCCCCATATGGTTGACAAGGTGTTACTTGAGAGACTGCAATATGTGAAATTGTGAGTTTAATATAAAAAATTTTAAATTACATGTCTTTATGGTAATGTGTTGTTTGCTTTGCGTTTGTACATAGAAATGTCTTATCGTGGCTTCTTCGATTATGGATTTATTCATGGCAATGGGTTGAATTTATGTTGGATATTCTAGACGTGTGGCCTGTTGAGTTGATTTGCTCTGGCTTGTGGCCGTTGAGATTGTGAATGGTTTCTTATTATATTTATGACATGTTATAAAAGGAAAATAGTCAAGCTTTATGTAGAACTCTGTCGAATTTTTTTCAAAATCAGTGAATTTGCTAAAGAGACAAATCTAAACGTAAGGATATTACATAATATTTTTAGAGTGGGAGCACCCAGTTATGGAGGCCTACTTGCATTCTTTTTAGAAATTTTTTTCTATTAGTAGCGTTGTTTGTTATACATAACTCTAATGTATGGGCTGGGTGATTTTAGGTTAAAACCAAGGGTAGCATGTCACAGCATCGGATATAAAGTTTGAGTGTTCACTTGAAGTTATGGAGTTTTATATCGCCTCATTTGTTCTATTCTGTTTCAATTTATATGTGTGTATTTCAAACAAACTCAACTTTGTAGGCATGTTGAATTTAATTTTGTACTTTTTATTATGTGGTTGAACACTAGTTATTTTGGAACTTAATTAATAATAATTTATTTATAGTTATAAAGTTGCCATACTTTTTGTATCATTTACATTATGATCAAATATATATTTTCTCTCTTTATTTTTCTTCCCCTGTGTGTGTGTGTGTGTGTGTGTGTGTGTGTGTGTATAAACTATGATTATAGGCAAGGCATTATAGTACATTAGTGAATATAAGCTATTTGCATTTTTTAATACAATGATTTTTATTTCTTTTACATAAAAATTTTTCCGCCAAAATTAGTTATCCGCTTACAGTATTTTAAAGTTAGTTATCAAATGCATAACACCACAGTTATAAGCGAGGGAGTGGTCAGAATGATTTTTCCCTCAAAGTATACTCTGGCCATGGATACAAACGAGGATAACCTACCTACACCTATAAGCGTGGTAGATGGCGCCGTCTTCCACGAATATAAGCGTGGGTACTGCACTATCGGTCACACTTATTAAGCGTGGCGAATTTTTTCCCACTGATACCCTATGCACGCTTACCTTAAGCGTGGCAAATATGCCCTGCCACGGACATAAGTGTGGAAGGATGCAAATTTAAGCACGGGTAAATGTAACATTTCTTGTATACCTAGAAAATATTTGAGTGGACCAAGTCTTTAATGCAAAAACATCTATTTAAATATGCTTTCAAAGCCATGCATGTATCTTTATCATTGCCAGTGAGAATCAAATCATTAACATAAATTAACAATGTCATAATCTTGTCATATTTCTTATAAGTGAACAGGGAGTGATCCACATGTGATCTAATAAAACCATACTCAAGGAGTTTGGAAGAAATATTAGCAAGCCACTATTTGGGAGCTTGCTTCAATCATACAATGATGTTTGTATTTTACATACCTTATTAGGATTTGAATCCCTGAATTCCATAGGAAAAGTCATGGATACATGCTCTTCCAAATCTCCATGTAAGAATGCATTATTAACATCCATTTAATGCAGATCTCATCTTTTGATGGCTACACTAGCAAAAAAACACCTCACACTTGTCATCCTAGCAACTAGAGCAAATCAAGGTCTCATTGAATCAAATCCTTCCACTCCCTAAATCACCAACAATGCCTTATAGTTATGCTCCCATTAGCATTATATTTCACTTGCTAAACCCATTTATAATCAATGGGTTTTTGGTGTAGAGGCAAATCCAGAGTAGCCTAAGTGTCATTCAAATCGAGTGCTTTAATTTCTATGGTCATTGCTTTTCTCCAATTTGGATCCTTAATTGCTTCATGATAAAACCTAGGTCCCATAATCTTCGTAATAGTAGCTAAATAACATCTATGCGTATTAGAACATTTATCACAAGTAATATAGTCAACTATGGGATAAGACTTAACCTCAATAGACCTTTGGGAATATGCATCAGAAGAAGGGTCTTTTGGAAATACACTATAACAAATATAGTTCTGGAGATGGCTTGGCATTTTTCAAGCTCACTTGGCTCGGTCCTGGGTGCTGCAATGTCGAGCTACTGCTCATATCTTCTAGATCACTATTACACTCACGTCCAATATTCCCACTATCGTCATTCATTGGGCCTTCGTCATTCACTAAGCCCTCATCATTTTCGGGGGGTCTCTACCTCTCTACCCGTAGTGAGATCTGATTAGGCTAGCTCATTGTTCTAGCATGGGGCCGCATCACTTTTCCTTAAACCAATAGATGAAGTTATTCAGTTTGGTTTAATTCAGCCCAATATCATCATCAAGAGCTACATCCGACTCGCCATTATCACTAATTTCCTTTTACTTGCTATCATGAAAAGGAAAACTATCTTCATATAAATATCATCTCAGCTCACAAACATAAATCTAGTTTCCACATCATATTCTTTCCAAAAGGATAATCACCAACAATGTATCTTCCACTATGGGTTCCAAATTTGCCTTTTTGTCTTTGATAATTATAAACATAGCATAAAAACCAAAAACCCTAATATAGCCATATAAGGATTTTGCCTTAAACAATATTTTTATAGGATTTTTTCTCATCCAAAATTAAAGGTGGTATCCTATTTATCAAGCATGCAGCCATCAAAACACATCCTCTCAAAAAATTCAAGAGGAAGGTTAGCCTGAAATCGAAGAGCCCTTGCAATATATATTCAACACATGTCGATGCATTCTTTCTATTCTACTATTCTGTTGAGGTGTATCAATACAACTAGTTTGGTATATAATCCTTTGCTCCTCATAGAATTTTTTTTTTTTTGTTGGCCCGAAAGTTAACTTACTACCATTATCTCTTCTTGTGATTCTCACTTTGGGTCTAAATTATGTGTCACCCATCATGCAAAAGTTCTTTACTGTTTGAGAATCTTCACTCTTTTCTTTTATTAAATATGTCCGTACACCTCTACTAGCATGATATGCTCCCCATATATCACAATTCATAAGATTAAAACACTTTAAAACTTTAATTTCACTAATAGAAAAAGACATATGAGTTTGCTTAGCATGCAAACACACATCACAAAATTCATTTTTATTTCTACTACTAGAACCTACTAAATGTTGCTAAGAATATTGGGTAGTACTTGAATTGACAAGTGAACCATCCTGCAATCACGTAAACCATTAGAAATAGTCTTGTTAATTTGGGTTTTAGCCAATAAACTATCCTTACAGACAAAGACCCCCTTCTATGCTCACTCACTCTAATTAGCCCCTTCGTAGTATGATTCTGTTGTAACCACAAATTTCAAGTCTAAATCAGATGAAGACAAGAAATGTGGAACAAATTCAATTTTGTATTTATAATCAAAGAATGAGTACAATCTCTATCTATTTGCTATAAAAGAACAAATGTAATTCCTCTAACTCGATCTCTTATCATAATTTGACGAAGGGCTGGAATAGCTTGAATCTTGATCAAGTGTATGATTTGATCTCTGGAGTAAATGACACGTTTTGATGTGCTTATGGTCTACTTCTGGAGAGCCTTCTCCCAGAGAATTTTTTTTATCTCTTAAATTAGGGGATGGAACTATATTTATAGGGATAAGCCTCCCTTAGTCCTCTAGGGTTTGCGGATTAACAGTCTTATTAGATTGATGGGCCTTAAACTTGGGCCATGGACTTGAGCATCTGCTTAAGTTGGTGACTCGGTAGTCCACTGAGGTGTTAACTCGAAAATCTTATTGGGCCGTTGACTTGAGACTTTATTGGACTGTTGACTTGGTAGTCCATTGGTCCTAAATAATTAAATTAATTAATTGGACTAGCCGACATTAATTAACTTAAATTATTTAGTGAAGTGGTGCATATTTATTTTTTTAGCGCCTACAAATTGCCCCCTCGAGACTAGGTCGTGTACATGACTTGGTGTTTAAGCACAACCAGCGTCTCGATCCTCTCTCTCTGTTTTTTTTTTTTTTTTAAATTGTTGTTTGGACACGGTTTTAACCCAGCTTGTCACATTATCAACTTAAATTGTGGCGTTGTCAACTTAGCTCGGGACAAGCGAATCTTATTAACGCTTTAAACTCGTAAGAGCCACAAATTATTAATGTCTCAACTCTTTTCCTTTTTCTTGACAAATAAGTATCTTTCAAACTTTCCAAATTACTTGGGCCTTGTATTGCCTTTCCTTTTGCTGCATAAGTATTTCAAATGGAAAGAGACGCGTTCGTGTGCAATATAAATTAGCCCTAGAGACAATCTATTCATGCTACAGTGTACTGTCCCTTAATTAATAGCTTTGGTGATTGTGCCGCAGAGTTGGAGCCAAATCCAGGATTGTCTTCTTGTGAAGTTTGACACTTCCTCTCAATCAATTGCAGCTAGGGATGGCAGTATAGTCCGAATTCAATGCAAATCCTCCGATCCGAGGCAAAATTATCCGATTCGAATCCGACAAAAAATAATCTGATTTAGAGTCTGATAAAAATAATCTGAATCCGACTCTATCCGAGCGAATTTGGAGGAGAGTTCATCTAATCTGATTAACATCCGATCTGATATCTTTCTTTAATAATTTCAACTTTTTTTAAAAATAGAAAAATCCTAATATGATAACCCTTAAAAATCCGCATAAGGTCCGCACTGTATGTCCAGTACACTCTTCTTTCTTAGCTAATTTCCTCTTCTCTTTCGATCTTTTTCTCGCTCTCTCATCTCTGTCAATCAAAGTTGTACTTTTTCCTTTTCCTTCCATCTGTTGTACTATTGTCTATCCCTTTCATTCTAAAGTAAATTTGCATTCTTTTTTCCAATACTTTTTTTACTTCAACAAATTTAAATGTTTAATATAAAAAGTTATTTGACATTAAAGAGGTATTTAATATTGCACTTACAAGTGTGCAAAAATAAGGTTGGAAAAAAAATTGTGCAAATATTGAATAAAAATATATAATCGTATTATGTTCGATTATATCCAGATTTAATACGATCTAATACCAATCCGAATTCGATTTAACATCCGATCTACGTAGTCGGATTTGGATTGGGTTTTCAAATCCGATTATTAATTGGATTGGATTTGGATGTCTATACATTCGATCCGAATCCGACTTGTTGTCGTCCCTAATAATAGCTGGGACCTCCTTACTGTCCACACGTAGGTAAATACTATGTGCCTAGTTTTCCACCATCATCTTTTCTTCCTTTTTTTATTTTTTATTTTTTTATTATCAAAAGTCATCACCATCAACTGCTTTATCAGCCTTCATATGGGCATGTCATCAATAGAATAAGGTGGGATTTGTCTCGTAAATCATGGGCATAATTCCACCAACGTCAAGCATCTTTTCTTCCTCTTTATTGTTTATATATATTGTTCCTTTAATTTTTTTTGGCCTCATAATTCTTTTAAAATTAGAATTATATTGTATGGACTCTCTTTCCTTTTTTTGTCTTCGTCCAGTGAAAGTTTATACCATCTTGACTTTGATTAATCATCAATGATTAATCATCATTGATTAATCCTCGATCATTATCAAAGAAACAATCATTACTTGTCTTGCTTTCTTCTTTCTCTCTCTTCTTTTTTTTATCCCTTAATTTTTTTTTTAAAAAAGGGCAATCTGTGTGATCAATAAGATGATATTTCTACCAATACAATCGTCCGCAAATCACTTGGTAAGAATCTTCTATATAGACCTCTAAAAACTCGTCCCTTGAGCTTCCTTTATTTCTTATTATTATTATTTTGAAATATGTCAACATTGTAGCCAACCTGCACCCTTGATTATTAGGAGCCATCTTGGTGCTTAACTCCCTTCAATTTGTTGATGTGTGGTGCACATACTCATTGTTCCCCTTTTTCTTTTTTGCTTGGCTTGTGGTTGTCTTGCGTGCAGGTTGATTTTTTTTTTTTAAGAGACCTATTGTGTGCGACGGAAACCGAACTCAATTTTTTAAAAAAAAAAACTTTGAGGAGAAAGCTTTTACATCTGACAACGACAACTGATTCTTGAAGACTCGCTGTGCATGAAGTGATTGGACTCGGTCTTTAGACCTTGAGGAGAGAGCCCTCACATATGCCAGCGGAATGTAGCACTTGAGGACTCGCTGTGTGCTAGGGTGATCGGACTCGGTCTTTAGACCTTGAGGAGAGAGCTCTCGCATTTGGCAATGTAATGTAGCACTACTTGAGGACTCGCTGTGCGCTAGGTTGATCGCGCTCGGTCTTTAGACCTTAAGGAGAAAGTCCTCGCATATGCCAGCGAGATATAGCACTTGAGGACTCGCTGCACGCGGGGCGATCGGACTCGATGTTTGGATCTTGAGGAGGGAACCCTCACATACGCCAGTGTTGTATAACCTTTGAGGACCGATGCAGGCTAATGAGCGTGCTAAAGTTTTCATATCTTTAAAAAATTTCGTCAGCACATTAACCTGCGAGCTCTTCCCTTTTGTTAAAGAAGAAATTTTTTTTATTATATTGTTTTTGGCCTCCTTTCTTTTAAAACAAATCTTTGTTTGCTTTTTTTTGTTGTAAGTATTCTAGGATGGCCTGCTTTAAAGAATACAAGCGACAGGACAAAATTTATCTTTCTATCGTAGAAAATAAAGACACTAGAGTAGAGCTTGGCACCACATTTATTGTTTATCCTTCTTTGCTTTGTCCTGAGATACCAGCCATCCCCCTGACTAATTTTGCATCACCCTTGACTACTAAAGTTACAGATAGAGCACATGACGACATCTATTTTCTTCATAGCAACAACCATGACAATAGTTGTATCATCACCAGTTTCCTATTACTTGGGCGTAAATCATCTCTAGTGTAGTTTGTTGGGGGCCACCATTGAAGATATTTGGGGAATTCTCTCATTCTAAAATATTGGGAGTGGGTAGAACACATCCTTTCATACTTCAAATCTCAGTCGAGGGCTTGTCACCTCTTTGATGCAGTGTATGCTTCATTATACACTTATGACCGTGATCCCCATATAGTTCGTGCCTTTTGTGAGGCTTGGTGCCGCGAGACCAATACACTACACACTATATCAGGGGAGATGTCAATATCTCCATGGGACTTGTACAAACTTGGTGGGCTCCATACATATGCGAGAATCTATGATGAAACAGTGCCTAACCGGATGGACTATATCGGTATGTCAGAACAATCAGAGATTGCTCCAACCTGCTTGTCGATATTTGTTTATTGCTTACAGTCGACTTGAAAATGCAAATGGCAAAGGGGTTAGTGCCGAACGCTGCATCGATTTTTGGTGTGAAAGAAAAGTTACGCGAGAGTCTTTCCCACGATGGCGAAACTCTTCCAGATCGCATCCTACCAAATCACGTCCGAAGTCTAGCCATAATCCTTCAGGTGAAATTCAGTCAATGACCTTACAGTGGGCTCGAGAAGAATCAGTTGTCTTTAATGCACTTGAAGTCCCTAATCATAGAAGAGAAAGCACTTATCTAGCTGCGTTTCTTTCATGTTGGCTATGCACATTCGTTCTTCCCAAGGATGAGAAAGGATTCATTCGTCCTGGAACCTTCGAGGCGGCTAACAATATGGTGGTCAGATGTACATCTAGCCTTGTAGTGCCCGTGTTGGTTAGCATTTATCATGGTTTGAACGGCATTTCTATTGCATCAAAACCTTCAAATTCGTTGTCATTCTTTCCGGCTCATTATGTGTATGGTTGGCTCGCATGCTACTTCAACACACATTATGTACTGGACCCCCTTCCAACGGGCCCTTTAATGGCGCATTATTCTGGCTTTAGGGGGCAAAAGAGTTTTGATGATGCTCAATGACGTATTCATGAAAAGGCAATTGCTGATTTGGGTTGCACTATACTTAGTAAAAACAAATATAAAATTTTAAATGATGATGACACTCTTGGCTATGAGAAGCTCAGCTACCTGATAGCTCTTCGCTCTTGTATTCTAACTTTTCGTCGTAGTGCAACTTTTTGTGTCATGCCCTATAGCCCGCATCGATTCAGTAGATAATTTGGGTTCTGGCAGCATGTACCTAGTGCACTTAAACTCGACCCTCGTACTTGGACCACATCTTACAATGATGTCTTTCACTTTTGCGCCGTCCTTCTGTCTACGAGCACCAAGTTCACAGCTATGTTGTCAAACCGTTCACTACATCTTAACAAGTTCATGACTAAGAAATACTAAGACGAGTGGTCTAAGGTAACAATAAATGATCTTAGGGCCAGCATTGGTCTTCTTCAGAAGAGTGCAGGATATGACCCATCCAAGTCTAAGAAGAACACAAGGATCACGTTTTGAAGGATGAATCCGATTTCGAGTACCAAGATTCTGATGCTGAACGGACCGATGAATCCACTGATATTCAAATTGCTAACAGAGGATAGGACACTGCCGAAAATGATAACAGTGACCAGGATTCAGAAGCTAGCTTTAAACATCAAGGGCGTAAAAAACGCAGGACCATTGTTGCCAATACTTCCAGACTGCTTCTTGGGGTTAGATTTTTCAATGACATCCAAAGTTGCTCAGACATGCTGACTAACCTTCAAGATGTACCTTGTTTTCTTTTCTATACATAGCCTTAATTATGAAATTCATCATGCAAGTTCTACCGCCTAACGATTTTCTCTTTTTTTAAATTTTTTTTAGCTTGGTGAATTTAGTCTGGTACAAGAGCCTACTCCTGTTGTAGATGAACAGTTACTCACAGAGGCCAATCTTGCAGCCAAGTTGTCAACCCCTAAGGTTGGTCTCCATGTTGGCAAGGACATAGAAATTGTAAATAAGTTGGCATCTCCTGAGGGGGTTAGAGGGTAGGTCTCAAGAGGGGTCAAAACATTTTCTACGTCACCAACCCATGGTGAGCACTCCATCAAGGGACCAACCTTGTTGTAACTGGCAACAAAAAGAATACCCACTGTTGTTAAGAAAACTACTATCCATGATGTTGCGAAAGGAAAATCTATGACCGCAGTTGTTTCCGCCACTTCCTTCCGACCTCGTCCTACCTTTCAAAGCATCATTACTTGTTGCATATGGGCTTCCTCTTTGAAGAATGCTTCATTTGAAGAGGTATCAAGAGTATACGAGAGTGTTCCCATGATGTACAAAAGCATCGAGTGTCTCAATGGAGATCTAAATCCTCTGAAGAAGCTGGTAAATGTTTATGTGAGCAGCATATCTACATACCTAGCACTGAGACAGGCAGCCTCGACAATTCACCATCTGAATGACTTAGGCAAACAGAGGTCTGCTTGCATTGAACGAGTTGACCAAGCACAGTCTAACCTTTTTCTGGTATAGGGAGAACTAGACGCCATCAAAGAAAAGGATAAGGGTGCAACTCAAAAAGTAGCTGAGCTAGAAGAAGCGCTCCGTATTGCTTATGAGGAGGAACAACAACTTCATAGTGATATTGAAGCCAAATCAACATTAGTGACTGCCATCAGGCAACAAGTTATTGAGAAGAAACAAGCTCTTGCTGACTTTGATGCCATCCCCACTGTCTCATCAGAAGATGTTAAGAAGTTGAAGGAACATGAATGGGATGTCCGAGAATTGCAACTCTCACTTAATCCTGATAACTGAATGAGCATTATTTGATCAAGTTACTTGGTCTATTGTAGTTGTACTTAGATTATTCATGTTAGTGGATTCTTGATATTCTTTAATAACAACATCTTTATCACTTGCTCATCTCTTGTTGTGTTTGATTTAACTATACTTAATAATTTTATTTACCAAGCTACCGATGTACTCATAGAAAATTACAATTTCTCTATGAGATCAAGTCGTAATATAGCTCAACCAATGATGCTTCAGTTATTTATTTTGCCGTTCATAGCTTATACTATTGTGGGCCATGAGTGGAACAAGAATTTTTTTGTTTATTTAGCTGTTCACGGTTTATACTTTTGTGAGCCAAAAGTAGAACAAGAATTTTTTGTTTATTTAACATTTCACAGTTTATACTCTTGCGGGTCGGAGTAGTACAAAGAGATTTTTTTTTCCGAATGAATAGTTTGGGCTCGTGCGTAGGAGCTTACAACTTTTTTTTTTTCCTAGGGAAGTAGTACTTTAGAAATTTGCCGTTTATCAGTCCTACTTGAACTTCTTTTGTATCAACTGTCTTGTAGGCACCATTTGAGTAGACTTCACGAACAACGTAAGGACCTTCCCATTTAGGAGTGAACTTGCTTCCTATCCTATGCGTCATCACGATTGGTCTTCTCACAGCGAGCACCTGATCTCCAACCTGAAATGAGCGTGGTCGAACCTTTTTGTTGAATGCTCGTGATAGGCATGCTTAATAACACTCCAACTTTTGTTGTGTTTGAAGTGTATTCTCATCGAGAGACTCCAACTCAGCTAGGCGGAGCTTATGGTTTTTATCCTCACTTATGCCTTCTTGTATAGCGACGTATAGTGATGGAATTTAAATTTCCAAAGGCAGGACAACTTCTACACGATGACGAGGGCATAGGGGGTTGACTGCGCTGGTGTCTTATACGTGGTTCGATAAGCCCAAAGTGTTTCTCCTAGTATTTCATGCCAGTCCCGCTTGGATTTTGCCACCACCTTTTTTAGTAAGTTACACAATGTTTTATTAAATGCTTCCGCTAGGCCATTTGCAGGTGCATGGTACATCGAAGACTTATGTTAAGAAAACTTCAATTTCTTGCAGAGGCTAGTCATGAGCTTGTTGAAGAAGGGTTTGCTATTGTCGGTGATGATGTATCGAGGCACACCATATCGATAGATGATGTGCGTTCGAATAAAATCAACAACATTCTCCTTCTTGACTTCTTTAAATGTAATTGCCTCCGCCTACTTAGAGAAATAATCGGTGGCTACAAGAATGTATAAATAACCAGCTAAAGACTTAGGAGTGAGGGGGCCTACGACATCTGGCCCCCACGCCTCAAAAGGCCAAGATGCTACAGTTGGATGAAGTGGTTTTGGAGGTTGGTGTATAAAATTGGCATGAAACTGACATGCATCTCATCTTTTTGCATAGTCAATATGGTCATGCACCATACCAGGCCAATAATAGCCCATTCTTTTAATGCGGTCACGCAACTTAGGCCCTAACTGATGTGCCCCATATACACTTGAGTGAGCTTCCTCCGTTACTTGTTGTGCCTTATCTTCTCCTAAACACCTTAGCCAGAGGCCCAGAGAGGACTGTCGATATACAGTCCTGTTATAGTAGAGAAAATGTGACACTCTTCTTTGTATCTCCATTTTATGCCTCATATCGGTTGGTAGCTTCCCATGCTTCAAGTAATCAATCAACTGCTGACGCCAATCTTCTTTTTCAATCTTATAAATAGAGATTGTGCTGACTTCCTATAAAAAATCGTCTTCCGATGGCGTGACTACCCATTTAGCACAAACAAGAATGATCATATCCTCTTCTGCCCCCAGTGCTAAAGTTACTGCAAGATTAGCAAGCGCGTCAGCCATTTTGTTGGCACTCCTAGGGGTGTGTTGCAAGTTGACTGTATCTAGCATATCCAAGACTTGTAGGGCATGCCTATGATATGGGATCAAGCCCTCTTTCTTTACCCTGTACTCCTCAAGAAGCTGATTAATGACCAATTGTGAATTACCGTACACATCTAAGTCTTTAATGCCCATTTCTGTGGCCATTTGTAGGCCTAAGATAAGTGCTTGGTATTCAACCATGTTGTCAGAGGACAACTGAGTCAATGCAAATGAGTACAGGGGAATGTGTTTTTCAAGGGAAACGAGCACTACGCCCACTCCAACACCATCTTGTCACGCGGCACCACACCTCCTATGGTGGAAGAATGTCTATGAAAACATGTCTTCACTTGGCTGATCATCGTTTAGCTCCCCATCATAAGGAATTGGGTGGTTTACAAGGAAGTCTGCCAATGCTTGTCCTTTAACAGCTTTCTATGGCACGTAAACAAGGTCATATTACTCTAAGATAACAAACCACTTTGCTAGTCATCCGCTTAAAATGGGCCTTGACAAGATATAGTTAATTGGGTCAGCCATGGAGATAACACGCACTATGTGAGCTTGCATGTAATATCTCAACTTTTGTACCACAAACATGAGAGCTAAACATATGTTTTCGATTAAAGAGTAATTTAATTCGGCCCTAATCAAGGTTCGATCAAGTAATAAAGAGCTCTCTCCTTACCATCCTTGTTTTTCTGAGCGGATAATGCCCCTAGCGACCTTTCTTGGTTGGCAATGTAGAGTATTAAAGGCTTGTTAGGAATTAGAGCTCTTAGGATTGACGAGCTTGACAAATATTTCTTGCTGCTTTTAAAGGCATTTTGCACGATTCATCCCATTCAAATGTGCCCTTTTTTTCATGAGGTGACTAAAAGGGTGACAACATCCTGCCAAATTTGAGATTCAAATGTGCCCTTATAAACCACGAAGCTCTTTGAGATTCTTAAGCTCGGGCATATCTCGGATCGCTTTGACTTTAGCTTGGCCGATTTCAATGCCTTGATGTCGGATGACAAAGCCTAAGAACTTACCAGAGGTAACACCGAATGCACACTTAAGAGGATTCATTTTGAGTTGACAACTTCATAATCTCTCGAAGATTTGTCGAAGATCATGCAAGTGGTCTGACCTCTTTTTTCACTTAACCTCTAGATCATCGACATAACACTCCATGGTTTTGTGTAACATATCCTCAAAGATAGTTTGTATTGCCCTTTGGTATGTAGCTCCTGTATTTTTTAAACCGAAGGGCATCACCTTGTAGTAGAAGATGCCTTTAGATGTGCGAAAAGTTATGGCCTCCTGATCTTCTGGTGCCATTTAAATTTAATTATAACCCGCTGTGCAATCCATAAAGGACAAGGCTTAATGTCCGGTTGTGAAATCAATCATGAGTTCTGTAACAGGTAGTGGAAAATCATCTTTGGGGCAGGCATTATTGAGATCCCAAAAGTCCACACAAATGCGAAGTTCGCCATTCTTTTTTCTTATCGGAACAATATTAGATATCCATGTTAGGTATTTCACCTCACGAATGAATCCAACCTCTATGAGCTTGTTCACCTCCATTTTGATTTCGGATATCATCTCAGGGCGAAAACGTCATTGTGGCTGTTTTTTAGGTGACACACCCTTTGTAATGGACAAGCGATGGACAGTAACCTTAGGATCCATCGTAGGCATCTCTTGGTAGCTCCATGCAAACACATCTTTATATTCATCAAGAAGATCAAAGTATTCTTTCTCTTATTCATATGTGGCCAAAGAGCCTAACATATATAGGGCGTGGCTTCTTTGCAGTTCCAAGGTTTAACTCTTTGAGTTCATCAACTGTGGCTTACCCCCTGTCTTGTAGAGTCTTGGGGGTTTCTGCCAGTTTGATTTTTGAGTCTGAGTCATCAACTTCTCGGACTGTGACGTGATTGGATGAAACTTGTTCTTCTTGCCTAACTTCCTCGTCTAGGTTAGGATTAGATTTATAATCAATGAATACTATTTTATGCCTCTTCATTCTTAGTGAACCATCTGTCTTCACATCTAAAGTCGACCAGCATTTTATATGAAATAGAATAGAACTTCGGACTTCATTTATTTCATCAATACAACCGAATACTGAGCCCCTCTCCTGTGGCCATGATGAGCTTAAGGATCTTGTGTTTGACTTAATCCTGGTAAAGACTGAGGGTTTGAGCTGCGTGCCCACTTCTAATCTCTAGAAAAAAGAAGACTTTGGAGTCTTGCCTTTTCTCACTCTGCTAAACATCGAAGGGTGATGTTGTCAAGTGGAAGATTACAATTTGTCAAACATAGAAGACTTTTGTTTATTCTTAACATTTTCCTCATCACTTTCAGTAGTCTCTTCTGCCGCCATGTACTGAACAAGAGACTACTAATCTTTACACCGTCCTGAGATCCGGACGAGTTGAGATGGTATATAGTCGAGGCGAACCTTTGGAAGTGCCACGACACTGCCTTACTCTTGTGTTTTCTTTTGTGTTTCATTGGTGCCATAGGGGCTAGGGCTTAGCTTCAATGACAGGTCCCAAAGACGCTGGCTTTTTGAAATCATAATCGAATTTCTTCATCAATTTATATGCATTTGGGTCCAATCCATCATCGGTGCGTACTTTTGGCGAGTCAACCTCTTTTTGAAGTGAGCCCTTAGAAGAAACGATAAAGCCAGAGAGAGGGGCTCTAGTCACTTTGCTTTGACCTACTTTATGAGTTGGAAGCAGACCTTTGTCTCTAAGGACATGCCACTCAGTCTCGTTGAATATGCTCATAGGCCTAGTTGTGTTTTTGAGAGCCGCACATTCACTAAATGGTGATTCACCATCTTTACAGTGGGATATGGGAATGTACCTAAATACTGGCACTACCGGACTCATTCTAACAATTGGTTGCTTAAGGGAGGAAGGCATAGTTACCCAGCTGTTTTCCTTCCCACATTGTTATTAATGTTTAACCTCATTATTAGCGCCGCTGTTGGATACTGCATGCGTATTTTCATCACTACTCGAACCCCTTTTGCAGTAGAGGAGATGACAGCTGCTATTGCCTTTTTCAAAATCACCTCTTCCTCAAAGAATCTCATATCCGTGAAATAGGATTCAGCCTTAGTAAGTGGTTTAACGTCCCCATTTATTTTCCCCATCCCCGTAGTACTTGAGGCATTGGTGCAAAGTTGATGCTAAACTCCATGCTTATGAAGCCAAGGTCATCCCAGCAGCAACTTGTATGAAGTTTTTCAATCTATCACATGGAGGATAGATGTTGTGGAGAGATTGCCTATTATCAACTCAAGGCGGATCATACCAATCACAGATTGACCTTCTAAGTTGAAATCCTGTATCATCATTCGACTCTTGGAGAGTTCCTCGACAGTGATCCCTAAGTCATTCGTAGTAGACTTAGGCATGATGTTGATTGCCGAACCGCCATCTATTAAGATGCGCTTGACTTTTTGCCCTCGGATATAGCCTGTAACAAACAACGGACGGTTGTGGGGTTTAGACCTAAGCAATAGATCATCATCTGTAAATGACACAGTCGTGTTGCAAGTGGTGCATTGAGTTGTGAGCTTTGCAGATTCCTTGATGTCCTTCACCTTGTCAGCATACAACTTCACATGACACAGGGCGAACACAATCTACTCACGCATCTCTTCATGCGGATTGAAAATCTGTTTCTAACTCATGCCTGCCGGTAATGCTTCTAGGACAGCAATGACTCTGTCATCTGTATTTGAAGGGGAGACTTTTGAAAAATCTACTTGTTCATCTTCCTCATCATCCTCGTCCTTGAGTTTAGAGCGCGAGACCATGTTGACTGCAACCTTCTTAAAGAAGTCTCTTGGAAAGAATTCTTCCAATGTGACAGGGACAAGTGGTTCCTATTCAAGGAAATTGACAGGTTGGACTTCATGTTTCTTACCAACGTTAGACCTCTTCTTTCCCTTAGAGCATCGATGGCTCGTCCTTCTGCCTTGCCTCTTTCTTCGACGGAGCGAGGGTGGTTGGACGTGTCTTTGCTTTCTTGGCCTCCGTCTAATAATGAGTCCATCCTCCGTCATCCTCACCAAGGATGCTTAGCACAGGATCGACCTCCACAACTGTTGTGGGAACCATCAATGATAGCACCACTGGTTCCAAGGTTCCAAATTGTATAGTAACTAACTCTTCTCCTAGGGAGTGAGCTCAGTCAAGCTCCCACATGAAAAGTTATTGGGGAGATATTTGTTGCCGTGGGGATGGACAAAGTTCACACCCGACAGTAGTGTGGATAGCTTCAGCTGCCTCGTCTAAGTCTAGGGTAATTATTCCGTCATTAGCCAACTGCATAATACGCTTCTTGAGCGTAATGCACTTTTCGAGAGGGTGACTAATGACCCTATGGTACCAATAATACTTCTGGTCAGTAGTCTTTCCTGCCTCCTTGGGGCGTTTTGATGGAGGCAACTCGATAACACCCTTTCTAGTAAATCGTCCAACCTTCTTGACAAATCTGAGTCAGGGAACGGGTACCTCTTTTCTTGAAGCTCCTTCAACGTCGGACACTTCCTTCTAACATCTCTCGTTGATGGACGCTGCTTTTCCTCTACTCTTATTTTTCCTTAAATCCAGATCGGTTCACTTGTGGAAACTGACGTGGATTCTTTGGTCTGGTTTTTAGAGGACTTAGAGCTTTTCTTAAAGTCACCCTTATCTTTCTTCACTTCAGAAGTAAGAGAAGCTTTACCACAACAATTAGCTATCGTCATCTCCATATCGTGCGCCTTAGTGGCCAGCTCTTGAAAAGTTCTTAGCTTGCTCATTTGCAGGACGTAAAGTAAGTCTCATTCCATGCCTTGAGCGCACATTTTCACAGCAGAAACTTCAGATAAATGATCAAAACGATCCTTGCACGCAAGGCTAAGTGCGCGCCAACCATTAATGTAGTCAAGAATAGGCTCATCCTTTTACTGTTTAGTATTTGTTAACTCAGTCAGACTAACAGCGCACTAAATACTGTAAAACCTGTTGAGAAACTTTTGCTCCATCAGCTCCCAACTATCAACGGACTCAGGCGGTATTTCAGCATACCAGTCGAGCGCGATAGCCTTTAGAGTTTGGACAAACTATTTCACCAATAAGTCACCACCAGTGGCAGCATTGTTACACATCTCGCTGAAGTGAGCAATGTGTTGTTTTAGGTTACCTCTTCCATCAAATTGGTTGAATTTAGAAGGCTGGCAACCATAAGCATACGAAGAGCATCAATTCTCTTCGTGTGGGGTTTGGTGTAGAGGTGACTCTTCTACAAACTGACTCCAAGCTGAGATTTAACAGCATTCACAATCAGCTCCTGGATTTGTTTAGCAGTAATTGAACTTAAAGAGGAGTCATTCTGCGGCTTGCCTCCTTTTTTCAACCTGCCGTTGTCCTCAGAAGCTTCACCTCTATTAGATCCCTTTTCATCTTCATCGCTACTTGCGCCTTTGTTAGACGATGCATGTGGCCCTTTTTCCAATTTCTTCATCAACTTAGCAATATGCTCTTCTTGGCGCTTGACACATGCGTCTTTCTCTGCACTCTCTTTAGAGAGTCTTTCCAATGTCACATTCATGCTAGCTAACTCTTCTTCAAAGTTAACAGCTCCTATCATCATAGGAGGCATGATGACAGTACGGGACGACTTAATTTCAGATTGTGAAAAGGTCATCTTCCTTGGGGATGGTGTAGAGAAATCGCCACTGTAGTAGTCTTCCACTTCAAAAAACAAATATTGAGGCTTCCTTTTCAACTCTCAAACATATTTTCCTTTGAGGGGGTCAACAGATTGAATTTTGCAGACTCCGTCAAACATGTTGAAGTTGGTGTTATTGCGTAACTGCAAGGATGCAACTGTAGTAGTTGTTTTTGCGATGGTAGTTGCTGCAGCCTTCGCCATGCTTCTTGCTACCATTCCACTGCATTGATTACTAGAGATACCGTCAGAGTTGGTAGATCTTTGATGCAAAGATCCAGTCTTTTTCTTCAGAGGTAGAGAGACGACACTTCTTGTGGCCATATCTTCCTTGCAGAGAGGACGTTGAAAGTTTAGGTTTTGAGAGAAGGTGATAAGAGGTAGAGATGTCCCACTGAGGGTGCCAGAAATTTGTAACCACAAATTTTGAGTCTAAATCAAATGAAGACAAGATAAGGAATAAATTTAATTTTGTATTTATAATCAAAGAATGGGTACAATCTCTGCTTATTTGCTACAAAAGAACAAATGTAACTCCTCTGATTCAATCTCTTGTTATAACTTGATGGAGAGCTGGAATAACTTGAATCTCGATCAAGTGTATGATTCGATCTCTAGAGTAAACGACACGTTTTGATGTGCTTATGGTCTACTTCTATAGAGTCTTCTCCCAGAGAATTTTTTCTATGCCCTGAATGAGGGGGTGGTTCTATATTTATAGGGAGGATCCTCCCCTATTCCTCTAGGGTTTGAGGATTAATAGTATTATTGGATTGATGGGCCTTGAGCTTGGGCCATAGACTTGAGCATCTGCTTAAGTAGGTGACTCGGTAGTCCATTGGTTGTTAACCCGAAACTCTTATTGGGCCATTGACTTGAGACTTTATTGAATTGTTGACTTGGTAGTCTTTTGGTCCTAAATAATTAAATTAATTAATTCAACTAGCCAACAGAAATTAACTTAAATTATTTAGTGAGGTGGCGCATTTTTTTTTAGTGCCTACACCTGTATCATACCAAACTTCTTAGTGAATGTCAGGGCATGTTCTTTTCGACTTAAAAAGGGTAGCTCGGTGCACAAGCATCTCGCGTTCACGCAGGGTCCGGGGAAGGGCCATACCCCAAGGGGTGAATTGTAGGTAGCCTAACTTGACTTTGTCAGTGGCTGATTCCAAAACTCAAGCCCGTGACATTTTGGCCACACAGAGACAACCTTACCATTGTTCCAAGGCTTCCCTTCATGTTCTTTTCGACTTATGAGAAGTAATTATTAGTGCTTATCGCTGAAACATGCTGAAAGTTACTGGAACATGCTGAAACATGCTTAAACATGCTGAAACATGCTGAATAGTAGAAGAAAATATAACTAGATATCTTTAACAAGTACTTAAGAGTCTTGAATTATACTAAATTGATGTTGAATTGTGCTGATTGTTGCTAAATTGTGCCGAAAATTGTTAAATGCTAATGTAAAGTACTTACGATCAGTCGAAAAGAACATGCCCTTAGTGTGCAATAAAATTCATCAATTGGGCTATAGATATCAAACTGCAGTCCAAATTGGCCATATAAAGTACATCGTGTAAGACCAATAGAGAGTTTAATTCAACTGAGCCCCTCTTGGTGGCATAAGTTATAGCTCCATTCACCAAACCAATAGCAACCAATTGGAAGCCACCAGTATTGTTCAACAAATTTCTATCTCCAGTTATGTGATACGATGCAACACTAACAAAAAGCCATCCAATCTTACTAGAAAGTGTTTCGTGACTGGGCTTTGGAACCCTAATAAGGCTTATGAACAAGAGTTTTTGTACATGTTTTGGTGTGAACTCAAGCAAATTTGACCGCCCATTATCTCTGTCAGCTGCCGCGGTGGCATGCATTCACTCCTTGACTTGAGCAGTGTAAGTTACCTCTTAGGCAACTTTGTTTCCACATCCTCTCCAACATTAGTCCATCTACCACCCACACCTCCAGCACGACTTCTCCCACAACTATCGCATCCTCATCACATGTTTCAACCCAGTGGATCTCACAAGAATTTGCCTCCTCATGACCCATCTTACACACAGCTTGTATAAGGCTCTTTCTCTTTGCTGTTGCCACATTTTTCAGACCTGTGTTATAGTAAAAGCTGCTGTTACTTCGTACTTCTGATCTCGGTACACCATGAACCTTTTATGATATCCTTCCTATTGGACTGTGTTGAATTTTTTGTCAAGGGAAGGTGAAGAATCTAAACAATTATTTGACTTCAAACAATGGAGAAAAACTCATCATTGAGTCTCATTAAGAATTGTGAATCTTTTTATCTTCCATCATCTTTGCCATCTTCTCGATTGCCTCATATGTATACATTGGGCTCTTTACATAGTTTTCAAGCTTGTTTGATAAACTTATCAGCTTTGATAAAAAGTCCACAAGTTCATGACCTTTTTGCTTATATGATGCAATTTCCGCTTTAATCTCATGGATTCTAGGCACATTAGGAACTAAAAATGTTCTTGTAGATATTTTCCCATATCTTTTGCATTGAATCAACATATGTCACACTAGCATGTAATTTAGGATCTACAATATTGATTATCTATGATGTAATCATGAAATTAACCATCTCCCATGTGTTGGTTCTACCGAATATTTACATCCTTCGTTTTTGATTTTGTTAACTTCCCACCAATAGATACAAGCTTGTTCTTTTTCTTAAGTGTCATTCTTACAATTTGTTCCAATAAGTGATAATATTTCCATTGAACTTGGCTCTGGTTATGATAGCACTTAGTGAATTAGAAGATGGAGAAAGTATGGAGACTGGTTGTCAATAACAAAATCTTTAGGCTATGATTCTCTCTTTGGGTTCTAATATAGGTTTCGTTTTTGTAGGCTCTAATATCATAACAAAATAGAATCAGCGGCGTGCATGAACTTATATAAATAGAAGATGGAATAAAATCTAGCCTAATCCTAACTTAGGCATCGAGCAACATAAAATACAATATAATTACAAAATAAATAAATATTACCCTTATCAATTTATGTATATATACACAACAAGAATCCATGTCATTAGAGACCGAAAAAATCGGTCTCTAAAACTCGACTTCAGCCGAAGCATTTGGTCACAATTTGAATTTAGAGATTGAATTGCAAAAATCGACCTCAAACTAATATCAAGTTTAGAGATCACCTACTTTGGACTACATGGGAGAAAAGCCCAACTCGGTCTCCAATGGAGACCATACCTTCGGACTCCACTTGTGACTAATTTTAACATTCGGTCTCAAGTTGAGACCAATTTTAAGCTTTGGTCTCGAATTTTACTACATTGAAATTTCAGTCTCAAGTAGAGACTGTTTTTAAGATTCAATCACTAATTACAATCGTTTTTTTAATAAGAAAAATATGTTTTGGATGATTGCCAACTGAAACCTTATATATCGTGAACGTGTCAACACACTAGTCATAACAATAACACAATAACCATAATGATAATTATTTCCATAATAAAAATCAATTACAAACTTAAGTACAAAAAAAACTAGAGTTATACAACTAAATTCTCAATTACCAAAATTTCATGCTCAAAAGTTCTCATCAACCAAAATTCTCAATAAGCAAACTTCCCAACAGTTCCAATAACCAAAATACATAATCCAAGATTTGAATTCTCGACAACTAATTGACATACTCCAAGCTCAGTATGAGTAGCTTGTAATTTAGAGTTGTTTGATTAAAAGTAATGTCTATGATGATGAAGTAGCTAAAGTTTAACCTCCTGACCTAGGGCCTCGATATGGTCTCTCAAACATGGTTGCATTCTCATCAAATAACTCAACAGCTCATCAAATTACTTTGGGGATGAATGTTTCCTTTGAAACTTTGCTACATATCAAAACATACACACAATGTCAGAATGTATCCAATTGAATGAGGTTCTTTAACAAAGCAAGAGCAACAACGCAAATAACTCAACCCTAGTTGTGTCTTCGAAAAGATGTCTTGTTTTTTCTTGTTTCGTTCTTAGCACTGCTTTAATGCTTTATCGTGTAACCTCTTGTCAATTGGGTAATCCATACATTTGCATAATTCAATTAAATTATCAACTTTTTAGGCAAGTCTTCCAATTCAAGATACAAGAATCTTTAACAATAAGAATTGTTATAAAAGGATGTGGTAACACCCTCAAATTTCTAATACAATTGCTTTCAAAGGCAAACAAACACATAGACACAAACATGGATTTAAAAAGCCAAGAACATGTAACAAGTAAATTCACACTAGCGATATCCCAATTTCCTTTTTCTCCCTTAAAAGGAAACCAAGAACATATATCAACCAATCACAAGGATTTGGGTGACATCCAAAGCACCAAAATCATATATAAATAGGAGACGGAAGTCAAAACATATGGAGATTCCTACAAAATTAATGCGGTGAAGCCAGTAACAGTGGAAGTAAACCAATGATAGAGCTATGAAAGTTTAGATGTCAGTTCATTGAACAGGGGCAAGATGTCCACATTAAGATCAAATGGAGCAAGAAGTCTTTAAATCAAGAGCAACAACTCTATCTACAAAAATAACACAAAAAAATCAATGTTGATATTTGACAGGCTCTAATATTCAATAGTAAGAAAAATACTCACAGCCTGGATGTCACTTTGGGGGACAATTCGAACCCCATACATGTTGACCAGAAGATCCCCATATTCAAATGTTCCACCTTGAGTCCTAGATATGAAATGAAATCACCCAAATGAAAACTTAGCTCTAAAAATATTTCATACCCACAATTGAGATAATATAATTGTGAAAAAAAAGTCATCAAATCATATAAAATTTGGCGAGAGAATCTTCCTTATTGGAACAGATAATTATAGGTTAAATACAACAATAGTTATCATAGGACTTCTCTTTCAGCTTTCTATGCCAATTCACTCTACTATAGATATAAACAAAGTGTGAAGTGTCGGAGACGAAGGGGGTAAAACATGAATTTTTACCTCAACAAATTCACTGATAGAAGAATTCACTCATGCATTGCTACAACTAAAACTTGTCATCGACAATGCTTGCAACAAGCAATGTTGAAGGAGCATATGGGATGAAGAGAAAGAGAGCAATTTAGAAAAGAGCAACACACTGAGCCATAGAATGAACACTGAAACCCAATGAATATAAGATTTAGAGCAACCCTTAAATATTTCACCAGTAGAGATACCCTTAATCCCTCCATTTTAATCAAAACCCTAAATTGGAAAAATGCCACCAACTAAATCAAAAATTTTGGACACCAACAAAACTCCTAAGAGAAGTTCTTATTCCTATGACAATCATTCCAGGCAGAGGAGAAGGGAGAGAGAAGATATTAACCCACGACTAGCTCCATCACCAGTGAGAGGCTGAGAACGGTCTTCTTCATTATGAGCAGAGGACTTGTCATGGAGGTCGTGGTTGGGTTCTTCTTCATAGTTGAATTCGGGTTTTCTCGACTGCATGGCTTCTGAACAAACTGAGTTTGACAATGAAGATTGAACGGAGAGAGCGAAGGGCGAAGGTGGGGCTCTGAGTCCTCATTTGAAAGTTCAAAACACTCACCTATCTCTTCGTGAGACCAAATGAGATTTGCAGTTGCCAATTTTAAGGAAGTTTAAGACTAAAATTTAGACACCGAAGCAAGGCTCGGTCTCTAATTAAGATGACAGACCAATTCATCTCCAAAATCAGTCTCCATTCGAGTTTAATTCATTCAGTTGCTATATTTAGACTCATTCAGAGTTCATTTTAGTTTCCAGTCTTTAAATTTCGTCTCAAACAAAGAGGCACTCAATCAATATCTAATTTAAATTGGAGATCGAATTAGAGCTCAGTCTCTAACTTTCGGTCTCTAATTACGCGGATTCTTGTAGTGATATAAACTATGTCATTTTTGTCATTTTAATAATCAATTATCTCAATTAATACTGTGCGGATGATAAATTTATACATAAGGAGTGAGGCAATAGGTAGTGTTATCAAACTAGCCCAATCCTGTCAAATCCCATGCTGGAGTTTAATCATTTGCATGTGTCAAACTATGTCTTGATGAGGTGACTGTCTAAAGTCATAGTTGTTTTAAGTTAATGTTAACTTGTATGTTAGAAGTTAATGTTAACTTGTCATTTGAGAATTTAAAATTCTCACTTGATATTTAGTTGGATGTAATATGATGATAAAGTTAATTTTCTTAAAAATTTACATTGTTAAGATCCACCTTGGAGTCTGTTCTTTTTGTGGGTAAATTGGAGATTTTTAAATTTTTTTTTTTACAATGGTAAAGATGAAGTACAACCAATGTTAGGCGCCTCTTCTCACAAGAGTACGTCCAACTAGATCCGCTGCCAGAATAGCACCAAACTCTGGGGAGAAGCAGACATCTAAAGAAAACGAATTTGTGATAGAGTGACCAAATTTAGAAAGCCAGTCAGCTGCCATATTTGCCTCTCGATAGATGTGTTTGACTTGAAACTGGGTGTCCTGATTTAACCATCTACGAATATTTTTGATAATTGTGGCGATCTTCCAAGGAACTTGGATTGTGCCTGTTAGTGCTTGGATTACTGTAGTATTGTCACCTTTAATTAAAAGACTCTTGTAGCCTGCTTGTGTGGCCGCACTAACTCCATCCTTCAGTGCTCTTACTTCAGCTGCCATGATTGAAGCAGACCCATAATTAGCAGCTCCTGCTTTGAGTAGTTTGTCCGTCCAGTCGTGTAGTACGTAACCTCCTGCTGCTGATGAGTTGAGGAGTGATCCGTCAAAATTGATTTTGATGGGTAAATTGGAGATGCGTCAGTGTGGGATGGGAAGAAATGAAATGGAGTGGGAAGGATTTGTTTTTTTGGGGAGGAATGGGATGGAGTAAGAAGGAATAAAATGGAGTGGAAAAAAAAAAATAACATTGTTAATATCCAGGTGCGGAAGGGCGTGAGAAGGACTTGAAAAGAGTAAAAAGGAATGGAATGAAGTGATATTTATCTTAATTTAAGAAATGAAAAGGAGTGAGAAGGAGTAAAATATAGTGGGAAGGAATGAGAGCCAAAGATTTATCTACGAAAAAGATAGACCCTTACTGGGTCCCTATCAACCTAGGGGACTTAATAGGTGAGAAAAGAAATGATGACGAGATAAGCTTACAATAACATTCCAAGTCTAAATGCCTGGGTGCTATCCTATACATGCACTCTAACTAGGCATTTTATATCCAAAGATTCGATCCTTGGTCTCCAAATTAAATGAACAAGGAGATCATGTCGCACTTATGCTTTAAGCATTTGGACATATGATGCTAAGGTAGTAAAATCAAACCTACTTATTTTATATGTATGCGTATACAAACTCATGAATACAGGGTATAACATTTTGGATAATCTAGCGTTAACTTGCATAGCTAAGCCAATTGGTCATCACTCTCATTAAAGTTCCATCCTTAGTGACAAAAAATGTTTTATAACAAATTTGTAGGATGACAACAGGCCTTAATTTTGGTGAGCTTTTAATTGCTAATTGTGTCCTCCTCTTCCCTTTCATACTCTAAATGGCCATCTGTGGTATAAGATTCATGTAAATACTTATTTATCAACTCAAGGGGGGTGGGGAAGAATTAGTTAATGTTATGTTCCTTAGAGGGGCACCCAAAATCAAAAAAAGGGAAAAAGAAGAAGAAATCCAATATATCACGGATAGGCAGTTTCAAATACTGCTCAAAAATTCAAAAATTAGATCTAGTCGAATCGATTTCTAATTTTTAGGAATCAAAATTGAAACTGCTGATTTTGGTTATGGTTCTAGGATACCTGTTGTTTCTAAAATGAAAATGTTGGCAATACAAATTTTAGTATTTTTCCCGTTTGGAAGGGTGCATTTGGTCATAATATACTAAAATGATGGAAAGTATTGGCCAACTTTGAAAGAAAAACAAAAAAATAGATCACTCAATTAAAATAAAGCTAGAGAGAAAAGAAAACGTAGTGCCGACATTCTTTCCCATTTTGCCTAATTTAGGCGGTTCTCGATTTTGATTTTGTGTAACTTTTTAAAATGTGAACCATAATTGATCAAACAAATTTCTCATTTTTTGGGACCGGATTTGAAGTTTTTTAACTGGTTCTGGTTCAATTCTAAGATACCCGAAAAATGATCTCATTCATGTAACACTATCTAGATGCAACACATAATATAAAAGTCCAAAGCACAAGGGAAGCACTGGCCCAGACTCCACACAAAGCCCAACACATAATTTTGATACGTAAGTTAAATGTTGTATTTGTCCTCCTCACTAGCTCTAACTGTTAATATTCGATATTTTAAGGCTATTTCTAGCAATTGGAATGAGTTCTAGTGGTGGAGTTCAGCATTCCAAAACAGATGGAACTTAATGCTTGCAGCCATATGGCTCGCAGAAAGGCACACAAGGCAGCACAGGACAACGTTCCCTTCCTCATTCCACTTTTTTTTTTTGCCTTTGCATGTGTTTTTTTGGGTTTTTTAAACTTAAAAATATTATTTAATTGATTAAAAAAAGATTATATGAATGCGGTAGACTCTACGATAAATATTTAATTTAATTATCTAAAAATGGATTCTATTAGTTGAAAAAATGATAAAATATAAGTTCTAAAAAAATATAACTTTTGTTGAGGTGGTAAACCTGAGTTCTAATTTTTAAAATTCAGGCCGGGAATGCTTTAAATTTCTTTATTTATTATTTTATATTTTATTTAAACTTTAAACCCTAAATATGTCGTTAAAGTTTACATCCTTCACAAATCGACCACGTTTCTGCCTTTTGTTCTAGATCGTTTCAAATCCAAGGTCAGAGAATCGGCAAGATCAGGCCCAAATTTTCAAATTCAATTCCAGGTAACTGCGATTATTTGTCATTTCTTTTATTGAAAATCGCTTCGTTTTGTTCTTCTGATTAATTTCTCCGAATTGGGACCCTAATTTTGTTGATTTGGGCCAAAATGTGCTATTGTGATTGAATTACAACATTGTTGTGTTGCAATTAACTTGCATTCTTTGGAATGTGGAGGATGATCTATAACATTGTATTTGTGATTCGCATTTTGCGTCCTGTATATTTCATTTCTGTGAAGTAATTCTAATCGTCAGGAAGGTTTGGCTCATTTTGATTAGATTGAATTTCAGTAACTTCTCCTATCTGCTTTGTAAATTATGATCGCATTATGCCGAGATCATGTTATCCTCAGATCGTTTATTCCGAGATCTTTTTTGGATGTACTCATTTCAAGTGCCACTGACATGATTATGTACACTGCTGTTGTTGCAGTGAAAAACCTGCATTGTAAAGATGGTGAAGGTAACTATGATTGCTCGAGTTATCGATGGTCTTCCTTTAGCAGAGGGATTGGATGATGGTCGTGATGTACCTGATGTTGATTATTATAAACAACAAATCAAAGCTTTGTTCAAGAATCTCTCAAGAGGCCAGAATGACCCCTCAAGAATGTCAGTTGAAAGTGGACCTTATGTATTCCAGTATCCTTTTCAGTATGAACTTGCCATATGCAATCTATGCCTGTAATTGCGTCCTTTCCATATGATCTGTCCTTGGCTCTGTTTTGTTTGACAATTAGAGTGATGGTTATGTCTATAGAATATACATTAGAAAACTCTTTCGACACATATGCAACATGGTACCTGTGACATGTGAATATGCGATTTATTTATTTATTTGTACTGTTTGCATGTGACCATGTGTACCTGTAGGGTAATTACCCATAGGCCATAGCCGGATGTTTTGGAGGGTAGAGGTTAAACATTACATGGGGAAAGGGGGCAAATGTTGCAGTGGATGGGGTTTGCCCTCCACCCCCTCCCCCCAAGCGGGAGAAAAAGAAAATTTTTCCTTGGAAGAGGGATTAATTGCCTCTGGACAAAGTGGCTTTTCTTGTGACTCACCATTGATCGATGCCCCCTAAACGGTGTCCATTTGTCCAAATTTTAATAGCTTAGGTGTCTTCTCCTAGCTGTGGAACAAAATGAATGGTGCTTGTGTACTATTGGTGCTTCCCAAATTTTAACTGCTTTTTACTGCTGTAATGATTACTATAAGGGTGCTTTTGTAATATTGTAAAATTAGATTGCTTGGAGGGGAATTTTTGCATGCTTGGGGCGCTTTAGATAACTCGATAAGGAAAAGGATGATTCCAACAGATGAACACAATGTTTAATTAATAGGGTCTTGTTCATTTGTTGTCCAGTAGACTCATTACTATCAAATAGGCAGAAAAAAGATTGATTTTCTCCTGGGTTTCAAGTGTCCTTTAATATGTGCTGGGCCTGTATGGAAGCATTTTCATTTGTTGCATTTGCACCTAATTTTGAAGTGTTAGGTTTTTTCTTATGTCTTATTCTTGTAGTTGTAGATATCAATTATTTTAATACCATGTCCTTATCCGCACTCATTTGGCATGCAAACTGCATTCCTCGGTGAAAGTATGTGGAAACTATCAACTTATGCATCCCTGTATGCCTTTTTCAGTAATTTACCACCTTTTTTTTGTAAGTTCTTTGATATGATCTCTTCAAGCTTGTGACTGAGCTTTTTGTTATCATTGCATCCTATCCATTTGACACTGCTAGAACATGCCTTTGTGTCGTCTGATTACTGCATAAAACTTAACACTGGTTTATAGCTATATCATTGAGGGACGTGTTTGTTATCTAACGATGTGTGATCGTGCTTACCCCAAGAAGCTTGCATTTCAATACTTGGAAGATCTTAAAAATGAATTTGAGAGAGTGAATGGGAATCAGATAGAAACTGCTGCGAGACCTTATGCCTTCATTAAGTTTGGTAGGTCTTTATGTTTTCATATGTGTTTTTTTTTTTTTTTTTTTAAAGAAGTTGTAGCGGATTTAAACATTTCTGGTAATTATCTTGCTTCTGTGTTCAAGATACATTCATACAGAAAACAAAGAAACTGTACCAGGACACCCGCACTCAGAGAAACATTGCAAAACTGAATGATGAGCTTTATGAAGTGCACCAAATAATGACACGTAATGTACAGGAGGTTCTTGGTGTTGGTGAAAAGTTGGACCGTAAGTCACTGTTTTTTAAGCTGTATGCCTAGTTCTGTAGTGTTTTTTTTTTTTTTTTTTTGGGTTTTTGGGTGCTATAAACATGAATATTCCGTGTTCTGGGTCTATGAAATATCATCTGATGCTTGTATGCTACTGAAAAGTTTGACCAGAGCAAGACAGTCGTGATATTACTATGATGAGTGGAATGTTCATATGCTTGTTGTAAACATGATTAGAATGTTGGAATTATAATTGTCTGTTCACAAACTGGAGAGTTGAACCATGGAGTTGAAGACGATTGAAAGTTTGTCAAGAATAGATTTGGAGCTGGTTGTAGATCAAAGTACTGATTCCTTGGAAAATTCTATGAGTTGAAACAATGTCCAGTGGATAAATGGACTTGGTTTTTTTCCCATGATTTTTAGGCATAATTGAATGAAAATACTGAGTGATAAGTAGGAAGCACATGTTATAATCTTTTAAGTAATTTTAGTGCTCTTTACTTTCCTAGAGATTTAATCTTTAGCTGCTTAATTTTATTTTATTTTATGCTTCTATACCTGTTGAATTTAGGGGCTTATTGTTTAATATGTCAATAGTAGGCTTGTCTCCTAGCTGGACATATATCTATAAATATTTTAACCTGCACTAAAATCCTAAACGTATAGTGTGACATGCCATATTATACTTCCTTATTTCACCAAAGAGGCCTAAGGAAACAAATAAGATTAAAAATGGAAAAGGGACCTACCTCGTAACATCTTCTTCACTCTGCAACAACTATGCCTTCCTGCCCCATCCTTTGGTTTACTGGCCATTGGCAGCTGTTCAGCTTGCTGGTCAGGTTGCATATTTCCGGTGAATAAAAGCCTAAGGTTTTATTCTTTTCCTTTGTTAATGTTTACCTTCTGGATTTTGTGTGTAAAAATCTATACTCTATTGCTGAAGTTATGATAATTTCTTCGCATAGAGTTATATTTTGCTGTAGTTCAACCCTTGGTCTTCTTGAATCTTGTTTGGATTGTTTTGACAAATGGTTTGCCCTAGTTTTGGCAAGTTAAGAGTTGCATGGGCGGTCAAAGTTTTCTATGTCAGCAGACTACAAGTCACTGAAAGGGGCAAAGCATCTGAATTCTGAAGCAAGACTGGCCTATTATGTTGGTTCTGTTTACTTCATCTTATGATTTTCGGTAGATCTTCTAGCAAATTTTCAGTGGGAGTATCAGAGCTGCACAAAAAATTTATATCTCTATTAAAAATTCTACAACAAAAGTATTTATATCTCTATTAAAAATTCTACAACAAAAGTAAGGGCTTCTTTCCAAATTTCAAGGTGCCTGCTAAAAGGTTACAACTCTTCGAAAAATTTTTGAGCTCTAATAAAAGTTTCAGGTCCCCTTTGAAAGTATAATTCACATCGGCTATTGGAATGCTTCCCTACTCCCTGTAGCTGCTTCAAATCCTATAGAATGTTGCCATTTACCTTCTCAATTTTTTATTATTATCTTTCTGGATCTTGTACTTTGACTTAGTGTTCACCTGTTCCTCTCATGAAACAATTCAAAGATGCTGCCATTGAAGTTTCAGTGCAGCAAAAATGAAGGTGTAGACTACAATTTTATTGCATATGGAAAGAGCAAGGCTAGAATAGACTAGGGGACCTTACTGGATATTGATAAATGCAAGAAAACTTGGACAGGAGTTATTTATGTATAGGTGCAGGTTCAGAAGAAGCTAGATGACTTGCACTGAGGAGGAAAAATAAAGGTGCCTACCGGCTAGGACTAGTTTATTATCGCTGCTATGTAACTCCATTTCTGCAACACCCCTTAAGCTGTGCAATGGTGATCTGGCTGTGGGCTGGGATCCACCAATTGCCAGTTTGGCAGCCTATGCTCCAACACTCTGCTGATTGAAGGATTTTGCTGAGCTCATCAGCAAGATGTAATTCTATAGGTAAATATCTGGGCTTGAGCAGTTCATTCAAAACACACTCCCTCTCTTGTAAGGTCATGCAGTCCTGCTCAATGTTTGGTGGAAGTGGATCTTAAGCACTTTCTGATGTTGATAGTTTGTCACCGTGGACCTCAGCAGGCTTGAGTATCATGCTGCCCTTGAGTCAGCCGAGATTCTAAGCAGCCAAGTACCTTAGTAACAGTGTTGTTTCATAGCTCTTCCTAATGTGAGGACTCCGGTAATGTGTTGCTTCATGGATTTTCAACCTATCGGCGATTTGCTAAGAACTAAGTAACCTCTATCTAATTTTATAGCAAAGGGAAAGGTTGCAAATAGTCAATTGCGAATTTAGATAATCATTACCTCTAAGTAAAATGCCTTGTTTAGAGGTCACTTTGGCACACTTGAGAGTATATGTATGAACAAGTAAATGAGAAGTTCCCTGGAGTTTGCCTATGTTGACTCAATGTTTGAATCACAAAGGATACTTGGGCCTTGTGCAGTTTAAATTAGCTGAGCTTGCTGACTGAGGTCTAGTTATACAGAAAATCTTTTAGCTCACAAATTTTATTGGCAGGGTTAGGGTGGCCTTCAATCATCTTCATGTATAGGTCACGCAAATAACCATCGAGGAAGGAATTTTTTACATCTAATAGAAAAAAATTGCCAATTCTTAGAAGCTAGACCTTTTGATGAGTGGCAAGAAGATTATTGTGATTAACACCATATTCTTTGGTGTTTCCTTTACATCTGATCTGGCTTTGAGGCTTTCCAGTGAATCATCTAATTTTAACCTAGTTTTGTACGTCCGTTTAAAGCTGTTCTTCTGTGAAGGATTTACCTCCTGCACAGTATTGCTATCTTTCAAGGTTTTGTGTTCATGATTCATAGCTTGTATCCAACAGGATCCTTGGGTGCCTTTTTATAAGATCGAGGTTCCTTAAAGGATGCGAGATATGTGATTTGAGTTTTTCGCTGAAGGGGAGATAATGTTTCAGTAGCTGAGTATCTAGAACCAAGTGTCTGAGCTTAGTGTGAGAGCGACTATAACCCTGTGGATAATGGAAATGTTTGTGTTGTCTGGAAGATTTCTTAATAAGAGAAGCTGAGTGGGAGCAATAGTAGGTCATGCAGGAAAGAACTGGAGATGATGTATTGGTGTAATAAAAGAAGGAGCTAATGTGGCAGAACCTTTGCTGGTCCATAAATATCTGAAGAGATGACTGTTGGATGAGGTGTTGGGAGCAGAAGAATTGATATCTGTTATGTTTATGTCAGAAGGGAGAGTAGTGCCGGAAGTTGAGTATTCTGTCCTTGAGTGAGGGTTGGCTTGGCTGAGCAAGTGGGATCTGCCCTTGCAGGATTTCTGTTGCTGTGCTATGCTGCTGTCATTGTTTTTCTCTTTTTGTTATATGTAGGCTTTTGCTTCTGCAATGTGAAGCATTTTTTAACGCTACCGCAGGATATTTTTTCAAGTAACTGCAGACTGCAGAACAAAATTATGCCTGCTTGCAATCATTTGTAGCACGGTGCAATAGCAGGAAAGTGCTGAAGGTTCAGGCAGAACACGAGTGGTGTGTACTATGTACCTCCCTTTCTGTCTCCCCGTAAAACCAAGCTGTTCCACATCTGAGAGATGAGGAAGGATTGATATGAGAATGTCCCCCCTCCTTATGACAGTCATCATTCAAGCCCTTAAGAAATTCCATCAGCTTGATCATTGCAGGACAATGACAATACTAGTGTATTGTTGATCTAAGAATTGTATTCTTCTTAAAATCTCCTTTGTATACCGAAGTATGTGGAGCTTTATGCTCCCCTGAAGGAATGTGGGGCATCTTTTGAATTTGAAAGAATCTTGTGCCATGACTTTGATCTTATTCACACAAGTACAAATGCCATGAAAATGCATTTCAGAAATTCAAAGCATTGGATTTCATGTACTTGTCTATGGTATTTGAAAGCTCAAAAATGAACATGTATATATCACATTGGGGACGAAGGGGGGAATCAGCCTCAGGTTTTCGGGATGTTCACTTAGGGATCCATTTCAATATTTGTTGTAAGATGAATTTCATAAACCCAAACACTCTACTTCAAGGGGATGTGAAGAGCATCAAACTCTTATATAGTTAGAAATTTGGAATAATGGAAATACAATTCTTCAGATGGTTGAAACCTTGCTAATAATTAATGATGCAGATTGAAAAGAAATGCCATGAAAGCAAAGAAAATGAAAGAAAATGGAAGTCACCATGATGGTGCAAACCTTGCTAGTAATTTATTTTGTGGCTTGAGGAAGAAACACAGGAAATCGATAAAAGAAAATGTGAAATGGTGGAGGGCGGAAATGATCGTGTGAAGAAACAGATCATAAAGCTCGCAATGAGGGAAATGTCATCGGAAGAAGGTTAAAGCAAATGTTGTGGTGCCAGACTGCTAGGCATAGCTCTGATGCCACAAAACAATTTGAAGTTGCCACCAGGGAAGCTCTGGTGCAGTGAAACTGATAAACAGATTTACTGGTCACGGAATGAAGAAGGAGGAAAGGAATAAAGTGTCCATGCTTCTTAGTTGGCGTTGGGGCGGGTTAGAAAATCAATAGGTAATTGTTTATGCTGCTGCTATGATTTTCTAGTGACATGTGTTCCTTAACAAAGAGCATTCTGTTGGAGATAGTGAAAAACGGCTTTGTTGTCATTTGGTGATCCATGCTCAATCAGTCAGGAATCCTTTATGCTTGAGATGTTAGGAACATGAGGCTAAATTGTCTGCTGTTGGATACATCTGTTAATTGATTTTCCTATGTTAATTAGCAGCTCACCAGTTCTTTTGTCCAGTTCCATACTGCTCAAACCACCCTTGATTTGTATTTTTGTTTCATTAAACTTTCTATTCATGTTGCATATGTGCCGGGCAATTCAAGAGTCATAAAATTTTACTGTGCTTTGACTTTGTTGAACCTAAGAGCCATCCATATTATCAACTGAGTGCGAAGATGCATGGGGTAAATGAATTCTTATAAAGAAGGCTGAAAGGATCTTAGCATTGGTGACATAGCAATGCCGAAAGAGAGCTTTGGAAGCATACGATGGTGTCGATCTTGTCCTTTAGGTTTCAGCTGTCTCTTCTGTGGGAAAATCGGGGTACCAGTGACTTTGCTGTGTAATTTTTTGGGACAACTTTGAATGTTGAGTTAAACAGTGCAAGCATGAATATGCTGCTTGCCAAATGTGGAGGTGCTAAGTTAGAATATCATGTCAACGTGATATTATCTTATTTCTGGAATAATAATAGGCTAATGGCTGATCTCTGGGTTGCAGTTCATCATTTGCTGTACAATGCTTGTGCCTCCTTGAATTGTTGTCCAAGAATTTTTGGCCATTTTGGTTCTTTGGCATTTTACTTACTCAGAAAATTAGCAATGAAAGCTTTCACCTCGTTTAGGAGTTGTCCAAGGGTTTTGCACTTTTGCCATATTCTTGTTTAGCATTTTACTCAGTCAGAAAATTAGTGACGAATCTCTTCAGTAGACAGATAAGTAGGACAATTAATGGTGAATGCAGGCCATGTAAATGCTGCTGCAAAGATTTGAAAATGGTAGCCATCTTGGATACTTAGATGGTATCCTGTTATGCTTTTCTTATATATTTTTATTGATGATGCTTTTTAGTTTATTCTTCATATCATCTGCAAATTTGTGGACATCTTCATTCTTTATTCATGGTTCAGCTGTTTTGAAAATGTTGCTTTTCCCCTGCATAAATGCCAAATAAGACAACTACAAAGTTCTCTGTTCATTTTTGTTTCAATGCTGCAGAGGTCAGCCAAATGTCCAGCCGCCTGACATCTGAATCCCGTATTTATGCTGAGAAGGCAAAAGATCTAAATCGACAGGTTAGTTGCTAGAAATAATTAAGGATCACTAACCTTCTGGTTCCCCTTTTTTTTTTTTTTTTTTTTAAAAACCCTTCCTGGTTCTGATTCTTTGAAATGTTAATGCAAACTCTAGAAACATCTCCTTATGACTCTGACACGTTGCTTGTCATATTGATTTCCCATTATAGAGATAAACATTATTTGTTTAAAATTAACCTCTAGGCAGCTGAAGTAGCCATTGGACAATTTTGAAGTAAAATGTCTTGTTGAATTGTCAGTTGCTGCTCTTCCCCCGTTCTTGGCTTGAAGAAGTAATCATTTGCTTGTCAAGTCTAGGGTGAATCGGAGCAACCTTTTTTCAATTTAAGGTTGCTTGCATTGAATTTTCCTGGAAACCATGCAGTGTTGATCAATCATTTGGTTTTGGTTTTGGTTTGGTTTGAAAAACATATTGTGTGATCATTTCATGAACTTATAGGCCTTGATCCGGAAATGGGCGCCTGTGGCCATTGTGATCGGAGTTGTGATTCTACTCTTCTGGGCTAAAAGCAAAATCTATTGATTTGGATTCAACTTCAGCATTTGGCATCATCTGGAGCAAACTTCTAATATGGTGTTTTGGCAGTACATAGAAGTCCAATTGTGCTTTCTGTGACAATGCAAACTGTATGTGCCGTTAATGGAATTGTTGTAGATCTGATCCTTTAACGCTGAAAGTGCAGCATAGAGGAGTTTCAGGGCCCTGCAAAATTAGTGTAAAAACAGGGCTTATACGCGCACCTTGAGTAGATTCAGATTTCAGAGATACTTGTTCTGCGGGATTTAATTTCAGTTGTATACAGAGTACAATTTTGTTTTTGACACCGCAATTCTCCCCTCTCTAGGAATGTTAGGTTGTGGCAATGGTCGTATTGATGACACTTTACATTTGGGTTTGGGTTAGCTTGGAATTATCTGGGTTTTGGTAGACATGGGTCAAGCAATTTGGGTTTATGTCAAGTTCGGCTCGGCAACAGCTTGATCATCTAAAGGCACACTTGATTGCGGGAAAACCCAAACATTGGGAAATCTATATAATGAGAAAAATGTCATGCCCTATGAGGGTCACATCCTACTATACGTGATCTATCAACTTTAGTGTAATGCCTCCTTATCATCTATATATCGACTCAAGAATCTTGAAAAAAAACAATGCTGATGGGGGAAGATTTTCTGTCAACTTGATTCACATCTAGAGAAAACGGAATTGCCCTAAACATCATGGGCCATTTGTGAGTACAACTAGTTTAATATTCTGTCTTGAAATTAGACTTGGCAAAAATTAACCTAACCTAAAAATTGGCTCTGAACTTGCTTGAAAATTTTGAGTTTTGAACATGATTTTCTTAACTTGAACTCGAAATAAACTGAACCTGAAGACCTGCAAATTAGCGGGTCAAACCCGACACGAATCTGAACGTTTGACCTGAACATTAGATCCTTTTTTTTATTTTTCTCTAATTTATCCCCCTTAACAATAATGGTCAGTCATTTTTATCAAATAGTTTAAAAAGACATTTAAAAATTAAACAATAAAAACCTTTCTTTCCCTCTGTATTATATGAAAATAATGTTGTATGCAACTTAAAAATTAAAACATGTTATAAATGGGTATGAAATTACCTGAAATAACTATTGAGCCTTCAGAAAAATCAATTTAGAATAAGATAAACATTAAAGCTGTGCAGGTCTTATCATTATATATTTAGCAAAACAAATGTCTAGTCATTTTTTAAATTAATTACTTTGTAATAATCTAAATTTTATATGTTATAACTAAAAGAGAATAACTTGTACTTCTTTAATTACATTTTATTTGGTTTCTATTCTAACTAGTCTTGAATTATGATGCTAGGGGTAGAGAAAAAGACTTGTCGTATTCATGTTGGGGTCAATCCATTAATGAAGTTTTACCTAATTAGAGATTGATAGGTTAGTTAATAAAAATATCGAATCACTAAATGAGTTATTAGCAGGTCAAAATGTTCCAACCCATTAACATGCTCTAGAGGGGTTGGCCCATAAATAACACAATCCACTATTAACCTTATTTCAATGTACAGATCGATCCATCCAACTCAAAAGGGGCTTGATTGTTTGTCCGCTCATATATGATGTTCATATATAATAATGAAAAGTTTGAACATTTTGAATATTCATTAAGAAATTACAAGTACTATGCTAATATTAACAATTTTGAGTAATAAATATTCAGAATTTTTGATTTTGATAAAAGAAAAATAACTCAAAAAACAAGGCACTCTAA
Organism: Carnegiea gigantea; assembly: GCA_029747015.1. NCBI lineage: Eukaryota > Viridiplantae > Streptophyta > Magnoliopsida > Caryophyllales > Cactaceae > Carnegiea > Carnegiea gigantea. Next base: position 134,610 of record JAKOGI010000487.1, read on the forward strand.
ACCCATTGAGTTGACCCGAAACCCGTAAAACCGAAATACAAACCACCATATTTTACACGAACTCGAAATACACCATACCCATATTTTATCCGAATTCGAATATATCCGACCTGTATTTCACCCGCCCACCCGAGCCAAATAGGTCTACTTGAAATCAATTGTTACAGCCCAATTGTAAGATGTGAGACTTGAGTCTAACAGTGATCATATGGGGACTTATACGGGGTTTATATTTATTTTGAGTTCTCCCAACCTTTGAGCTAACTTTTGAAATGGGTTCTTCTGAAGACCCATATCAACAATGTTCTAACTGGGTGGAATTTACAAGAGAGAGCGGAAAGATACAAAGTTCTAGCGTGAGAGTGACTATTGAATATTACCCGATGGATAGGCATCGGCTAGTCGTTATTTGCTGCAAGATCATTGAACTGTGACATGTTAGAAAACGGGTCGCGTTTTGACTGTTTTTCACCCTTATAATTAAACTTTAATGTAGGAGATAAAACCAACAAAAGAGACACCAAAAGGTGAAGAAAGAAGGCACACAAAAAGCAGCAGCAACAATGAGATGCGGGAAAGCAACAATCAAGTGACAAGCGAAGTATGAGAAGTGGATCTAGAAGCTAACTTTAGTTTCACGTCACTCAAGTTGAGATAAAATAAAGCAAGCAAGAAAGACAGCAGCATTGTTTGACCACTCTATCCTCATTTTCTCTTATGTCTAACTAAGTTTTGCTAATGGTGATTGGTAATGGTGCATGAGTTAAGATCAGTGATTTTTACTTTTTAGATTCACATTTACACTTCAAAGCCAACAATTTGCTCTAAAAGTCATCATAGGGTAACACTATTCCTGGGCTCTTGTACATGAGGCTAAAGTTTTGATAGAGTTACGAGCTTTCTAAGATTTTTTGATAACTTTTTCTTTGGAGCGATGCTTTTAATTGAGGGGGTAGAATATTTTTTTAACAAGATTACATAAATGGAAGAATATATCTGATTGATATGATTATGTAACGAAGTTTGGGTACTTTATAGTTTTATTAGTTTGTGTCCTTGCATGATACTGATACACATATTGACTATAATAATTAAAGTAGCCGAGGGTTGGAATATGAAAAATTAGTATAGTGTATAAATTTAGTTAGGCAAAGATTGTCAAAAACTAAACAAAAATGTCCCTTAAAAGCGATGTTATCTTTTCGAATGATACTATTAGCATATTGCTAAAAGTGTCGCATTATTGTGGGAAGTTCTGAGAATAAGTTGGATCATTTGATAAGTCACATCCCTTGAGATGCTTAACGCTCACACTCTCTCTATAGCAAAAGGTCGCAAGGATTCATATAATTTCTACCTGACACCACATTAAATTTCAAAATAGACATAAAATACAATCAAGACATCGACCCCTCATGCAATTTTATCTTTGTTCTTTGGCTAAAATTACCTAAAGCTCTTGTCCTTTTTTTTTGAATTTATTTCCCAAGTGGCCAAAGAAAAAAGCAGTGAGGATAGTGGAGTAAAGTATCTTTAAACATCCCAACAAAATCTGTGGAAGCTAGAAGCACTAACTAAACGCCACCACCCATACTTTAAGTCTTCTCGCAACTTTGAATTTTATTTGGTAGTCAAGTGGCTTTATGTTTAAATCTTATCTGTTGAGCCAAACACCATATTGCTCTTATAAGATTAAATATACATACTCAAACCCTTTAATTTTATTAATATGGGACAATATCCACTTATACATTATTTAACTTTCTCAATATGGGATAACACTCACTTTCATACTCCAACACGGCCCCTCACGTGTGGGTTACTAATAAGGGCCAATACATGCATACAATTTAAATCAAACATAAGGGGTGACAACTCAAGATGGAGCAATCGTTCTGATACCATGTTAAATTTTATATATCAATTGGACCTTAACAAAGACATGCATATAAATTCAAATGAAGTTCCAACCAAAAACCAATTGGCAATGGGTAGAGCAATTCACAAGTTTGAGCATACATGCTCAAACCCTTTAATTTTATCAATGTGGCATAACACCCATTTTTACATTCTTTCATTTCATCAATGTGGAATAACACCTACTTTCATACTCCATGATAAACAAGGTTTTTGTTTATATTAAGGTTGTCGTCTAGAGTTAGGAGTCTATTTCTTGTAAGACTCCTTATTTAACTATGAATTGTGCTTAAAGTAGGATTGGTTGATTTGGCATTCGAGACGATGCACGTGTTTAGCCGAGCATAGCTCTTAGCAGCCTAACTCTTGTATTTATAGGGCATTATGCAGATCAATGAGGATCAAGAAAAATCATTGTTACAAAATTGTTCTCAAATTTTCTTGTCACTAGTTTATCATGGTATCAGAGCATTAGGTTTACAAAATCATGACGGCAAAATTCGCTCTTGATATTACCTCACCCTATGATGTTCATCCTTCAGAAGGGTCAGGTATTTCAATTACGGCGGTAGTATTCAATGGAGAAAATTACGATCTTTGGGAGAAAGCGGTCACCATAGCTCTCAGATTCAAAAACAAGCTTGGATTCGTCAATGAAACATTCACTATCAAAACGGACGCAGAACAAGCCCAGAAAGATGCCTGGGATATGGTAAATTCTACTATATGTTCTTGGTTATTGAATGTCATTAATCCAAAATTACGTTCAACTGTAGCTTACATACACACCGCCAAAACTATGTGGGACGATATAAAGAAAAGGTACGGTTCTTCTAACATTCCCAAGAAACACAGTTTAAAAACTAAAATTACAAACTGTAAACAAGGAGAAGAAATGTCTGTGGTTGATTATTATTCTAAACTCATACGATATTGGAATGAGTTAGATGGTGTGGCTAAGCATTATTTTTGTAATTGCGGAAAGTGTGAATATAAAAACCTTTGGCCTAATATTATCAAGGAAGCCGAAGAAGAGAAAACTCATCGATTCTTGATGGGATTAGATGATGAAAATTATGGTACTCTTCGAGGACATATTCTAGCTATGGATCCCCTTCCCGATCTTGATCGCGTATATAATCTAGTTCGTCAGGAGGAACAACATAAATGTTACATGATTGATCGTGAAAGTAAGTCCGAAATCGCAGCGGTAGCTCTTGCCGTAAACACGAAACCACCTAGTCGAACTGGTGAACGTCCCGTATGTACTCATTGTGGCAAGGCAGGACACGAGGAGTTTGGGTTTTATGATTATTATCGGCTACCCATCACACTGGAGCAACCGGGAAGGGGGGCCCAGTGGACGTGGTAGCAAGGGTGGCCGTGGTGGACACTGGAGTGGCGCAGGTTCAGGACGTGGTGGATGCACCAGCGAGCGTGAATATGCAGCAGCAACCGTGACACCCGCAGACACAGCTGCAGGTAGAGACGGAACCTAGGCGACAACTCCATTTTTTCCGGGCTTGACAAACGATCAAGTGCAGCGCCTACTCAGCCTTATTGAGGTTCCTAAAAGAGGTGAAAAGTTGTCAGGTAATCTAAAACCACCTTGGCTACTACATAGTGGGGCTTCAATGCACATGACTAGAGAGACAAATTTGTTGACAAGTATTGAAAACATTAACCTGGTAATAATTGATTTGCCAAACGGTGAAAAGACGGTTGCAGATAAGCAAGGAACGGTGACTTTGGACAAGGGTTTAACGTTGCATAAGACTTTATTTGTTCCATCTTTGAGATGCAATTTGATATCTATGTCTCGGATTTGTAAGGATTTGAATTGCACAGTCATTTTTAATAAATACTCTTGTATTGTGCAGGACCACACTATGAGGACTCCGATTGGTATGGGTGAAGAGCAAGATGGGGTTTACTACTATAAGAAAGCACCTAAGCAAATTCAAGTTCATGCTGTTAAGACCGGGCAACTGTGGCATCAATGGATGGGACATCCTTCCTGAGAAGTTATGCTTCTATTATCTAGTTATTTACATTGTTCTAGTTTAGTTCAAGAAAATAATGATGCTTGTGATGCTTGTTTTCGGGCAAAACAAACTAGAAATCCTTTTTCTTTGAGTGAAAATAAAGCCAAAAATTCATTCGAAATAATTCATTGTGATCTATGGGGACCATATAGGGTTTCGTCTTCGTGTGGATCTCATTATTTTCTTACTATTGTTGATGATTATAGTAGAAGTGCGTGGGTTTATTCAATGAAGGAGAAAAGTGAAACAGGAAAATGTTTGAAAGTTTTTGTTTCACTTGTCAAAACTCAATTCGGGAAGGAGGTGAAAATTATTAGGAGTGATAATGGTTTAGAATTCAAATCCAAACCTATAAAGGAGTTTTATGAGCAATGTGGAATTATTCATCAAACCAGTTGTATAGACACACCACAGCAGAATGGTCGTTAGAGAGAAAACATGATCATCTTTTAAATGTTGCAAGAGCCTTGAGATTTCATGCTAATTTACCTCTTAAGTTTTGGTGAGAGTGTGTAAGAACTACGACTTACCTGATAAATACAACTCCTAGTAGGTTATTGGAAGGAAAACCCCCTATGCATTGGTTTATGGAGATAAGCCCAATTATGATCTAATCAAGGTTTTTGGATGCTTGTGTTTTGCTCAAATTAGAAGTGGAGATAAATTTGCATCTAGAAGTAGAAGGTGTATATTTATTGGATACCCTTTTGGGAAAAAGAGTTGAAAATTATATGATTTAGAAAATCATGAAATTTTTGAGAGTAGAGATGTGAAATTTTATGAAGAAAACTTGCCTTTCAAGGATGTTATTGTGGGTTCAAGTGGTGACAATCACAATGAAAGTAATGAAATTATTTGGAAAATATGAGGTACATGGATGCAGATTTTGGTGGATTTGATGGACAGGGGGAGTTTAGAATTGTTGTTGGTCAGCCCATGCCACAACAGCTCACTGAACCGTTGGATCACCCTAACAGCCCACGCAGCCCAACAGAACAAGGCTTGTTTCAGCCTTTAGCAAGCACAGCGCCTGCTGGACCAGGCGCGTCCTCTGGGCCGCCTGCAACAGGCCTGCCGTCTGGGCCCATTCCTTTTGAGCCCAGTTCAAATAGTGGGTTTGATACAGCAGACAAGCAACTCCAGCAGTCCGCCGGAGACACGAACCAGTAGCCCGCTTGCAACACGAAGATCCCAACGTGAACATCGACCACCCGGATATCTGGATCAGTTTATTTGCTGCAGTGCTAATATAAAAACCCCATCTCAACTTTCACGTTAGACCATGAGGAGTTCTCAGGTACGTCCTATCCTTTACATGATTATGTGACATGTGTTAATTTTTCTCCTTCACATGAACGTTTTCTTGCTGCCATTATGAAAGTGGATGAGCCCAAATTCTATCATGAAGCAGTGAAAGATGTTAAATGGAGAGAGGCTATGAATGAGGAGATGGAAGCTCTTGATAAAACCAGTACGTGGGAAATTGTGGATTTACCTCCAGGTAAGAATCCTATTGATTGTAAATGGGTTTATCGGGTTAAATATAATTCAGATGGATCCATTCAGCGTTATAAGGCGTGACTAGTAATAGGGGGCGATCATCAGGAGGAAGGTATTGATTATACTGAAACTTTTGCTCCCGTTGCAAAGATGACTAGTGTGAGATGTTTTCTTTCTGTTGTTATCACACAAGGTTGAAAATTACATCAACGTGATGTTAATAATGCTTTTCTTCATGGTGATCTGGATGAGGAAGTGTATATGAAGCTGCCACCTGGATATACTGCTTCTACATCTAACAAAGTTTGCAGACTGCAAAAGTCTCTATATGGTTTGAAACAAGCTCCATGGCAATGGTTTGTAAAGCTTTCGTAGAAGCTTTGTAAATATGGTTTTGTAAAGTCCTATGCAGATTATTCTTTGTTTACTTATCGACAGGGAGAAGTTTTTATGGCACTTCTAGTTTATGTTGGTGACATTATTATTGCCACTAATGATTCTGAAGCGTACCAAAAATTCAAAAAATATCTCAACCATTGCTTCAGTATAAAGGATTTAGGGCCTTTGCACTATTTTCGGGTATTGAGGTGGCAAGAGGATCAAAATGATTATTTTTGTATCAACGAAAATACGCCTTAGAAATTGTGGATGAATGTGGTTTATTGGGAGCTAAGCCTGCTGAATTTCCTATGGAGCAAAATCATAAACTCGCTCTCGCAAAGGGAAAAGAATTGGAAGATCCAACCTCGTATCGGCGTCTCGTAGGATGCCTCATTTATCTAACAATCATAAGACTTGATCTTACATATGCCGTTCATACTTTATCTCAATTTATGCAGGCACTAAAAGAAGAACATATGGATGTTGTAAGAAGAGTTGTTCGTTACATAAAAGGTACTGCAGGCCAAGGACTCCTTCTGTTAGAGAATTCTAATCCTCGATTGGTAGGCTACTGTGACTCAGATTGGGGAGTGTGTCCTATTACAAGAAAATCCCTAATAGGTTACTTCATCAAGCTTGAAAATTCTCCCATTTCATGGAAAACCAAAAAGCAAAATACTGTTTCTCGATCATCAGCTGAAGCAGAATATCGATCTCTCGCAGAAGCTACTAGTGAGCTCATCTGGCTCCGTTCTTTCCTCGTGTCCCTGGGCATCTTCCTCTGCAATCCTACGCCTCTATTATGTGACAATCAATTGGCTTTACATATTGCTAACAATCCAGTTCTTCATGAAAGGACCAAACACATTGAATTGGATTGTCATTTTGTTTGGAAAAAACTAGAAGCTGGATTATTGAAGTTCTCCAAAAATCTCTTCACAACAACAACCTACAGATATGTTCTCCAAAGCTCTTGGTCATACTCAATTTTAGTTACTTAAATCCCAGTTGGGCATTATTAACTTACATGCTCCAACTTGAGGGGGAGTGATAAACAAAGTTTTTGTTTACATTAAGGTTGTTGTCCAGAGTTAGGAGTCTATATCTTGTAAGACTCCTTGTTTAACTATGAATTGTGCTTAAAGTAGGATTGGTTGATTTGGCATTCGGGACGATGTGCGTGTTTAGCCGAGCATAGCTCTTAGCCGTCTAACTCTTGTACTTATAGGGCATCATGCAGATCAATGAGGATCAAGAAAAATCATTGTTACAAAATTGTTCTCAAATTTTCTTGTCGTTAGTTTATCACTCCAACACATAACAATCACGCACGCTGCATGTCTATGTTTATTTAGTTTTGGAGTTGGAACTTCCTTTTAGTTAATTTCTTTATGGCATATCTGTTTTGATCTATTAGTCTCTTTAGCAATGCATTCATTTGAATAAAAAGCAACTCGTTGAGCGTGTAAACCACTTACCCATTTTCCTTTTAAAAAAAATTAGAAATACTCTTATGATTCAACATAATCTAGGTTTTGTAGCATATAAGGGGAAATTATCAATTTCTTTGTTAAGATAAAAGCAACTCATTTAGTCAAATAATTGAATTGAGTTTGAATCAATAAGATGATTAATTGATCGAATCACGCACTACTACAGTAAGATTGCAGGCAAATGGATTTATTATGGATTGAAAATTTCAAAAATTTATAACAAGTATGTTGATTCAAAGGCTATGAGATCACCTTAGAGGGAGGTAAATAGCGTGATAATCAAAGTCACAAATATAATCAAAATAGAAATGCAGAAAAATAAATATGGACAAAACACACTATTCATAGAGGTTCGGCTACACCTAGTCCTCTATCAAGGGGTGCGCCTCGTCGATGGAATTTTGAACTTTTTCTTTTATTAGGTCATTCGATTACACACGATTCACTAATCGCACAACCTATGGGTTGACCCTACAACTCGAGGTATCCCAACATACAAGTTGCTCATCAACCGTACTTGGGTAGTCGACTCTCCGACTAATTAATCCAACCCAATACAAAGAAAGATAACAAGATTCACTTTATAACAAGGAGTAAGTAAACATAATATATATGCTAATATAAGCTCAATGTATTAAGTTCTCTCCATGTCTTCTTCTTAATTTGCAGGTACAGTTATCTTACTTCTATTATCTTCAGCTGCAAATGTCTTTCTATTTATAGGCAATGATATTGGAGAGGTTGAAAAATTATTAGGAAGGTGATCGTTGCATCAAAAAAGGAAGGTTGATCTTCAATATCATTTCAAGGCCTTGAAGTCCGCATTTCAAACCCTTGAAATCTGCTACTTTGCTCAATGTTTCAATGGCTACTTGCCTTATTTTGAGCAAAAGATATTGCCAAAAAGATTATTTAGAAGCTAATTTGTAGCAGCACAATCTTTCAAAATATAAGCTCAAAAGAAATTATTATAATTAGGTAAATCTTGATATTTTAAAAGATATTGATATTCAAATTTGAACATAAAGATCACATATTCAAATTTAAATACTGAACTGTCTCCAACATAAAATCAATCATGTCAACATCTATTTATAATCATAACACATTTAAATAATACAAACACTAAGGTAGGTTCAAATATAACATGATAAATATACCAATAGACCAACTCATTTTTATCTCTTATCAAAACATATTAATAAAATATATTGTAAACTTAAGGAAGCTAACAAAATATAATGCAGATTGTGTTATTTGTGCCATGTATACTAAACTTTAAATTATTTAATTTGCATGGTGCATACCCACTTCATTGGCACTTAGACTTTGTCACAAAATGCTAACATGGACATATCAATACAAAAGACAATAACTACTATTTTCAGTTTAGGTCTCGCTTTTATAGGATAGGGAAAAATCCAAACATAAACAATCTTACCTATAAATACTTGTGTCCGAAGAGAGACTGAGCTTATATCAATGTCTTCAGATATTTTAATAGTACCTAAATTTATTTTAGATCAACATATATAAAACGTACGAAGGCGCAAGCCTGACAATGTGCCAAGACAAGAATACAATTAAATAGTGTCACAATATTTACAATAAAGTCAGCTGGTATCAATATATAGGTCACGTTAGCACTGCTAATAAAATGGAATGTAACTCCATTGAAATGGATAAGTAAATGGTTTGCAAGTTTGATATATATATTGTACAATTCTTAAAACATGAATTAGGTTATCACATTTAACTTATACTTTCAATTATTCAATCCAATTTTCCTGAAGAAATAGACAATTTGTAAAAATACTCCATAAAAGTGCGATAATCCAAGATAATATGCTAGTATCTCCATTTTTCAAATCAACAAAACTTAATAATGCTACTAGAATGCAATACAGGAACAAGCTCTTGCTAGTGTATATGCACTTAATTAATTTTAGTACCCATCCCAACATTCCAAGTTTCCAACCTCCTTCATAATGCTTGCAGTGGTAGATCCAAAAATTTCATTGAACAGTGTTCAGTTTTATGTTTCTAAAAAATTTTATTACTAACAAATACCTATTGTGAATGTGCCCCTTAACAATTTATAAACTTTTGACGGTTCTTAAATAGAGTTTTACCAAGATATTTTGACTAATGATTACGAGGGACACTGTTCTCCATAATGTAGATCTGCCCATACAATCTACCATTAAATTCAAAAGGGACTGCTTAGAGTTTTTTTCTTTTTTTAAGAAAAAAGTCTAGGATTTAAAAACTCAAAAAGTAAAAGAGAATAGTTGATCACTTGATCCTATACCTGGCAAAAATTAACCCGATCCAAACTCGCTCGAAAGTTTTGGGTTTTGAATATGATTTTTTTGATCTGAATCCAAAATAAACCGAACCCGAAAATTCCGTAAATTTTTGGGTCAAACCAACTCGATCCGACCCCGCCCGCTCGAGCCGAATATTATATACTTACTTTTTATTTTCTTTAATTTTTTCCTCTTAAGAATAATTATTTTTCATTATAACAAATCGTTTAGACAGACATTATATAATTCTCACATCCCTTCACAAATCAGACAATGGTTTTTATTTTTTCCCATAAGAGAACGTCATATACAACTTGTAAATGGTACAATTTTAGAAAATGGCCATGAAACAACTCTAATATTAAGAAAAATAATTTAGAATTAGACAAGTATTGAAAATGCGAGTCATACTATTATATTCTTGGTAAAATGAATACGTCTCATCGCATTTTAAATAAGATTATTCTATAGTAATCTAAAATTTTGATTTTTATACTTAATAGATAATTATAATATCTTGCGCGTATATAATATTCTTTCATTTGGATTTCTTCTAATTGATCTTAAATATGATGCAATGTTGGGTAATGGACCAACTTATGTTCGTTTTAGGATCGACGTACTAATAAAGCATGTCTGATAAGATAATGTTAGGCTAATTAACGAAACAACAAATTATTAAACGAGCTAATAATGAGTCGAACCGCTCCTACTTATTAACATGCTTTAGATGGGCCGACAGATGAATGACCTGACTGATTATTAATATTTTCATATATGGGCCAATCCATCCAAATGTGACTCATTGTCCACTCGCATATGAATTTCATATATCATATTGAAAAGTTCAGATATTTTTCGTATTCTTTGAAGAAATTACAACTACAATACTTGTTCATTAAATACAAATAATTTTAAGCAACAAATATTACGAATTTTTAATTTTGGCACGAAAGAAACAATTCAATAAAAAGGCGCTTCAAACCCGTTGGGTTGATCCGAAACCCGTAAAATCGAAATACACCTTCTTGTATTTTACCCAAATTCGAAATACACCTGACCCGTATTTTACTAGAACTCGAATACACCCGATTCGTATTTGACACGTATGTTCGAAATGACAAGTCTACTTGATCCTCATTCCTTAATCATTGAAGTAGCCGGGGCATTAGTCTTTTTCTTTTTGGGGGGGGGGGGGCTGTTAAAGTAAAACCAGCCTCAAAAGTGGCTGGGGAGGGGGGGGGGGGGAAGGGGTGGACCGTGGACGAGGTGAAGAAAGTGGCATGAAATTTTTTGAGGTCCAATCTGAGGACAGCTTTTTGTAGCAACATTGCCCTTGCGTTGCTTTCCCATGTTTGCCCTGGTTTGCTTTCCCATGCTTGATTGAGACACGTACTAACGAGCAGATCTATGGGCCTAAATAATTAATCCTTTTTGGACGTACTTGTTCAATGATTAATTTCATCATTTTCTTTCTTAAGGGAGCTCCCAAAAAGATAATAGGCCTAAGAAATTGAAACCATCCCAAGTTTTCGTCCTGTCCCATCAAGAGGGAAAGAGTAGACATGAAGGTTGGTTACAGAGAGAATTAGCACGCCAAGTGGCCCGATTCAAACACATCCAACAATTTGGAGTCCTCTTAATATGATTTTCGGATTTGAATTTAAAATAACTCATGAACACATGCATTATTTTAGTATTATGTTTGGCAATTGGGGAGTTGCTATCGAGTTTTTGAAAAGAAAAGAGGTATTATTTGTCTGTTCTTATTTATGGGCGTGTTTGTTATGAGTATATTAGATGAGTAGTTAGTAGGTTTAAATAGGTTGGAATAAGTTAGATCATATTAAAAAGCAGGGTTGAATAAGTTGGAGCAGGTTTGAGTAGTAGTTAACAGATGTGAGCAGTTTGGAAGCATGTTTGTGAGTAGTTTGGAGCAGATTAGAATAAATTTGACTAGCAGTTAGTATATTTGAACAGGTTAGAGCATATTGAAGCAGGTTTGACTAATAATTATTTAGATTGAATGGGTTGAAACACATTGTATTATATTAAAACGGATTGCAAGTTCAATATGCTTATAACGAATAGATCCTATATGTGTCTATGTGCAGCCGATGGCCACCAAATGGTTCCGTGAGGTGGATAACTTGGGGTCTCTGCTCTCGCAACCTATCAAAATTTTTGAAGAAAAAAAAGAGGTGTGGGTGTTCGATTGTTCAAATCGTCGAACAAGAACGATTACATGAGAATCACGAGGCACAAAATGCATGCAAGGTTGATACTTCCCAAGTCGATCTTATGTATACAATCTCTTTAAATTTTATTATTATATATTTATGTTTGTCAGTATTTTGTAAAGTTATTCAAAACTTTTAAATTTAGCCTTCTTAATTTGTAATCAATATTAGTTATTACTTAACTAAGATCAATGACAAATTATATTATACATAATAGGCAAATGAAAAAAAAAAAAGTACTTATTTTTTAAATTATCTTAATTTTATCCTCAAATTTTCTATTTTTCAGATGAAACTTTTCATTTTAGGATCACATTATGTTAGTGTCGAACTGATACAGGTATATTCAAGTAATTGACAATAGTTTCTGTTGCATTCGTTATTTGGAAAAAGTTATCTAAACTTTGTACAAAAATCTTTAAAATTTTGAAGTTGGAACTTACAAAATTCAATCAGTATTCTAAAAGTCCAAAAATCTCAAAAATGAAACATCGTTGTACAACATTTTAGATCTATTTTGTGAACCAAAGTATAGTTTTTATCGGTGTCTTAGAATGACTAAAGTAACATTTGAGAATGAAGTATAATTGGAACTTATGTTTGGCCTAATTTCAGACTAATTCAGACCTTATATAGGGATCACTACAAAAGAAGTCTTCTATTGTGACACTTCATTATTGACTCTTTTTGTCGAGTGCGAATTTTTTTAATAAATCAATGTTCATTGTCAACAGTTGGAATTATCAAAAATCTCAAATACCAAAATGAAACTTGCAAACAACTATAAGCTCTCTCAAACAACACTTTACAAAAAAAATAATTAAGTATCGCTTTTAAAAGGACGTTGCATAAGTGAACAATTTTTTTTTGGGATCTTGGATCCTTCATTTCACTAGAGTCAAGCTACAATTGGCTCAATAAAGGGTAGAGTTCTCCTATCATAAATTTTCTCCATTCATAAAACTCGAACCCAATACCTTACTTAAAGAGAATAAATATCAAATTATTTGAACCAACCTGTGTTTAGTATAAGTGGACAATTTGACCACACTTTTCATCGCAGTGCTTAAGGTTTTTGTCACCTTTAACTCTCGATAATAAGTGTTTTGTGTAAAAATGCAATGATTACAAATTGTCGACAATAAAATTTTAATAACTAAAATGAAGACACTTCTTGTAGTCATATAGGAAGTTGACATGGAGGAAGACCAAGCAGCCACAATCTTACATTTTCACACACTCAGGAGAGGTCACTTAACTATATGGGTTTGCTTTAAAGCCACAATCTTCTCCTGCACTAAAAAATAAATTATTATTTAGCCTTTCGAGATTTTTTAATAAATATTTTTTTAAAAGAAAACATAATGAACTTCATTAAAAAAAACTGCTAGGCATATAAATGTTTATGTAGATGTTTTTTTTACACAAATTTATTTTTTAATTATTGTTATCCCCTTTACGTTTATGTTAAATAAATTTTAACCTCAAATTTTACCAAAATATCCTTCAAACTTGTTATTTGCTATTTGTTATGTGGAGTATATTTTCGTAAAATTCAGATTTAAAAATATTTTACACGTGAAGAAGATAAATAATAATTTTAGAAAGTAAAAGTGTAAGAAATATTTTGCAAGACCTCAAGAGAATAAATGGTCATACTTCCCCAAAAAAAATACATTTTTTTTCTTCACTACAATTTTTCTTAAGCAATTCAGAACGTAGATTAAATGTCATTTCCATCCATATTATTTGTGATAATAAAATAATAATCACTTCTCCTTTTCTTATAACCTCCCATCTTTATCCACTTAGCACGCTATTGCATGGAAATTATGATTAATTATGGAGAATGGGAGCCTGCAAGTGGAGTTCAAAACCTGGATTAGCTTCTAAAGTATGTGCTTTGTGGTCCAGTCCCTCTTTTTGTATGCAATGGGAATATATAGCATAGAGAATTTTACTGTTATGGGAAGGAGAAAAGTGTAAATTTAGAAGGGTAGAGGAGAGAGAAAGATTTGATTCTGTGGGTGAGATGAGATGTAGAGGTTATATTATACCACTTGAATTCTGGACTGGCAAGTTCGATTCTTGTTAACTTTCACATTTACGTTGCCAAGAAGGGAAATATCAGAGGATCTTTTGGTTTTGGTTGACATCAATTTTGGTGCCTGTACGAGTGACACGTTTGTTTTGTTTTTGGCAAAGATGGGGAGATGAGATAGCTTTTACTCTAGGAGGTTAGGTCCTGAATAAGGGGGGTTCAGGCTCTATTTTGGTTGTATGAACATGGTAACTGAACGGGCTAGTAGCTTGATAAGATATGATATAATATGATATGATCATATATATGAGATTGATACGAAATAAAATAGATCAAGTTTAAAATTTAAACTTATTTATTGAAGTTAACATGAGAACAAAATGTTTTGTTTTTCATGACTTGTGTTTTGGTTCAAGATTTTCCAATGTACAACAACTTTTATCTATATTGCATTTTGTCATTGGTAAAGAACTAAAGATGTCTCCATTTTTGTTTTTAATTTCAATAAATTACACAAATTGTTACATGATAAACTAGATTATGTAAATCAAGTACCCCTTTCAAATTAAAGTATAGGTCAAAATATGCCAACTAATTATGTGGTACTCGAGTCATTTCAAAAATTTTTGAGACCTAATGAATACAACATGTCACATTTAATGATACATTTCAATTACCTTGTCAATTATAATTCATATAAACACATTATGAATTCAATATGTTTTATTACCAGCATTATTTTTTAAAAAATCTAAAACGACACTAGCAACACTTTTAATTATGGGAAAAATTATAACTTCTTGCATATTCCAGAGTAGGTATATCGTAAAATGACCACACATAAATTGTGGGTAATTAGTACTTGCTCCGCATTTATAAGTGTGGGAAATATAGGTCTACCTGCATTTTCATTAAGTATGGAGAGCACTTTCACACACTTATCTTCCCCATATTTAGCCTAAGTGTTGATAACAGCTATTTCTACACTTATAAGTGTGGTTAATAGCAAAATTAAATGTGGAGAGAAGCAAGTTTTTTTGTAGTGTATTACCGAGTCAAAATGTTCCAACCCATTAACATGCTCTAGAGAGAATGACCCATACATTACCCAACCCGCTATTAACCTTCTTTCAATGTACCGGTTGATTCATCCAAGCCAAAGGAGGCTTGATTATTTGTCCGCTCATATATGACGGTCATATATAATAATGAAAAGTTTGAACATTTTGAATATTCATTGAGAAATTACAAGTACTATGGTTTTTCAGCGAATACCAACAATTTCGAGTAATAAATATTCAGAATTTTGATTTTGACAAAAGAAAAATAATTCAAAGAAAAGACACTCTAAATACATTGGGTTGACCTGAAACTCATAAAATCGAAATACAAACGCCTATATTTTATCCGAACCCGAAATACGCCCTGCTCGTATTTTACCCGAATTCGAATATACTCGACCTGTATTTTACCCGTCTGTCCGAACTGAATAGGTCTACTTGAAATCAATTATTACACTCCAATTGTAAGGAATAAGACTTGAGTCTCACTTTAATCATATGGGGACTTAAAGCTGGATTTATATCGGTTTTGAGTTCTCCCAAGTCCCAACCTTTGGGCTAACGTTTGAAATGAGCTCTTTCAAAGACCTATATCAGCAATGCTCTCACTGTTACAAGAGAGAACGGAAAGATACAATGATCTGGTGTGAGAGTAACTATTGAATAATACCGATGGACAGGCATCCTCTAGTCGTTATTTGCTGCAATATCATTGGGCTGTGACATGTTAGCAAACGGGTCGAGTTTTGATTATTTTTCACCCTTATAATTAAACCTTAATTTAGGAGATAAAACCAACAAAAGAGAGACCAAAAGGTGAAGAAAGAAGGCACACAAAAAGCAGCAGTAACAATGAGATGTGGAAAGCAACAACCAAGTGACAAGGGAAGTATGAGAAATTGATCTAGAAGCTAACTTTAGTTTCACTTCACTCAAATTGAGATAAAACAAAGCAAGCAAGAAAGGCAGCAGCATTTTTTGACCACTTAGCCTCATTTTCTCTTATTTCTAACTAAGTTTTGCTAATGGTGATTGGTAATGGTGCATGAGTTAAGATTAGTGATTTTTACTTTTTAGTTTCACATTTACACTCCAAAGCCAACAAATTGTTCTAGAAGGCATCATAGGATAACACTATTCCTATGCCCTTGTACATGAGGCTAAAGTTTTGCTGGAGTTATCAGCTTTCTAAGATTTTTTGATAACTTTTTCTTTGGAGCGACGCTTTTAATTAATGGGATAGAATATTTTTTAACAAGATTACATAAATGGAAGAATATATCTGATTGATATGATTATGTAACGAAGTTTCGGTACTTTATAGTTTTATTAGTTTTTATCCTTACACGATACTGATACATAGATTGACTATAATAATTAAAGTAGCCGAGGGTTGGAATATGAAAAATTAGTGTAGTGTATAAATTTAGTTAGGCAAAGATTGTCAAAAACTAAACAAAAATGTCCGTTAAAAGCGATGTTATCTTTTCGAATGATACTACTAAAAGTGGCGCACTATTGTGGGAAGTTTTGAGAATAGGTTGGATTATTTGACAAGTCACATCCCTTGGGATGCTTAACGCTCACACTCTCTATAGCAAAAGATCCTAAGGATTCATATAATTTCTACCTGAAACCACATTAAATTTCAGAATAGACATGAAATATCATCAAGAAATGGACCCCTCATGCAATTTTATCTTTGTTCTTTGGCTAAAATTACCTAAAGGTCTTGTCCTTTTTTTTTTTTGAATTTATTTCCCAAGGGGCCAAATAAAAAAGCAGTCAGGATAGTGGAGTAAAGTATCTTTAAACATCCCAACAAAACATGTGGAAGCTAGAAGCACTAACTAAACGCCACCACCCATACTTTAAGTCTTCTCGCAACTTTGAATTTTATTTGGTAATTAAGTGGCTTTATGTTTAAATCTTATCCGTTGAGCCAAAAGCCAAATTGCTCTCATATGCTTAAATATACATACTCAAATTCTTTAATTTAATCAGCATGGGACAACATCCACTTTCACTTTCTTTCATTTGATCAATGTGGAATAACACCAGTTTCATGCTCCAACACGACCCCTCACGTGTGGCTTACTAATAAGGCCCAATATATGCACACAATTTTAATCAAACAGGGACGATCGCAACTCAAGATTGAGCAACTCGCTCTGATATTGTGTTAAATCTTATATATCAATTGGACATTAAACAACGAGCCATGCATATAAGTTCAAATGAGGTTCCAACCCAAAACTAATTGACAATGTAGAGTAACTCACAAGTTTACTCAAACCCTTTAATTTAATCAATGTGGGATAACACCCACTTTTACATTATTTTATTTTATCAATGTGGAATAACACCTACTTTCATACTCCAACACATAACAATCACACATGCTGCATGTCTATGTTTATTTAGTTTTGGAGTTGGAACTTCCTTTCAGTTAATTTCTTTATGGCATATCTGTTTTGAGCTATTAGTCTCTTCAGCAATGCATTCATTTGAATAAAAAGCAACTCGTTTAGTAGAATGCGCAAACCACTTACCCATTTTTCTTTTAAAAAAATTAGAAATACTCTTATGATTCAACATAATCTAGGTTTTGTAGCATATAAGGGGAAATTATCAATTTCTTTGTTAAGATAAAAGCAACTCATTTAATCAAATAATTGAATTGAGTTTGAATCAATAAGATGATTAATTGATCGAATCACGTACAACTACAATAAGATTGCAGGCAAATGGATTTATTATGGATTGAAAATTTCAAAATTTTATGACAAGTACGTTGATTCAAATTAAAGGTTATGAGATCACCTTAGAGGGAGGTAAATAGCGTGATTATCAAAGTCACAAATATAATCAAAATAGAAATACAGAAAAATAAATGTGGACAAAACACACTATTTATATAAGTTCGGCTACACCTAGTCCTCTATCCAGGGGTGCCCCTCACCGATGAAATTTTAAACTTTTTTCTTTTATTAAGTCATTTGATTACACACGATTCAGTAATCGTGCAACCTATGGGTTGACCCTACAACTCGAGGTGTCCCAACATATGCGTTGCTCCTCAACCGTACTTGGGTAGTCGGCCCTCCGATTAATTAATCGAACCCAATACAAAGAAAGATAATAAGATTCACTTTATAACAAGGAGTAAGTAAACACAATATATATGCCAATATAAGCTCGATGTATTAAGTTCTGTCTACATCTTCTTCTTAATTTGCAAGTGTAGCTCTCTTCCTTCTATTATTTTCAGCTGCAAATGTCTTCCTATTTATAGGTAATAATGTTGGAAATATTGAAGGATTATTAAGAAAGCGACTGTTGCATCAAAAAGGAAGGTTGATCTTCAATATCATTTCAAGGCCTTCAAGTTCGTATTTCAAACCCTTGAAATCTGCTACGTTGCTCAATGTTTACACCTTGATTTTCAATGGCTACTTGCCTTATTTTGAGCTAAAAATCTTGCCAAGAGATTATTTAGAAGCTGATTTGTAGCAACACAATCTTTCGAAATATAAGCTCAAAAAATATTATTATAATTAGGCAAATCTTGAAATTTTCAAAGATATTGACATATAAGGAATCATAATATTATCTCAAGATTTTGTATTCAAATTTGAATATAAAGATCACATATTCAAATTTAAATGGTGAACTGTCTCCAACATAAAATCAATCACGTCAACATCTATTTATAATCATAATACATTTAAATAATAGAAATACTAAGGTAAGTCCAAATATAGCATGATAAATATACCAATAGATCAACTCATTTTTGTCGTTTATCAAAATATATTAATAAAATATATTGTAAACTTAAAGAAGCTAACAAAATATAATGCAGATTGTGTTATTTGTGCCATGTATACTAAACTTTAAATTATTTAATTTGCATGGTGCATGCCCTCTTCATTGGAACTTAGATTTTGTCACAAAATGCTAACATGGATATATCAATACAAAAGACAATAACTACTACTTTCAGTTTAGGTCTCGCTTTTATAGGATAGAGAAAAATCCAAACATAAACAATCTTACCTATAAATACTTGTGTCCGAAGAGAGACTGAGCTTATATCAATGTCTTTAGATATTTTAATAATATCTAAATTTATTTTAGATCAACATATATAGAACGTACAAAGGCACGAGCCTGACAACGTGCCAAGACAAGAATACAATTAAATACTGTCACAATATTTACAATAAAGTCAACTGGCATCAGTGTATAGGTCATGTTAGCACTTCTAATAACATGGAATGTAACTCCATTGAAATGGATGAGTAAATGGTTTGCAAGTTATATATATATATATATATATATATATATATATATATATATATATATATATATATATATATATATATATATATTGTACAAATCTTAAAACATGAATTAGGTTATCACATTTAACTTATACTTTCAATTATTCAATCTAATTTTCCTAAAGAAATAGACAATTTGTAAAAATACTACATAAAAGTGCGATAATCTAAGATAATATGCTAGTTTCTCCATTTTTCAAATCGAAAAAACTTAATAATAATGCTACTAGAATGCAATACAGGAACAAGCTCTTGCCAGTGTATGCATTTAATTAATTTTAGTACCCATCCCAACATTCCAAGTTTCCAACCTCCTTCCTAATAATTCAGCAGTGGTAGATCTAAAAATTTCATTTAACAGTGTCCATTTTTTATGTTTCTAAAAAATTTTATTAGTAGCAAATAACTATTGTGAGTATGCCCCTTAACAATTTATAAACTTTTGACGGTTCTTAAATAGAATTTTACCAAAATATTTTGTCTAATAATTACTAGGGACACTGTTCTCTATAATGTAGATCTACCCATATAATCTATCATTTTATTCAAAAAGAACTGCTTTGAGTTTTTTTAAAGAAAAAAGTCTAGGATTTAAAAAACTCAAAAAGTAAAAGAGAATAGTTGATCAGGATCAAGTTGATCCTCATTCCTTAATCATTGAAGTAGCCAGGGCATTAGTCTTTTTCTTTGGAGGGGGGCGTTAAGGTAAAACCAGCCTTAAAAGTGGCTAGTTTTTTTTTTTTTTTTTTGGGGGGGGGGGGGGGGGAGGAGGACCGTGGACGAGGTGAAGAAAGTGACGTGAAATTTTTTGAGGTCCAATCTGAGGACAGCTTTTTGTAGCAACATTGCCCTTGGGTTGCTTTCCCATGTTTGCCCTTGGGTTGCTTTCCCATGTTTGATGGAGACACGTACTAATGAGCAGATCCATAGGCCTAAATAATTAATCCTTTTTGGACGTACTTGTTCAATGATTGATTTCATCATTTTATTTCTTAACGGAGCTCCCAAAAAGATAATAGGCCTAAGAGCAGGTGCAACGGTGCACCCGCAGGGGAGAAAAATAGGGGAGCGAGCAGATTAATGGCTGCCTTGCTTGCATCAGTTGGCTTGGGGGGTTTGGCCCGTGGGATGGCTGCGGGCGGCAAGCCTTCCCCCAACTATTTTTCTTTTTTTTTTTGCTTTTTGTTTAATTTTTATTGGTTGTTTGTTTTTATTTATGGATTTTAAAAAAGTAGTTGTGTGTTGGAGTGTGGGTCCATGGGTATTATTTTATTTGGTGAGCCAAAGTAATGAGCCAACCATTGGAGAATGTGAGGCTTGTGAGACAAAAAACAGAAAAGAGGGTTGATGTGGCAATAGCGGACCCTCACCGATGAGCCAAAAATTCCACCCACCATTGCTCATGCTCTAAGAAATTGAAACCGTCCCAAGTTTTCGTCCTGTCCCATCAAGAGGGAAAGAGTAGACATGCAGGTTGGTTACAGAGAGAATTAGCACGACAAGTGGATTCAAGCATATCCAACAATTTAGAATCCTTCTAATATGATTTTCGGATTTGAATTTGAAATAACTCATGAACACTGTTAAATTTTTATATTAATTGGGCTTTCAACAACGAGTCATGCACATAAGCTCCAATGAGGTTCCATCTCAAAACCAATTGGCAATGGGTGGAGTAACTCACAAGCTTATATAGATGCTCAAGCCCTTTAATTTCATCAATGTGGGACAACACCCACTATCATTTTCTTTGAATTTTATCAATGTGGGATAATACCCACTTTCATACTCCAACACACCCCCTCACGTGTGGGCTACTAGCAAGGCCCAGCATGTGCACACAATTTTTAATCAAACGGGGACGGTGGCAAATCAAGATCGAGCAACCCGCTCTGATACCATGAAATAAAAGAGGAGAGATATGATTGAATAAATTTGTATATAGACAATTCCTCTTCCTCTTCCATTCTGCTGTGTACATGCAATATTATATACACCAAGGGTTTGATCAGCTTGCCGCCTAAGACTCCTAGCCATACAATAATAAGGAAACATGACAATTCTAGTTACATAGAAATAGGAAACACAAATAATAACAAATAATAAAATCTATACAATTATTTATTTCCTAACACTCCCCCTCAAGTTGGAGCATGAGGATTAAGAATGCCCAACTTGGACCTTAAAAACTGAAACTGTTGCGTGCCTAGAGGTTTAGTGAAAATATCTGCAACCTGATTCCGGGATGCGACATATCTAGTTTCAAGGTCTTTGAGAAGGAGACGTTCTCGAACAAAGTGACAATCAATCTCTATATGCTTTGTGCGTTCATGGAAAACAGGATTTTTAGCAATATGTAATGCAGCCTGATTGTCGCAGTATAGCTTCATAGGCTTGGCAAGAAAGATACCTAAAGAACCCAGGAAAGATTTAATCCATATCAATTCACTAGTCACAGTGGCCATAGCACGATATTCAGCTTCTGCTGATGATCTAGATACTGTACTTTGTTTCTTCGTCTTCCAAGATACAGGAGACCCACCAATGGTAACAAAATAGCCAGTTAAGGATCTTCTAGTGAGGGGACATGCTCCCCAGTCTGAATCACAAAAAGCAAAAACATTCAGATCTGCATCTGCCTTGAGTAACAAACCTTGACCTGGATTTCCTTTTAGATATCTCAGAACACGTCGAGCAGCTTCCATATGAGCTTCGGTAGGTGCTTGCATGAACTGGGACAATATATGTACCGCATAGCACAACTCAGGTCGCGTGATGGTGAGGTAGATGAGCCTCCCAACCAAACGTCTATATCGAGTAGGATCCTTGATCAATGGACTCTCATCAACTGCGAGTCTATGGTTAGCTTCCATTGGAAAAGCCACCGGCTTTGATCCAAGAAGTCCGCACTCCTCAATAATTTCCAAGGCATACTTTCTTTGGCACAAAAACAAACCATGCGGACTTCTTGCTACTTCAATTCCTAGGAAGTATTTTAGAGGGCCCAAATCTTTAATATGAAAGCAACTGTTCAAATAAGATTTAAACTCAGCACAAGCTACAGGATCGTTTCCTGTAAGCACCAAATCGTCCACATAAACTAGCAATGCCATAAATATATCACCTTTTCGATAAGTAAATAGGGAATAATCTGCATATGATTTGACAAAACCATATTCAAGCAATTTTGAAGAAAGTTTAGCGAACCATTGACGCGGTGCCTGTTTAAGTCCATAAAGTGATTTCCTGAGTTTACAAACCTTGTTAGCACCTGATGGACGAAAACCTGGAGGAAGTCGCATATAAACTTCCTCGTCCAAATCGCCATGCAGAAATGCATTATGCACGTCCATTTGATGAAGCTCCCAACCTTTTGCAATAGCCACTGCTAGGAAACATCGAACACTCACCATTTTAGCTACTGGTGCAAAGGTTTCATGATAGTCAAATCCCTCAATCTGTTCATCTCCTCGAATCACAAGTCGTGCCTTGTAGCGCTCAATCGTCCCATTAGAGTTGTACTTAACTTTATATACCCATTTACAGTTTATGGGTTTCTTGTTAGGAGGCAGATCCTCAATTGTCCAAGTCTTGTTCAGCTCTAGAGCTTCGATCTCCTTGGCCATAGCTTCTCTCCACTTTATGTCCTTTACAGCCTCATGAAAATACCTAGGCTCAACAATTTTGGTGATAGCAGCAAGATAATTTCTATGCGCAGTTGAGAATTTAGCACAAGTAATATAATTAGCTACAGGATATGGTTTACCTGAAGAGGCCTTTTGTAATGGGTTCGAAGAAGGGGGGTCCTTTGAGCGAGCAGCATAGCACAAATAATCTTCTAAATGTCTCGGTGCTTTCCTGTTGCGTTGATTTCTACCTAGATTTTCTTCTGCCTGGAGCATATTACTCCCCTTGTTTACCAACACGCTGGGCCCACCAACCGGTGTTTCAATACCAGCCGCGTGACTATCATTGCTCTCAGCAGGCCCAGTATGCTCAGGCACCCCAATCTCCTCAGCAAGCTCAGGACCCATATTGTTTTCTTCGCTGCTTTGGTCTTTCGTGGAGTCAGAAGGCTGGGCCATTGGTTCTCTTCTAGTGCGGAACTGTGATGGCTGAGAATCATCATGGTACTGAGTTATGTGCAGTAGCTCACGGCTTTCTTCAAAGTCAAAGGAACTTCCCAAATTTTGCCTTCGTACGGCTTCCTTTTCTCCTTGAGTAGAATAGGGAAATATGTCCTCATGAAAAATAACGTCTCGGCTTACAAATAGTTCGTTCGTTTCGAGGTCATAAACCTTCCATCCCTTTTTAGCAAAGGGATAGCCTACAAATATACATCTTCTACTATGCGCAGCAAATTTATCCTTCTGTCGCTGATATCGGTGAGCATAGCACAAGGAACCAAAAATTTTAATATGCGCATATGTAGGCCTGGCTCGGAAAAGTATCTCATAAGGGGTCTTCCCATGCAAGGTTGATGCGGGAGTTCGATTAATTAGGTATGCTGCTGTTAAAACACATTCTCCCCAAAATTCTAATGGAAGATTAGCTTGGAAACGAAGAGCCCGAGCAACATTCAGAATATGCCGATTCTTTCGTTCAACCCTACCATTCTGTTGTGGGGTGTCTGTACAACTCGTTTGATGTATTATACCTTGTTCTCCATAGAATTGCTTCATGAGCCCAGAAGTGAACTCGGCTCCATTATCACTCCTTATTACTTTAACACTCTGAGCAAATTGAGTCTTGATCATTAGACAGAAATTTTTAAGCAATTTAGAGGCTTCACTTTTTTCTTTCATCAAAAATACCCAAGTACCACGACTGGCATCGTCAACAATAGCTAAGAAATAGTGGTCTCCACATAAGGACTCAATTTGATAGGCACCCCAAATATCACAGTGTATTAAATCAAAACACTCTGAAGCGTTATTATTGCTAATAGGGAACGGCATACGAGTCTGTTTAGCTCTAAAACACACATCACATACATCTATACGCTTATTGTTAAGACCTCCAATGCTACTTGACAAAAAGGACATAACTTGGTGACCCGGATGTCCAAGCCTACGATGCCATAGCTCAGAAGTAGTAACCTTGTTGACTTGAATACTTTCTGGTTGGATGTCCTTGAAGAAAAAGACCCCTCTTCTTTGTTCACCCAGTCCAATCGGCCTCCTCGTAGAATGGTCCTGTATAACGCATAATTTGTGAGTGAAAGTTACTGTGCAAAATAACTCATTTATAAGCTGCGCAATAGAAATTAAATTGCAATTTAAATCAGGTACGTATAAAACGTCATGAAGGATAACAGTGGAGTTGAGTTGAACCAGGCCACGTTTAGTGGCTACGCTATATTGGCCGTTGGGCATGTTGACTATAATCGGATGACCATCATACGTTTGTGTTAACTTGCTCAACTCTCCAGTCATATGATACGAAGCTCCACTGTCTAATAGCCATTCACTTTTACCTGATAACTTCTCATTACCAGCTTTCGGGGTCTCAATGAGAGTTAGTAGCTTTTGCAATTGTTCAGCTGAAATTCCTGGTATAGTCGCACGGCCTCCATCAGCGTTTGTCTGCCTGGGCTCTTCTAGTGCTGTCTGGACAGTGTACGCTGCTCCGGTACCTCTGCCGCGCCCTCCTGTGCTGCGACCTCCGCGTCCCCCTCTGCCGCGTCCTCGACTGCTTCTTCGAGCCACCCATCCATCCGGGTAGCCAATCAACTCAAAACAGCTACCTTCTTCATGGCCTATTTTCCCACAATGTTTACATATTGGTCTTCCAACTTGAAATTGTGTTGTTCTGGGCACGTTGTTGACAGCGAAAGCGGCGGCAGTCTCGGGTCTACTCTCACGTTGAACCATCATCTTTTTATGATTTTCTTCCTGCAATATTATATTGAAAATCTTACCAAGAGGGGGGAGCGGATCTTGAGTGAGAATTTGACCCCTCACTTGAGAATATAGATCATCGTTTAATCCCATCAGAAATTGATGAGATTTCTCTTCCTCATACATAGCAACAATTTTCTTTGACACTCCACACTCACAGTTCTTACATGTACAGAATGGGACCTTCACATGATTGTTTAGTTCATTCCATAAATTTGTTAGCTTTGAATAGAACTCTCCAACGTCAAGATTCCCTTGCTTACAATCTGCTATTGCGGCCTTCAGTTGGTGTATTTTTGGTGCGTTTGTCACCGAATATCTCCTTTTCAAATCATTCCACATAGCATACGCTGTTTCTGAATATGCCACACTCATACGTAGCTTCGGATCAATAATATTGAGAAGCCATGAACATAGCATGGAATTCGCCATATCCCATGCATTAACTTCTGAAAAATCCACGTCGCTTGTCTCTGCTGGACGTGTCAGGGTTCCATCGATGAACCCCAGCTTGTTCTTCGCTATTAGAGCTGTTCTTACAGCTCTTTCCCATAAATCAAAGTTCTTGCCATCAAAAATTACAGCTGTTATCAACACCCCGGGTCCTTCCGACGGGTGTAAATAATATGGTGAATGAGATTCAATCACAAACCTCTTCTTTCCTCCTCCACTCATGATTGAAAAATATGAACTTGATAATTTTGATAACCTTGCTCTGATACCATGTTAAATTTTTATATTAATTGGGCTTTCAACAACGAGTCATGCACATAAGCTCCAATGAGGTTCCATCTCAAAACCAATTGGCAATGGGTGGAGTAACTCACAAGCTTATATAGATGCTCAAGCCCTTTAATTTCATCAATGTGGGACAACACCCACTATCATTTTCTTTGAATTTTATCAATGTGGGACAATACCCACTTTCATACTCCAACAAACACATGTATTATTTTAATATGATATTTGCGCATTTGGGGAGTTGCTATCGAATTTTTCAGAAAAGAAAAAAGGTATCATTTATTTGTTCTTATTTATAGGCCTATTTGTTATGAGTACATTAGATGAGAAGTTAGTAGGTTTAAATAGGTTGGAATAAGCTAGAACAGATTAGAAAGAAGGTTTGATAAAGAAGGTTTGAGGAAGTTCAAGCAGGTTTGAGTAATAGTTAACAGGTGTGAGCAGTTTGGAAGCATATTTGTGAGTAGCTTGGAGCAGGTTAGAACAAGTTTGATTAGCAATTAGCATATTTGAGCAGGTTAGAGTATATTAAAGTAGGTTTGACTAGCAATTAGTAAGATTGAACAAGTTGAGACATATCGTACCAAATTAGAACAGGTTGCAGGATCAATGTGCTTATAACGAATAGATCCTATATGTGTCTATGTGCATGTGCGGCCGATGCCCACCAAATGGTTCGGTGAGGTGGATAACTTGGGGTCTCTGCTCTAGCAACCCATCAAAATTTTTGAAGAAAAAAAAGAGGTTGGGGTGTTCGATTGTTCAAATCGTCGAACACGAACGATTACATGAGAATCACGAGGCACAAAATGCATGCAAGGTTGATAGTTCCCAAGTCGATCTTATGTATACAATCTCTTTAAATTTTATTATTATATATTTATGTTTGTCAGTATTTTGTAAAGTTATTCAAAACTTTTAAATTTAACCCTCTTAATTTGTAATCAATATTAGTGTATTACTTAACTAAGATCAATGACAAATTACATTATACATAATAGGCAAATGAAAAAAAATGTACTTATTTTTTTAATTATCTTAATTTTATCCTCAAATTTTTATTTTTTAGATGATGTTAGTGTCGAACTGATACGGGTAGATTCAAGTAATTGACAATAGTTTCTGTTGCATTCGTTATTTGGAAAAAGTTATCTAAACTTTGTACAAAAATCTTTAAAATTTTGAAGTTGGAACTTACAAAATTCAATCAGTATTCTAAAAGTCCAAAAATCTCAAAAATGAAACAACGTTGTACAACATTTTAGATCTATTTTGTGAACCAAAGTATAGTTTTTATCGGTGTTTTAGAATGACTAAAATAACATTTCAAAATGAAGTATAATTGGAACTTATGTTTGGCCTAATTTCATACTAATTCAGACCTTATGTACGGATCACTACAAAAGAAGTCTTCCATTGCGACACTTCATTATTGACTCTTTTTGTCAAGTGCTGATTTTTTTAATAAATCAGTGTTTATCGTCAACAGTTGGAATTATCAAAAATCTCAAATACCAAAATGAAACTTGCAAACAACTATAAGCTCTCTCAAACAACACTTAAAAAAAAAAAAAATCAAGTATCACTATTTAAAGGATGTTGCATAAGTGAATAATTTTTTTTTTTTTTTGGGTCTTGGATCCTTCATTTCACTAGAGTCAAGCTACTATTGGCTCAATAAAGTGTCGACAATAAAATTTGAATAACCAAAATGAAGACACTTCTTGTAGTCATATATGAATTTGACATGGAGGAAGACCTAGCAGCCACAAGCTTACATTTTCACACACCTCAGGAGAGGTCACTTAACTCTATGGGTTTGCTGTAAAGCCACAATCTTCTCCTGCAATAAAAAATAAATTATTATTTAGCCCTTCGAGATTTTTTAATAAATATTGTTTTTAAGAGAAAACATAATGAATTTCATTAAAAATATGCCAAACTGCTAGGCATATAAATGTTTGTGTACATGATTTTTTTACACAAATTTATTTTTTAATTATTATTATCCCCTTTACTTTTATGTTAAATAAATTTTAACCTGAAATTTTACCAAAATATCCTTCAAACTTGTCATTTGCTATGTGCTATGTGAAGGATATTTTCATAAAATTCAGATTTAAAAATATTTTACACAAAGGTGAAGAAAGGAAATAATAATTTTAGAAAGTAAAAGTGCAAGAAATATTTTGCAAGACTTCAAGAGAATAAATGGTCATACTTCAAAAAAAAAAAATGCACCAATTTTTCTTAAGCAATTCAGAACATAGATTAAATGTCATTTCCATCCATATTATTTGTGATAATAAAATAATAATCACTTCTCCTTTTCTTATAACCTCCCATCTTTATCCATTTAGCACGCTATTGCATGGAAATTATGCTTAATTAGGAGAATGGAAGCCTGCAAGTGGAGTTCGAAACCTGGATTAGCTTCTAAAGTATGTCCTTTATGGTCCAGTCCCTTATTTTCACGTTCTGTGTAGTTTTTCCATATGTTTGCCTCTGAAAGCAACCCAACTTTTTGAAAATCAGTGCATGGCCCTTGAATTTTAATTGTTATTTATGCTTTTAATCTTACCCCACAATGGAAATAACCTAAGTAGTAGCCTTCTGGTGTTTCTTGCAAGTAACTATGAATACTGATTGAATTTGTCGAACCTTCTTTTGTGCTTTCCCTTCCCCACAAATACAGTGATCAACATTCCATAGATCTGGATTCAAATTTTATCTGGATCATTTTTTGGCCCTGTTTGGCAATAGTTGTTTAAAGTCTTGGGAAAATGTAATGCAATTTATTTAAACTTTTGGGCAAATATGTCATTTCTACCAAAAACTCTTTTGAAAAGACTAATGAGAATAACATTTTCAAAAAGAACTATTTGAGGTCAAATAGCTATTTCAAACAGCTGTTTAACGAATACTCATTTAGCGATTTGACTTGATCAAAATAACTAAAATATCCCCAAACAACTCTTTTCTTCCAAAAAGTTGTTATTGTCGAACTCCCCCTTGATGTCATTCTTTATACATAAAAAATGTAACTATCAAATACCTCTTTCCGTGTTTATTTTAGTCACAATTTACTGATAGAATGGAATCACTATGTGTAATTGATTAAATCTACTTGCCATCTTATTAATCCCTTGATGTTATTCTTCATACATAAAAAATGTAACTATCAAATACTTCTTTCCTTGTTTACTTTAATAACAATTTACCGACAGAATGGAATCACTGTGTAATTGATTAAATCTTCTTACCATCTTATTAACGTGTAGGAGTTATTTTTCTGTTATACTCAAGGTTTGAAGTGCATACAATAGAACCTGTCAAAATTAATAAGGTAATCAAAATTTAAAAGTATGTGATAAACTTATTATTGAATCTTCAACTATTAGCTCATGTTTACACTTGAAATTTTGAGATGATTTAGAGTAATGTGATAAAGAGATTTCTAATTTGAATACAAGCAACCCTGTGATGTTGAGTTTGAATGGTTGAGACCCCACTTCCCCTAATGTGAATTTAATGCATAAGGTATCATAGACTTTTTGTTTTTTTTGAGCAATTACGCTTCAATTTTAAAGGATGGTCTTGTGAAGTAGTGTTCATGAGAGTCGATGACTTTTGATCGACGTGGTTCTTGAATAGAAAGAACAAACAAATCCACATTAGTTGCACTAAGAGCTATTCATTTAAGCTATAAGATAATTAAGAGTTGAAAGTCATAAAGAGTTATTAATAGTTGTAAGTAGATGTGAGCAAACAAAGAGTAAAAAAATATAAAAAATTTATAAGCATATAAAACCAATGGAGAATTGTACATAGAGTAGAGAATCCATTAAATTTTTTAAGATGAAGTTTTTTTTTTGATGGTAAAAAATTTATACTTACTTGAAAACAATTATTCTCAAAATAAAATTTTATGAGGTAATTTCATCGTTTGGTGAGAAATGATTTTTGTGATGTTCGTGGCTGATCAATCACAAGGTTATGATTACAATAATTGAATAACATAATGAGTTATTGACATGTTCAACTCATAATATAAAATATTAGTAACACTGTTAGATATTTTTTGCAATAAGGAATATCTTGAATTAACATGATGCCGATTCACAATTTGGTGAAACATTATGATTTATGAGAGAAGGTATTTCCTTTCCTGCTATGTTGAAACTTGATATTAGATAAGATTATGATTCAGTGGATTTGGGCGTTTTTGAGGCTCCTTCATTGGAGCTGGAATTTTCCTGAGCACTTTACTCATTTGATTATGACATGTGTTTCAACTCGTATGTTCTCCATCAATGTCAACGGGGAACCAAAGGGATATTTTCCTGGGACTAGGGGGTTGAGACAGGGTGATCCTGTTTCCCATATCTTTTTGCGATTTGCATGGACATCCTTGCTAGAGATTTGGTCTTGGCTACTCCAGACAAACAATTCCATTTTAATCCCAAATGTGATGTCATGGAGTGATCTGGTTGGCATGTAAGATACATGGTGGCCATTCTTGTATAATTGTTACTTTGGGAATAGTTCAATGATAATTATTTACCATTTTCAAAAAAAAAAAAAACAAATAATTCCTCCCCCTAAAAAATTTAGAAGTCCAAAATACCATGTCAAAACTTAGTTAAACTTTTAAACAAAAAATGTAAAAAAAGTTATCAAAAGTTAAAAGGGTTATAAAATTGGAAATAATTGTAAGGAATCCTTAAAAATTGTAGGCAATTATAAGAGGTTGTATGAAGTTATAAATTATAAGTTTAAAGTTTCAACGAGTAGGCTTTCAATCTATTCTCACCAATATAGGTAAGAGCTGTAAGCATTTATAAGGATTATGGAAAAAAAAAAAAAGTTATAAGCTTAAAATTAAAATTAAAATATACAAGCTCTAAATTTATATATTCATTATAATATAAGAGCTTTTTTGCAGCCAAGATTGAATTGATGTATATTTTTTCTTCCAGGTTTCAGCAACTTGTGTGTTTCAGCTAACCCAAATTCTCATCTGAAAAAGAAAGGCAGGCGAAAATTGTCGAAGTAGCACGAGCGGAAGGAAAAAAAAGGCGTGGGGAAAGGCTACTGTATTAATTGAACTGACAGGGACTTCGCAATCATTCAGCTGCAAAAATTTACAAGACAAAAAATTATGTTATCAAAGCACGTTAAAAAACAGAGGGCTTTCTCAATCATCGTTAGTGGTAATAGTTGAAGCACACAGTTTGTGAATTCATTAATCAAGAAAATTATTTGTTGTCTTCCCACTGGTTGCAGAAAACCCAACTCGAAAGATATTATCACGGCCAACTTGGATTTTAGTGGTAAAATTTGCAATCACCTTTTATAAATCATGCCTGGGTATCAAGGTTACAGGAACTTAATTGGACTGGACCGTCCGGTCCGACTGGTTAGACCATGAACCGGACAATGGTCCAGTCTGAAAGGGGCCATAAAACCGCTTGTTAATTGAACCGGTCAACAATCGGTGAAAATCCGATTGAACTGTCCGATTTAATTTACCAATTAAATTGGTAATTTGAACCAGTTGAATTTGCAATCACCTTTTATATATCATGCCTGTGTAGTGTGTATGGAGGAAACTAGACTATGGTATGAGACACGGTGAAATTTCATTGCATAATATAAGTACCTACAAAGAGATAAAGTTGTTTATGTCTGAATTTCTGTAAATTCAATGAAAGTGAGATCTATATTAAAAATTGTTCTTATCATTAGGAGATACATTGAGCTTTTATTATATTGTAAAAGTAAATTAATTTGATGAAATTGTATGTGTTATAGTATAAAACCTCTTCTAAGATCTTTAATCACCAACCTAGCGTTTTAGTTGAGTAAGTTGATCTAATATAACTGTATGAAACCCTTTGAACACCTGTATACGAGTCACATACTTGATTATACCAAAATGGGACATAAAGAACAATATTAGTAGTTTTTTGAATATTAATTTGCATTTTGATTCCTATATATATAAAAAAAATAGACAACTATTTTTAGCTTTTGACGTGCATACGTCACATCTCTCCGAGAACATCTAGCATTAAAAAAAACAAGGACCTTAAATACCTCCCTGTAAGATGTTTTACGGGTTTGTTGTGTACGTACAATATCATATTTTTAGGAGGACATATCCTCAATAGCCACAAATGTATACTAAAAGATTAATACATAATAAATATACGTGTGAAAAATATATACATGTAGACAATAAGAATATATGCTTTTAGAAGTACATAAGAAATTGCACTGAATAGCATTATGACATGGGACACGCAAATCGATTATAGATACATGCAGTACTGTACGTAGGTAATGTATATCATACACCTAGGAGCGTGTATTCCCACTTGCTATGTATATATATTTTCCCAACGTGTATTTATTATATAGATAATTTTTAATATGTGACGCTGACGTAGCTTGTAGGAGTATATACTCATAAGAGTATGATATAGGCTTTGATGTACGTGTATTTAGAAAGATACACATGTACAAAATCAAAAGCAATCAATCAAGATTATCAACTCTCCTGATTAACATTAATTAAAGTTGGTGATCTGTAAATCCAAAATAAGATGCGACAAAATTCATGGCATTTGGGTTCTACATTTCCCGTATAGTTTTCCTTCCACTATCCTTGAGAGGCAGACCAATACTAAAGTAGCAGGTTAGGGCTACTAATTTGTCCATCTTAAACAAAGGAATTAGTTTACCGAACGTACTTAGCAACTAATTGAGCTTTTAACTACCGATTACCTCTGACTCTTCGGTTTTATTAATTAGGGTCCTATGCAGTAAAATACAAAATCTTTTCATTTTCCATATACCAGTTTATCACCTCAAAGTTTATTTTGTATATTGACATTTTTTTGGGGGGTTCCCAGGGGTGGTTTTTTTTGGGGGAGGGCGAGGGACGTTATTCAATCATACAGTTTTTTAATTGTGAAAAATAATGGATAAACATTTCTACGCTATGTAATTGTCCATTTTTTTTTTTCAAAATTTAATCCATGATAATATAATTTTTTAGTCCAAATAAAACACTTAAGAAATACCTTGTAGCAAAATATTTATCAATTCGCTTTTTATAGTACCTCCTAAAGGCTTTATAGCACGTTGTGCTAGCCAATGATAGTATCTATGCTAACAACTATTTTAGTTGCAAATTTGGTTCTTTGCATGTAGGTAGTTGCCCAGCCAAGTGATACGTAAAGGGAAATTAAGATCATAGGTAAAAGTAGTTGTTGGGTTACTTGTTACAGTTAAAAACACTTTAAAAAAAATGTGTACATATAAAAAAAGTCTCTCCGAACTAGCTTTTTTGTGTTTATTTGATATGAACATTAATATATCATAGGAACACAAATAAAGGGATAGTAAAGGTGAAAATATTCTTGACTTCTTTAAAATTACCATACTGCATTCCTTATATGATTGATTTTTCACTAAAAGAATCCGATCCCTTAGAGACCGAAGTATATAGATTGAAATTTAAAACGGTATCCAATTAAATTTGGATACCGAAATTTCCTTAAATTTATACGATGAGGCACATAATTATTGTGACACCCCTTAATTAGACAATTACAAACTTAGTTATATCATACACATTTTTAGGATATTAAACAAGAAGCAATTAGGTAAATACAATTGAGAATACATTAGTAGCGGTATAGTGATTAGTATAGAGGTCCTAGACCTTAGATATCCTAATTGACGTTTGTGTCTGATTAATCAGTTCCACTATTTGTAATTATCTTGTATTAATCTCTATTTTTTGTATTTAAAACGAAAGAAGAAAAGAACAAATATGAAAATAGCATAAATGGGAGTATAAAAAGTACATATAAGTAAGCTTCTTCGATCTTCTAATAATTGTTATTAAAAATTTAAGGGTAAATTCAAATACTCAAGTTTAAAGTCTACGTATTTTAATCTTGATATTTTTTTCTTGTTTTCAAAAAAAAAAAAGCTAAAAAGGGAAAAGAGAACTAGTTCATGACAAGAGTTTGGCGGGAGTGGGCAATCTAATTGGCCGCATGACATATCTTTTACCTACCAAAGAAGGCACGATACTTTGGATGAGTGCACCCTGGCCTGCGATTGACATTTTTTTCCCATTGTTTTTTGATTGATGTATTCATGTGTGTGCACAACTTGGTTCCTTTCGTAAAATGAAGCGCAATTTCACATGCCCTAGTGACCAAGCACTGGTTAGAAAAGGCAGGGGGTCAAAAATAGCGAAAACGCAACTATTGAATTGCGTGAAATGAAATGAACAGGACTTAGGAGATAACACTCATGGTCATGGTCATGCCACGGTTGAATCTATTAGAGTCAGGCAAAGTTAATCCGATATGATTACTAATCCGAAATAGATAAGAAATTAAGTAAGTTTGAGTATAAATTTTAAACCCGTTTAATTAAATAGGTTGACATGTTCAACCAGTTTAATTAAATGGGTTAGGTTCACGTTGAGAATCTGAATATGAAAAAGTATCCATTTAACTCGTTTAATTAAATTAGTTAAACAAGTCAACTCACATGCCCATTTGTCATTTATCCATTTATCTTTTTATTGAATAATTAAGAATACAAAAATCAAAAGAAAATATGAATTATGATGAATCAGAGGAGTTTTAGAGAGTACTTGTTTAATGTGATAGGTAAGCTTAATTTTTAAATAATTACATATTAGTCAAAAATGTTAAACGCATAAATGAGTAATAAGGCGAGTGAACTCGATCTATTTATCTTAAACGAGTTAAGCGGGTCAACTCGTTTAAAAACTAAATGGGTACAGGTCAAGATTTTTCAACCCGTTTAATAAACGGGTTAGGCTAGGGTTGAGGAATTTTCAATCTATTTAAGTCCGACATGAACACAAATCCGACTCGATCTGATCTATTATCTAGCTCTAGAATCCATTAGCATGTAGTTTTTTTTCTTTTAAACATGGATAAGTATGAAGCCTATACATACATATATAGATTCCACATTTAATTTCGAAACCCAACGGATAGGACTACACGGGCCCAACCTTTAAGAGGGCTTGGCTTCAACACAAACTCATCACCAGTGGATAGGTAAGCCATGGGATTTAATCCTTGAACCATAAGGAAGGATGTTAGTTACTTTGCAATTGAGCATCAGCACTCAAAGGAACTTTGCGCCGCCCCCCCCCCCCCCCCCCCCCCCCAAAAAAGAAAGAAGAAACTCTTGAAAGCGAGCTTTGAGCATGAACACCCAAAGGAAAGTAAGAAAGTAACAAACTTCGATGAATATACAATGATTGCTACTATAAATTAAAAATGAAATTAATAGTATTTGTCCTAACAATGACAAGAAACTATTTTTGATTTAAAACAAAATACTTATTATTTATATATAAAAAGTGATAATAACAACAACTTGAGACAAGGAGTGAGGACTAGTTCAAAAGGAAAAATCTGTCTCCCAATAGCCCATGTTTCTCTCTAAGAAAGGCACCTAACAGTTCTCCATTTCACCTAATTTCTTGGCTGTTTTTATTAGTGCCCTCCGTTCCACATTTATTAGTGGAATTTACCCACCAAAAATGTTTTTTTTTGATAAATATGGACACAAAGTTAACCTCATCTCACAAGTTAACGACATCTTTGCCCACAACCCAGTTCAATAAAGCAAACCCATTACCCCACTCAAATTAATTTTAATTGCTTTTCATCTTAAATACGCACAAATAATGGGGATCTGAATGTTGACATCGCTTGTTTGTAATGTATTATCCAATGTGAAAAGCAACTTCAATCACTAATAACCAGGGACGGACCAAGAATTTTATTTTTTGGGTTAAACTTATGTCAATTGTATTAAATTTTTGTGAGTATCGGTTAGTTCAATTTGTGAAGTTTTTGCCGAGTTGTTATTATGAATTTGGGTTCAAATCCTGTGTACTTTGACATTGCATCTCGTTCACACGAAAAAAAAAGACTAAATTTGTCCCTTTTTTAAAATTGAAATCAAACTTAATCGTTTGAACTAATTGAGTAATTAAAATGTGTAGAGAACAATATTAGGATATAAACACGAACTCATCTAATGATATAATCTTAATTAGTTAAAACTTATTTTAATTGAAATGAACTTGTTTAAACTTATACAAATTAACATATTTTTATGGAACTAAACTTACGAACTTATTCTTAAAAAGTAAATTAAAAAAGAGGTCCCCATTTTAGCTCATAATTGGTTAATTTTTCTAAACATGAGAATATTGACAATAAATAAGCACATAATTAGTTGCGCTAGAGCCTCTTTTTAAAGGTCAGATTATTGAGAATAAATGGAGTCCAACTCAAGGCATTAGTGCCTATGTCTAAAGGTTGGATTATTCACGTTCAAACTTTCAATTTAGATTATTCGTGTCTAAAAATTCTAAAAAAATTCATAATATGATTACTAGAAAATTAAAAAAAGAGTTTTATTTTCTTGTCAGAGAAAAGGGTTTTGTGGAAACCTTTTATATGATACCGTGAACATGAACAAATACATGGTTGTAAGAATAATTTTTGGATGCATTACTGATATTAATTTTAATTCTCTAAAATTACAAAGG
Source organism: Carnegiea gigantea (assembly GCA_029747015.1). Taxonomy (NCBI): domain Eukaryota; kingdom Viridiplantae; phylum Streptophyta; class Magnoliopsida; order Caryophyllales; family Cactaceae; genus Carnegiea; species Carnegiea gigantea. The sequence continues at coordinate 171,214 of JAKOGI010000487.1, forward strand.
AAAGTGCTCGAGTGTGGTGGGCTGAGACCTTGGAAAAACAATGTGTTGAGCTTCAGCATGTGAAACAAGGTGCCCACAGAAATACCTGAAATCAATTATTGCTAATATTAGACCCACCACGCAAAGATAAACTCGTGAAAATTTTAAGAGCATAGTTCCCTTGAAACCTTAAGGTTATGCGTTTGATTACCATGTATTGCAATCATATAATTATTTAGATACCATGGAGCATCTTTTGAGATGTTAAATTTTTATATGTCAATTAGGCCATAATCAAACGAGTCATGCATATAAGTTTAGTTAATGAGGTTCCAACACTAAATCAATTGACAATGAGTGAAGTAACTCACAAACTTATATACATACTCAAACCCTTTAATTTTATTAATGTGAAAGAGCACCCACTTTCATACTCTAACACGCCCTCTCACGTGTGAGTTACTAACAAGTCCCAACACGTGCATACAATTTTAATCAAATGGGGACAATGACAAATCAAGATAGAGTAACCCGCTCTGATACTATGTTAAATTTTTATATGTCCATTGGCTCATAATCAATCGAGTAATGCATACAAGCTCAAATGAGATTCCAACCTAAAATTAATTGTTAATAGATGTGTTAGGAAAAATATTAGAGCAACAATAATAGCGGAAGCGATAGGATGAGTTAGAGATTCAGAAATCAAGTGAATAACAGAAAACAGAAATAAGAAGACAAGAGATTTAACGTGGAAAACCCAAATCGGGAAAAAACCACGGACGGCGACAGCACCAGAACAATTCACTATGAGCAGGAAGAATACAACACGATCACAATCACCACAGTGATTTGATCTAAGAGCAGAATTACAACCTCTCTATTGTAATCTCTCACAAAGTACTTCTACCTCTCAATGTATGTATGAGTACTGGAGATCAGGAGTTATTTAGATCCTAGGCTTGACCCCCTTTATATAGGGTCTAAACAGTAGGGGTTTTTCCTTTAAAGTAGAACCCTAGCCGCCAGGAGGAATCCCCCTCGGAGACAGAAACCCTAACCGCCATCCGAAAGAGGCGGCGAAAAGACACGTGGCACGGTCACCCCGTGCCGCATGGCACGGTCGTGCCACATGGCACGGCACCCCCGTGCCAATTTTCTGCCCCTCTCGCCTTGGTGCTCCTTCGTTGTGGCACGCCCGTGCTCGCGCAACGTCATCCCACCGTGCCGGTACTCGAATTTTGGGCCATAAAACCCAACAATCTCCACCTTGGACCAAAATCTTCAATGTTCAACTTTCCGTCACCGTCGTCTCACCCCAAGGGGTGATGCCCCCTATGGGGCTATGCCCCGCAGGGCCCTCAAATACTGCGAATGCCAACTAAGTCCAAGCAATACTTGAACTTAGCTCTGGGAGATGACTTATATGAACTTTCCTTCATATAACCTGTCACAGTAGATGCCTGCAAGACATAGAGGCCTCCTTGCCTCAAACCCTTCAGCAGAATCCTACTGCCCTTTGAGACCTTCAGAACTCCACCTTTAGCTGAATATTTGCACCCTTTGGATTCAAGGGTGCCCAACGAGATGAGGTTACGCTTCAAGTCAGGAACGTGACGAACATTCGATAAAGTCCTGACAACACCATCATGGGTCTTGATTTTAACAGTACCGATTCCAGTTACATTACATTGGGCATTATTGCCCATGTGAACAACAGTTGAGTCAACTGGATCATATGTTGAAAACCAGTCCTTGTGAGGACACATATGATAGGTACACCCAGAATCAAGAATCCAATCAGAATCGCTCCCCCCTTCAGTAGAGGTAGCAAACAGAACGTCCCCATCAGAATCAGATTCAGCAAATGAAGTTTCAGCAGGCTCCTGAGAATTATCTTCCTCTTTCTCCTTCTTCTTTTGCAGTTTCCAGCAGTTAGCAATAATATGACCCAATTTACCACAGTAATTGCAGGTCTTACCAGCATGAGGATTTTTAGACTTAGAACGGTTCTTACTCCTATTACCGTTCCCCTTTTCAGTTATTGTACCCCTTACTGCTAATCCCTCAGCAGAATCAGCATGAATGTCAAGATCAAACTTCTCCTTAGACAACAGGTTTGACTTAACATCCTCAAACGATATAGTATTAGAATTACTATATAGCATAATCTCCTTAAAGTGTTTATAAGAAGGGGGTAACGACACAACAAGTAAAATAGCCTTATCTTCATCCTCAACTTTCACATCTAGACTCTCCAAGTCAACAAGAATAGAGTTAAACTCATTCAAATGTTTTTGAATAGGGGTACCTTCAGCCATACGAAAGGTATACAACCTTTCCTTCAAACGGATCTTGTTGGCGAGACTCTTCGTCATGTAGAGTTCCTCCAGCCGAGCCCAAAGATCCACCGCAGTTGTCTTATCAAGCACCTCTCGCAGGACATGTGGTGCCAAGCACAACTGTATGGCTGAAACCGCTTTCAGCTCCAGTTCCTCCCATTCGTCCTCCGTCAACGACCCACGTCTCTTCTTTACATCTTCAGCCCACTGTTCTTCTGTCATCTTCTCGGGTTTTACGTTACGTCCATTCAGAATCTTCCACAACCCGTGCTGAATGAGAACTGCTCTCATCTGCACCTTCCAGAGATTAAAACTAATCTCCCCATCGAATTTCTGAATATCTATCCTCATGATAGAAGACATCCTATAACCAAAGCTCTGATACCACTTGTTAGGAAAAATATTAGAGCAACAATAATAGCGGAAGCGATAGGATGAGTTAGAGATTCAGAAATCAAGTGAATAACAGAAAACAGAAATAAGAAGACAAGAGATTTAACGTGGAAAACCCAAATCGGGAAAAAACCACGGACGGCGACAGCACCAGAACAATTCACTATGAGCAGGAAGAATACAACACAATCACAATCACCACAGTGATTTGATCTAAGAGCAGAATTACAACCTCTCTATTGTAATCTCTCACAAAGTACTTCTACCTCTCAATGTATGTATGAGTACTGGAGATCAGGAGTTAATTAGATCCTAGGCTTGACCCCCTTTATATAGGGTCTAAACAGTAGGGGTTTTCCCTTTAAAGTAGAACCCTAGCCGCCAGGAGGAATCCCCCTCGGAGACAGAAACCCTAGCCGCCATCCGAAAGAGGCGGCGAAAAGACACGTGGCACGACCGTGCCACGTGGCACGGTCACCCATGGCACGGTCGTGCCACATGGCACGGCACCCCCGTGCCAATTTTCTGCCTCCTCTCGCTTGGTGCTCCTTCGTCGTGGCACGCCCGTGTTCGCGCAGCGTCGTCCCACCGTGCCGGTACTCGAATTTTGGGCCATAAAACCCAACAATCTCCACCTTGGACCAAAATCTTCAATGTTCAACTTTCCGTCGCCGTCGTCTCACCCCAAAGGGTGATGCCCCCTATGGGGCTATGCCCCGCAGGGCCCTCAAAAACTGCGAATGCCAACTAAGTCCAAGCAATGCTTGAACTTAGCTCTGGGAGATGACTTATATGAACTTTCCTTCATATAACCTGTCACAGTAGATGCCTGCAAGACATAGAGGCCTCCTTGCCTCAAACCCTTCAGCAGAATCCTACTGCCTTTGAGACCTTCAGAACTCCACCTTCAGCTGAATATTTGCACCCTTTGGATTCAAGGGTGCCCAACGAGATGAGGTTACGCTTCAAGTCAGGAACGTGACGAACATTCGATAAAGTCCTGACAACACCATCATGGGTCTTGATTTTAACAGTACCGATTCCAGTTACATTACATTGGGCATTATTGCCCATGTGAACAACAGTTGAGTCAACTGGATCATATGTTGAAAACCAGTCCTTGTGAGGACACATATGATAGGTACACCCAGAATCAAGAATCCAATCAGAATCGCTCCCCCCTTCAGTAGAGGTAGCAAACAGAACGTCCCCATCAGAATCAGATTCAGCAAATGAAGCTTCAGCAGGCTCCTGAGAATTATCTTCCTCTTTCTCCTTCTTCTTTTGCAGTTTCCAGCAGTTAGCAATAATATGACCCAATTTACCACAGTAATTGCAGGTCTTTCCAGCATGAGGATTTTTTAACTTAGAACGGTTCTTACTCCTATTACCGTTTCCCTTTTCAGTTATTGTACCCCTTACTGCTAATCCCTCAGCAGAATCAGCATGAATGTCAAGATCAAACTTCTCCTTAGACAACAGGTTTGACTTAACATCCTCAAACGATATAGTATTAGAATTACTATATAGCATAATCTTCTTAAAGTGTTTATAAGAAGGGGGTAACGACACAACAAGCAAAATAGCCTTATCTTCATCCTCAACTTTCACATCTAGACTCTCCAAGTCAACAAGAATAGAGTTAAACTCATTCAAATGTTTTTGAATAGGGGTACCTTCAGCCATACGAAAGGTATACAACCTTTCCTTCAAACGGATCTTGTTGGCGAGACTCTTCGTCATGTAGAGTTCCTCCAGCCGAGCCCAAAGATCCACCGCAGTTGTCTTATCAAGCACCTCTCGCAGGACATGTGGTGCTAAGCACAACTGTATGACTGAAACCGCCTTCAACTCCAGTTCCTCCCATTCGTCCTCCGTCAACGACCCACGTCTCTTCTTTACATCTTCAGCCCACTGTTCTTCTGTCATCTTCTCGGGTTTTACGTGAGGTCCCTTCAGAACCTTCCACAACCCGTGCTGAATGAGAACTGCTCTCATCTGCACCTTCCAGAGATTAAAACTAATCTCCCCATCGAATTTCTGAATATCTACCCTCATGATAGAAGACATCCTATAACCAAAGCTCTGATACCACTTGTTAGGAATAATATTAGAGCAACAATAATAGCGGAAGCGATAGGATGAGTTAGAGATTCAGAAATCAAGTGAATAACAGAAAACAGAAATAAGAAGACAAGAGATTTAACGTGGAAAACCCAAATCGGGAAAAAACCACGGACGGCGACAGCACCAGAACAATTCACTATGAGCAGGAAGAATACAACACAATCACAATCACCACAGTGATTTGATCTAAGAGCAGAATTACAATACTCTCAATTGTATTCTCTCACAAATAACCTCACTCTCTCAATGTGTTTTCTATACTGGAGTTCAGGAGTTATTTAGATCATAGGCTTGACCCCCTTTATATAGGGTCTAAACAGTAGGGGTTTTTCCTTTAAAGTAGAACCCTAGCCGCCAGGAGGAATCCCCCTCGGAGACAGAAACCCTAGCCGCCATCTGAAAGAGGCGGCGAAAAGACACGTGGCACGATCGTGCCACGTGGCACGGTCACCCCGTGCCGCATGGCACGGTCGTGCCACCTGGCACGGCACCCCCGTGCCAATTTTCTGCCCCTCTCGCCTTGGTGCTCCTTCGTTGTGGCACGCCCGTGCTCGCGCAGCGTCGTCTCACCGTGCCGGTACTCGAATTTTGGGCCATAAAACCCAACAAGATGGAGTAACTCAAAAGCGTATATACATGCTCAAATCCTTTAATTTTATCAATGTGAGAAAACATCCACTTTTATACTCCAACATGAGAAAAATCTCTTAGTTCTTTATTAATATTGAATGAATCAGAAACACCATCCTAACATTTTTTAACGGAAGGATTGTCACTCAGTAATTAATATAATTTTGGTCCAACATGGTTTTTGATTTTCAACCTTCTAGTTTCTCTTGAATTACTAAATTATCATATCATATTATAACATGTTATATCATATCATATAGTTTTATTTTTTGGCAATAGATATCATATCATACAATAAAAGATTTAGTCATAAAACTTCATATTCTAAAAATGCACAAATTTATCTGGTTTTCTATCAGTTTTTATAGCTAATTAGTGTAAACTCTCAGAAAAATTTCCTTCATTTAACTAGAACCGACTTTTTCTCCTTAATTTTTCCTTTTTCATATTTTATCCATGTTTTACTGTTATTTTATGAATATTTAAGCTGAGACAATTTCATTTAGTATAAACTCCTTTAGTTAGCTTTTGTCATATGTTATTTAAATAAATGTCAATTTACGCCATGTAAAACACAATATTTACGCTAGTTTTTGTTGATTTAAGCTTGATCATATTGATATATAAGCAATGGAAATATTTATTAACAAGAAAGTATAATTTTGGTCAATGTGGGTCTTAGTTAGGGCTAGCAAAAAAATGGGTATCGGCTTAAAATTCACAAAATCCGCCCCAACGGGTATGGGTATGGGTATTGAAAATGAGAAAAAATGGATATAAGGTGGGTATTGCTAAAACGGATACGGGTATGGATATAGCTCTCACCCGCCCCATACCCGCCTCCTACCCCCATTTTATCAATACCCGTCCCGTACCCACCTCTATCTTCCCCATATAAATCCCGTTTCCATTTATGATATTTTTTTAGAAACTATAACTATCGAGTGTTGGTTTTTTGCTCGAATCTGAAAACTTTTAGTTGTATTTGATGGATATGATATTTTGTTAGAAACTTGATGTTCATGTGACGTGTTGGCTATTTGATGTTGAATATGAGTATAAAATGGGTTTACTTTATTTTGTTTTACATGAACCAAATAAAACTCGCATTCCGCTATACGTATCCAACGGGTATGAGTATGTGTATAGTTTTACAATACCCGATGGATATGGGTATGGATCGGATATGGATAATTTTGAAAATGAGTATGAATAAGGGTGCGGTAACATTGTAGGAGTACAATAATGCATCAAGTTAGGTGAGTATGAAATCAACGGGCTCCCTCCTTACCCTTAAGAAAAAGGGAAAAGAAATTAAAAGGAAGGTAAAATTGTAATGATTGATAAGATTTGAAATACTAAGAGCGTTTTCTTAGATTTTGGACAGCTAAGGCATCAAACAAGCTTGACATTCCTTGGCTCCGACTAATGTAGATGTTGTCTCTTGTTCATAATATTATATATATATAATTCTAATGATTTGCGTTCTTACAACTTAGTTGTAGCCAGAAGGATCACATTAGGTGAACAAAGAAAATGAAATATAAGGAAAACAGCTGTCCTTTAAAATTAAGTGAAAAATCTTTCATCCCCCCTTACGCCAAACTTGATCTTCAATCTTCCGTACTAATGTACATTATTCAACATGTCACATGTCCCATGTCCAAAATTTATTATGATAAATAAAAAAGGAAAAAAATAACTTGTTTGTTTTAATTTCTTTTTTTAAAAAAAGTGACAAGGATACAGTAACTAGTAACCTTTTTTTCAATATTGGTGTTTTCTCAATTAGAAATCAATGAGCAACTGCTTATTACAAGCTACGTTCCATCAGGTATGATGACAGTATAGGAACTAGAAAAATTAAAATTCATATGTCGCTTGTTACTTGATTGGGTTTGCTTGTGAAAAATCATGTTATACATAAAAGGCTGAGTTTCACAAACATTCAAGCATCTAGTTAATTAGATCTATGTAGAATTTGTCAAGATATATATGTACTTCTATATTTTCTTTTAAAAACTAAAATATGGTAAATAATGTTGTCTCTATCTACATACATACAAACGTCCATTCCTTAAAAACCTAAGCGAGTGCAACTAAGAAAACAGAGCGAAAAAATAGAACTCCAACTTAATTAATGTACTTAACTATTTCATTGATCAGGCCAACCATACGCTTTTTTTCGTCTCCACCTACGGTAATGCATGTAGTAATGGACGATAACAAAATTTGTGCTCAGAGCATTCCCTTTCAAATTTCAATTCCAAATGCCATAAATATACAAAGAACGTGCATGAGAAAAAAGAGACGAGGACAACAACATGCAGCTGATGTTATTATGTACCAATAGATAATACTTTCATAATTGTCCTCAATGGTGTATTAATAAATCTAATATATATATGCAAGTTGGCATTTAATTGGTAATAAGTTAGTAAAATACATTTTGGAGCACATGGTTTAAGAAAAAGGAGGCCAATCAAGGCAGAATTATACTTTTCAACATATTCGCACGCTATAAACATGCATTCAATCGCATGGTGTTGAGCTAATGCCGGGGATTTAATTTCTAATGAGACTACAATAGTTGGCGATTCATGACCTTGATCTGTCAGGTTCAAATATGATAGAAGACTAATAGATAATCAAAATTGAATCCCTTTCGTCATTAGAAATGATAGTTTTTCATAACTATAAACTTACGCATATGATGTACCTTAGCGAATAGTGTTGATCCATTTAAGTTGTCTGTTGTTATTTTGTATCTGTTGTCGAAACTATTGAAGAGTTAGTGATTTTCAGTCATATATACACACACACACACACACAAAGACAAGACATTTAAAAAGTCTCTTACTACAAAACGTATATCACTATCCAACTTAAAAGAAATTTAAATTCAAGTCCTTTTGCATTAGTCCTTATGTCTTGTCTATAGCTACTAAATTCCCTTTCTTATTTTCACATGTCTTAAGAGGGAACAATAAATTTCTTGTTAATTATAATCTCGCTTCTGCTCCCCTTTGTTCTTCGCAAACCTATGAATCAAAAATAGAAAAGAAAAGAAAGAAAGACTTATCAAAATAGGAAAATGAAGGACTTTTACATACACCGTTCATATTATGTGCTTGAATTTTTGAATTTTATTTTTTCGGTTGAAAATAAACATTATACGTATAGAAAGAAAAGATACTTAATATTTACTGCCACCTCTAAATACGTTTATCTAATCAAATTAAAAGAATATAAATGTTATGCTGACTCCATTGTGATAAATATGAATTATTTGCAGAAAGTAAACTTTTTGATTGAAAAATTCAGAATAAAGAAAATATTAGAGACACAAAACCTTTAGAAATATGGGATTTAAAGCCCTTTTTAGCAGGCAAAATGAAGTGTCTTGCGACAAGATACTTTTTAAGTATCTTATTTTCACTTAAAACATATATTATCACATATTAAACTTAAAAAAATGGTATGATCGAATAGTAAAAGTACGTCAAAACTTATAAATTGTATAAAATCATCACTTTATACATAATCTTTCACATTTACAGAATTACACATATGACATACTTTTATGAATGGGGTTGATCGAGCTAAGCTATTAGTTTGTATTTATTAGCGTAATCGATATTAAAGTTTTATAACTCATAATAAGTTGTAATTATTAAAAATTTAGTGATTTGAAATCATAAAATATATTAATTTGAATTAAAATAAAATATTTAAGAGTATCTTATAGCAAGACACATATCATCACGCTTTTAGCAGTAAATCCGAGGACGAGTGCCAAAATTCGAAGACAAAATTAGGAGCTTTGCCAAGTTAAGTGGTGAAATGTCGACGCAATTTCCTTATTTTTTTCCTCAGAAAACAAGAGTAGGGACGAAAACAAAATCGGGTGTCCGAACGCACGTACTGTGCCAACCAGTCCAACTAATGTCCAGATTACAAAATTACAATATTCCAAAGGGGGGGGAAAAAAAAAACTCTACAACCTTGTACGTAAGCAAAATCCTTTTTTATTCTTTTTTGTTTCCTTATTTGCATATGAACAACATATTGCCAATCTCTTGTTCGTATCTCCTCAACGACATTTTTTTCCCTCTTCAGTAGTATTTTTGCTGCTGCTGGAGTTGAGAATAGAACTTCTGGATGAACTCTTCAGCAGCCTCATCAACATGGCTATCTTCATCGGCATTCAGGACCAGAAATGGAGAGTCGGTGATCCGGAGCTGCCGGACCATGGGGCTCCGCCCGAACCCAAGCCCGGGCAAAATGGGCGACGCCTCCACCGCTGCCGTGTCCATCATCTCAAACAACATATCGATGTCGTCGATGTTGGCGGCAGCTGCCTCGTAGTGGCGGCAGTGATGGTTGTGGTGGTGGTGGGTTTTTCTCTTGTGGGCGGTGAAGTAGTGGCGGTAGAGTGGGGTGTTGCTGCAGCTGAACTCGTACTCCCGGCTGTAAGAGAGGTGGCTGCTGCCATAGGAGGCGGTGGGATGGTGGTGGTGGTGGAATAAGAGGTTGTTGAGCGCTTTTCCGGCGATTTTGCCACGCTTCATCATCATGTTGAGGTCCATGAGAATTTTTCTTTTGCATATGCCTTTTCTTAGCATGAAAAATGTAACCCTCACTATGTGCCATATTTTCCTCGCTATTTCTGGTATGCTTTGCTCCATTTTTATGATTTTCTTTTTTTTTAAAAATCTTTTTAGGATGCTTGAGTTTCAAGGGAGACAGGACGTTTTAGAGAGAGTAGGAGAGAGAATGAGACGGGTTTTGGTGATGAGAGGGAGGAAGAAGGAGGAGCATGGGCTATATAGGAGGGCAATGACAGAGTGGGGGATTAAATATTATTAACGCTAATGCATTATTATTTATAAAATAATAAAATTATGAATTATGTGTTCAGTGGGTAGTGGGGGCAAGAAGCTTGAGTTTTTCTCTTCCTAATTTGTACTTTTGTCCCTTTCTCTGTTTCTTGAATAATACTTCTTTCACTGAATGATTGGTGTGGTGCTGGTAATTGAGGTCTTGTTTGGTTAATCAAACCCCATTAACGTAAAACATCTAGATTAATCCACTACCATTATTCTATTGAGATTTTTTTTTCTAAACCCTTTTCCTTTTAAGATTAGATATTACCACCTTAATTGTCTATGGATTAGTAAAAGTAAAGTAATAAATATCTTGCACCAAAACGTTTCTTAAATAACCTGCCTTCACTTAAATATTTTTAATGCATGCTGTTTATTATATTAAGAAATGGTAAGATTAAATAGTGAAAGGGTGTTATTACCAGTAATTAGAGGTGAGCAAGATTTTCGATACCCTACCTAGAAGCTGTTTAGAACCAGTCAAACAGTTCCAGTTTCGGTTTCTAAAAGAGAGGAATCGGTTTAATCGATTCCAGTTTCCAAAAAATCCCCGGAATTCGAATCTGTTTAGAGAGATGAAAATGAATATTTTTTAAATTTTTTCCTACTTTTCTCTCATTTCTCTACTCTTTTTCTATTTGATTTTTTTAAACAAAAATTGACTATTCAAATAGCGAATCTAATGCAATATCAGGTAAGTTTTCACCGATAATTGAAGAAAGATTCATAATATTTTTCAAGTAACTAAGATGAAAAAAATACAAACTTAATAAATTAACTTTCTTTCACTACAAAACAGTCACTTTTACCAATAGTGGTGTATACTACTAGAAATTTATCCTTTTACGAAGGAATAATCTATCCTAGAAAGTTCATGCAACCGTCATAAAAGATCTTTTGTAACGGTCTGGGGCTCCGTCATGGGCCATCGTAGAAGGCTTCATCGTAGAAGGTCATTTACGACCAAACTATCGTAGAAGACATCATTAGTTTTTATGACTTTTTTTAAACCGTCCTAGAAGGTTATACTTTTTGTGACGGTTTTTAAATTCCTTCGTAAAAAAGTCTGACACTAACAACACCTTCTGTACCGCTAATATTGTCCTCATTTTGTTCAAATTCGGAAAAAATAATCTAGTTACGACCACCATTTCCTTTGTAGACGACATAATTTTTTATTTTTAACAAAATATTTAACTTAACCTTTTTAAAGGTTGGAAAAAGGTTGTTGCAATCTAATTCCTTGTAAAAAACTAAAATGTTAATCATTAATGGCGATATAGATAGACATGCACAATTAGCTATGTCTTCATAACCATACAAGTCATTCAAAAGATTGCAATACGGCAATGTTGTCGAAATTATACGTCATCCAAAAGATGGTAATTAATGTGTACACATATCCAAACTATCATCATATACCATAACCAAAAAGATGTGCCTAAACCCAGCCTATTTACCCTAAAAAATGGCCTATCCTTCAATCAAAATAAGCAGTATCCTGGACTTCATTTACTTGATGGTAAATTCATATACCATAACCAAAAGATGGCCTACCCGATCATCCACATCATCCTGGACTTCGCACCTGCATAACAGGGACATTTTTAGGCCTTGTATGGACTTCAAAGAAAAAATTCAGAACCAAATTTCGTGGAATAAAATTGTACATCACCAACATCCACAATTAGTTTAGACACAAAATGACCACATGGAATTATTCAAGTAACAGGGACACAATATCTAAAGGTCTAGAGGAGACCGAACCCACAGGAGTACCAGACGTATCCTCCATTCGAGTAATTCAAGTATTCAACCTAAAAATCAAAACCACAATTGGGTTCACTACAATTTTCAACCCAAAAATTAAAAAAACCCACACAATCAATTACACAAAGCAAAATATAATTAAAAATTTAAAACTCAGACATTTAAATTAAATTGAAGGGCTCTTCCCCGTTGAATTATTAGACAGAGAGGGGTAGTTTAAAGTTTGGAGTAAGAGGGGGTCTTCGAGAATCCAGAGAGAGAAAGAAGAGAAAAGAAGAGAAGAAGTCACTGTAGCAGGGCCTGTTTGCAACCAATTCAAGCCCCCCCCCAAAAAAGAGGAAAGGGAAACATCGAAACCACTTCCATGGTTGTCGAGACAGAGCGAAAGGAGGATGAGGGAAATTGAAAGGAGAAAGGAGCAGAGGCACTTACGTGGTCGTGTGGAGTTAGGGTTTGCGCTGAACAAACAGAAAGTAGAAGAAGAGCCTCACTGATTCACCAGCCACACTAAGAAGACAGCTCGAAAGAGGAAGGTAAGATGCAATAGAGGGCCTCGAGCTCGAAATTGGCTTCACTGATTGTTGCAAGAAAAACAGAGTTTTAATATTTGTAAACCCCAAGTGCAAGGTGTATCGTTGAGTACTTGGGGTGTCGTCCGTAGGGAATTGTGTTTCCAACTACCAGGGCTAGCTAAAGCGTCTCGAGTTAGGCAGGATCGAAGGGTGAAGGAGTGGGGAGCTAAACTACGCTACAAACACAGAAACAAACGACTTGGAGTTGTGATTTTACCAATGGATGAACTAACTAACCAAGACGAGTCCTAACCTACCCAAACCACACTACGAACTAGAGATGGTCGGTTGCACCATCAAAGACCACCCAAGCCCTCTCTCAAGGGTCATGAGCTAGTCTAACTCGCGTAACCACCTACTTTCGTGGGGTTAGTCGAATTAGACCACAAAACTAGCAACCCCGGACCTAGCTCGATTCGGATACTATTTTCGTGTCCCGAACTCGGCCATTCCCTCTCCCACACTAGCAAATTGACCTCACCTCTCAGCATAAGTCAATCGCTCAAAAATACGGATGAAAACCCTCTCAGGTATTTCATCGAACACTTGGCGGGCGTGAAGGAAAACTCTAAGTTCTAGGCATAGATTGGGTATGGTTAGGCCAAATACAAGATTAATTATCCATCAAGAGGCTAATCACAATCCAAGCCAACAAAATATAACAACTAATCATCAACAAAATACAAAACCTAAACCTAAACTAATGGAGAACACAAGCATGAGCTAGAGAGAAGAGACATGAAACTAAACAAATCTACCAACCAAATAAAACAAGGATTAACAATGAAAACTAAACAAATAAACTAAACACAATCTAAACTAACATAATCAAAATAAGAACAAACAATAACTAAATTGAAATAAGTGGAGAAAGAGAGAAGAAGGCTTATAGATTGATGGAAGGAAATCCAATTGCTTGAATCCAAGAACAATCCAATACCACCCTAATCTAATCCTCTCAATGGAGTTTTTATTGGCTAAAACCTAAACTAAACTACTCTAAAAATCACCTGGAAGAATCCCCGAGCGATCCCCTCAAACAGACGCCCGAACGAAGCTTAAATAGAAACCCGAGCAGACGGCAAAACTGAGAGGAGGCACGATCGTGCCATGTGGCACGGCCGCACCGTGCCACATTGCTGGCACGGTGGTCCGTTTTCCCCCGGTTTTGCCCCCTTTGCCGGTTTTCATCGGTTTTCGCTGTTTTGTCTCGTCTTCGTTCCTTTTTGCGACATTTGCTTGATTTTGAGTTATTTCCTACAAAATATAAACAAAACAAGTAAAAATCCTAAAGATTAAGTTATTATACGAGCAAAAAGTGGGTGAAAGAGGCACGTAAAATAGGTAAATTTACCGTTCAACACTGATTCACCATCTAGAAGCCCAGAAAAGCCGCTGCACAGGGAAAACCCACAGTACCTGACCAGAAAAGCCCCAAAAAGCCTGCTGCATAATAGGGACATTTTTAGGCCTTCTATAGACTTCAAAGAAAAAATTCAGAAGCAAATTTCATGTAATAAAATTGTACATCACCAACACCCACAATTAGTTTAGACACAAAATGACCACATGGAATTATTCAAGTAATAGGGACACAATATCTAAAGGTTTAGCGGAGACCGAACCCACAGGAGTACCAGATGTACCCTCTATTCGAGTAATTCAAGTATTCAACCCAAAAATCAACAACACAATTGGGTTCACTACAATTTTCAACCAAAAAAATAAAATAAAATCACACCATCAATTACACAAAGCAAAATATAATTAAAATTTTAGAACTCAGACATTTAAATTAAATTGAAGGGCTCTTCCCCGTGGAATTATTAGACAGAGAGGGGGGTTTAAAGTTTAGAGTAAGAGGGGGTCTTCAAGAATCCAGAGAGAGAAATAAGAAAAAAGAAGAGATGAAGGGTATGGCAACTGTAGCAGCGCCTGTTTGCAACCAATCCAAGCCCCAAAAATAGGAAAAGGAAAGTTCGAAACCACACTGAAAAACCACAGTACCCACGGTACCTGACCATAGCTTATTTTAACTTCTAAGAAAAGCATAGGACAGTCAATCGAGTTCGGACAACTTGATTATATACCAAAGTATAATACTATTACTCAGGACTCCATGTATCAAAATTTCAAATGAAGTTACTCTTTCATGTCAAAAGTAGCACTCGTAATGCTATATTGTGGGCATAGGCAGTAATGTCCTCAACCGGAGTAGTCCACCCACAAGATTAAAGAGGACATGGCAAGAAACGACACTCTAGTTAAAAATTTCAGTGTTGGGATTTGAGTATAACTAGGCTGGGAAGCAAGTTTACACTAACCCCTCACAAGAGAAGTATCTTATCTAGAAAAAAAATAATCAGCATGGCAACCAAAGCTTAGCAAGAGCACTGGCTTTCTTCTAGCCTCTTTCTATCTCATTTTAACCAGAAAAGCCCCAAAAAGCCCACTGCACAGGGAAAACCCACAAACCCATGGTACCTGACCACAGCATATCAAAATGTCCTAATATTGTCCTAAACTATAATTATTAATCCTATATCAAAATGTCCAAATATTGTGGGATTTCACCAGGCACAGGGTAAACCACAAAAGAGATACCAAACCCAAACCAATAAACTCCAAAATCCTGTAGCAGTATCTGACCATCGTTGCAACACCAATTTTTCTAAAACCCACAGTACCTGACTACAGCATGATATGCATCTCTCTCATTGTTTCAAAACCACAGTAAACATGTCTAAAAGTGTACTTACCTAATTCATCCAAAAAAACATAAGCACATCGTCAAGCATTTATATTTCAGGTTAAGGAGCTGAAGATGGTGTTGTTGTGCTGTGTTGTTGTGGAAGAACAACATTCTTAAGAAGCTTGATTTCCTTGAGAAGCTCTTCTATATCTCTTTGATGACTAGCTTCCATGTCTGAAATCTTCTTTTGATGTGATGCTTCAAGCGACTCGATGTTTACCGCTCAATTTGTGAACTCACTAAGTAGTTGTTTTTTTTGTTGAAGCTCAGCTTTCAGATTTGCCTTGCTCAGTTCAGGTCCCCTAATATCCTTGGGTTTTACACCGCCTCCAAAGCAAATTACACAGTCTCGATTTTGAGGTCCAAAATATTTTTCTACCAATTCAAATTAAGACATCGATGGATTTTTTCCAGATTCGTCCACAATCTGATCTTGCAAAAATAAAAATACAAAGGTGTGAACATGAATGAAAATCCAAAAAAGTTAAAAAGAATTACTAGTTTACAGCAAAAATAAGTAAATATGTTGTACATATAATGCTGCATCTTCTTCATTCAATGTGCCATCCTTTCTCTTTCCGATTGCTTTAAAGATCTCAGCAATATTTGGTACCTTCCCGTCCTTGCCTCCTATTGCAACATGTCGAACAAAGTCAAATAATGCTTGACGCGTAATTTTTTTAACCACTCTAAAGCCTCTATTAACTGTCAAGACCTCCAACTTCATAGGCTAAAAATAACACATTCAAAAAAAATTTTACGATCAAATATTAAACTAATAGCCATTCATTTCAGATTCACAGATGCATACTTATTCAAACCCATGCAGCTTATCTTAAGCATATAACTTATTCAACTCTCATTTTGCTCTTTCCTCGTGGAGCAGCATACCCCAAAAAATATAGAAAAAGAAGAGAGGGCCGCTTTTTTTTTTTATTTGCATACGTACCACCTCGTCATAGATGATTTGCTGAATCGACTTGCTACTAGTATGAGGAAGCATTGTCAATTGAGCTTGGTTTTCAGAATTTATAGCACTCTTTATAGTTCACAATGTTTGAGTTATACAAGAATGAATGCATGTAAAAGAGTAACCCAAAAAAAAATGGAAAATGATTCTGTCTTTAATTACCATAGGTCAGAGTATGTACCTGAAAATCAGAATGCTCTAACACCAACCATTCCCAATCTTCCTTAAGCAAGCTTTTAGGTACATTCTTCGAAGAGAGTGCTTCCTCTAAACTAGATACCTTTTTCAGGTGTAGTTGCTTCATTTCCCCTTGTCATTTGCTCCATAAGTTCCTTGCTTGTCGTATGATGGTGGTGGGATGATGCTCAAGACCACCTCCTTCAAACTTATCCTGTCATACCAAACAAACAAAATATCTATCTCACTTTGCACATGCATTATTCCTAGGTATAAGTTTAACGTAAATAAAAAGTAAATACAACTCATCCTATCATACCAGAATAGCATTCCATAGTTTGTCCAAATCTTTGGAATCGATTTCATTCCAACTATGCACTTTGATCGGTAACATGTTACGATCACGAACAAGTTTGCCGATATGTCTTGATGGAGGGCATTGGTGTTCACCTATCGGCCCATTGTTATAGAAGGCTACTCTAAGTTTTTGCCCATCTTTCAGAGTTGCCACTTGCCTAACCTTGTTCCTTTGTCTAGGTCTTGAAACAATGCCTCGCTGTCTTTTTCTTTCAGCACTAATATGAGCTGCACAATGAAAATATCAAGTTTATTTTTTAAAAAAATTTAAAAGTACTAGGAAATGACACACTAGAAAAGACTAGCCCCAGACTGTTTAACACCTTCATTATCCAGAGAATCATTCTTAGATGGATTAATAGCTTTCCTTGTAATTGTTTGCTTTCCGCCACCTATTAAAGCATCATTACTTGCAGAATTTTCGCATCCTTTTTCCTTATCACTATGCGCTTGCAGGATGTCGTGCTTGAACCTAAAATTAAGAACAATTTTGGTATTTAATTTCCAATAGACAAAAGATCTGCGAATTATGAAAACTTCAAAATACTAGCTGAGGCTTTTAGAAGGACAATATGTCTTCATTACCAGCTTGGAATTTGTAATTCTTTCTGAACAAATTGCTCCGCCGACGCATCCTACAAACGTTAAACGCAATAAGATGGATAACAATCATATGAAAACATATAATTTTAAACAAATAAAACAGTAAAAGGCAAAACGCTTACCACATTTTCCTTCTGTGCATTTGTCGTATCATTATCCTTTTGTGAATTTCTCATGTCATTATCCTCTTGTGTAATTGCCCTATCATTCTACTTTTGTGCTTCCAGATGAACAAACTCAAGCCTATGAATAAAGAAAAGTTATTAAGGGTGTGTAATTCTCATTAGATAGATCATCATGCTTTGAGATGAAGGGTATATCTTCAGTACCAAGCTGGAACTTGCTGGTTGTTATGAATCGAAAGCTGCACTAACACAGTCTAACATCAAACAAAAATTTAGATAGTTTATAGCTTATATAGGAATATATAATTATGAACAACTACAATAGTGAAAGGTACAAAATTTACCCCATTTTTTTTTTGTTGCATTTGCCTCATCTTGGGATCTACCCTCTAGAGCATTAATAAGATGTTGTTCACTTGGGTTTTGTCCGACTGAAGATTTGGGGCAGGAAGGCTTCTTCAGACCTGATAAGCATCCACAACATAGGAAACCGGGTGCTAGAAACCTTGCCTTTGCTGAGTTCTTCCTTGTAGGTGTTGTGCTCCTTAATTAGATAAGAAATTACAAGATTAGTTATAAATCAGAATATCAAAAATACAAAAAATGCGAGTGTAATATAGGAAAAAAAATAAAGCTACAGCATAAATCAATTTATGATAAACAGCAAACACAAACTCAGATCACACTATATGTAATGTTTGGTTTTTCAAGGCAATGAAAACATTTCAAACTTCAAAATAGAACAAATAATGAAGGCTGGTAGCCATCAATTGCTAATGATAACTCATTTTTTCCTAGATATTCTGGTTTTTCTAAGCAACGATGACATATCAATAGACTCTGCTTGTACATAATTTCTATAGTACGCATTAGCATATTCAGAGTCTTCATTTGATGTTGATGTAGCAAGTTCGGCATTAAATGAAATGCTCTGTTAGTAAGCTTCATCGTTCTCTTCTACGCTTGCTTGTCCCTTATCTTCCTCAAGAGCTGACTTATATGAATCTCTAGGTTGTACCTTCACCACCACACGCCACCTTTTTGACTAATATCATTCACATAGAAAACTTGTGATGCTTGAGCTGCTAGCACAAAAGGATCATCTATTTTCAAATTACGTTGACAATTTACACTGACAAAGCCAAATTTATCTACTTTGACTCCTTTTCTAGGATCTATATCCTACCATTTACACCAAAAGAATACAACCTCATTACCCCTTGTGTACTCTAAACTGAAGACCTCTGTAAGTATCCCATAATAATCTATGTTAGGTTCTCCATCTTCGGCATTACCCACTACAAGAACTCCACTATTCTGTGTCCTTGCACCAATCTCTCTACTTAGTGTGTGAAATTTAAATCCATTAGTAATGTAACCAGTAGAGCTCTTCACATATGTTGTAGACCCTCGAGCCAATGATAAAAATTCCTCCCCATGAGGGCAAGTTCCTTGTTCGTACAACTGTTCCACCTATAGAACAAAATCAAATATACAACTAAGACATAATTTAAAACAAATATCAAAACACTTTATCTCAAGTGAATAACTCACTTTAGCCTTAAACCACTCCTTAAAGTAATTGTTCTTCTTATCCTTCGTCATCTCCTTCAAACAAGTCTCCAGCATAAGATAATGCTCTCTAAAGAACATATAAGATTAGTATTTGCTCCTAATAAGATTAGTATTTGCTCCTAATAAAATGAAACTAGTTAAAATTATTTAAAAGTGCAACTTACTGAATAAAAGGTAACAAACTTTAGGGCAATTCATCAAAGCATATATATGGGCTTGTTGTTTTTCCCTCTCATCCATGTGGCATATCTTCATTGCTCCAAGTGGCCTTCCAGGATGTGAAAAAATACTTAGCATCTTGCCATGTTTGACAACACTATCATCATTCTGCCCTACACGATTTACTTTTGTCTCAGTCCCATGTAAGTATCTGGAGCAAAGAATCATACACTCATCTGCAATATAGCCCTCCGCCATGGAACCCTCCGGACATGCCTATTACGAACACATGACTTGAGTCTAAAGAGATTGCGTTCCCTTGAATACATCAACGAAACTAAAATGGCCCACCAATGATAGCTTCATCTGCCAAGTGGATAGGTAAATGCAACATGACATTAAAACATGCCAGAGGAAACCACCTTTCCAACTTGGACAAAGTTAGTGGCATCTGGGCCTTGATGGCTTCCAAGTCTTCTACGTTCAATGTCTCAGCACACAAAACATTAAAAAACATAGACATTTTAATAATTGCCTCGCTTACTTCCTTCATAGGCATGCCTGCGCGTATACCTAGAGGAAATAATTTTTGGAGAAGAATGTGGTGATCATGGCTCTTTAATCCTAAGATCTTACATTCTTTCGTATTTACGCACCTAGAGATATTTAAGAAACAGCCATCCGGTGCCTTAACTTCCTTAAGAAACTTGCATAACTCTTGCTTTTGCTTTTGAAATAATACATAAGGAGCTGGTGGTAGCTCAAGCTTGTCACCCTTTTCACAAGGATGCAAATCTGCCCCAATATTAAAGGCTTGCAAATCTAATCGAGACATGGCGGTATCTTTCGTTTTTCCCTTCATGTTCACGATAGTTTCGAGAATGATATCAGACACATTCCTTTTAATGTGCATAACGTCTAAATTATGCCTTAGTAAATTGGTTTTCCAATAAGGCAACTCAAAAAAAATGCTTTTCTTATTCCAATTATTGCCCCTTTTTTCATGGTTAATTTTCACTTTCACATGAGGAGCTTTGCTCAAGGGAATTCCCTCTAGATCACATACCTAGTTCACAACATTGCTTCCACATGGTGGGATATGAGGTCCTTCTAACTCTATATTACCAAACCAATCTTTCTTTTTGCATTAACCATGATTTTTAGGCAAGAAACGTCTATGGCGCATGTAAACTTGTTTTGTACAATGTTGTAATGTTAGAGAGTGAGTGTGCTTATAACACACTGGACAAGCAAGCTTTCCCTTGGTGCTCCATCCAGGCAAAATTCCATATGCTGGAAAATCATTTATGGTCCACAATAAAGCTGCATGAAGCTTAAAATTTTGCCTTTTAGATGCACCATATGTCTCAACCCCTATTTCCCATAACTCCTTTAATTCTTCTATTAAGGGTTGCAAGTAAATATCTATCGCATCACCAGGACCCTCGGGACCAGGAATGATTAAGGATAATATAAAGTTGGCTTGCTCATGTAATTCCAAGGAGCCACATTATATGGAATAAGTATCATAGGCCAAATACTATAAGTAGTCGATGTGCTGGAAAATGGTTGAAACCCATCACTCATCAACCCAAGCCTAACATTACATGGTTCTGAGGTAAAATCCTGGTGAAGTTCATCAATTTTTTTCCATGCTTTAGAATCAGCGGGGTGCCTCATAACTTCATCTTTGATGCGTTCCTCATAATGCCAGCGTATCTCAGCTGCTGTCTTGGAACACATGAAGAGACGTTGAAGTCGTGGCTTCAATGAGAAATGGCATAAAACTTTAACTGAAATTTTCTTCCATTTTCCTTTGTCTTTTCTTCCCTGCTATGCTTCTCATCTTTCCACCCTGATGCATGACACACTTTACAAGCATCAAGTTTTGCATCTTCTTTCCAAAACAGCATGCAATCATTCCTACAGGCATCAATCTTATTATATGAGAGTCCAAGGTCTTTAATTGTCTTCTTAGCCTCATAGTAGGACTCTGCTAGCGTAGAACCAGATGGCAGCAACTCATTCTTTAGAAACGCTAGCAGCATAGTAAATGATTCATTACTCCACCGACCAAGAGACCTAATATGCAGCAATTTCACCATTGCAGATAATTTAGAACAACTAGAGCATGGATACGCAGGTTGCTCAAAGTCCTTTATTAACCTAAAAAATGTTTTTGCATCATCATTAGGTTCCTCCGTACAATCAACAGCGTTTGATGCTCCCATCTCAACACCTTTTTGAGTGAGACCATAATAAATAGGAAATAAATCCTAATCATTTCATCCATTTCATCAACTCTTTGAGAATCACCATCTAAATCTTCCTCTACATCAAATTCATCTTGCATCTCATCATCGTCAGATTCAAGTTCATTGACTCCTTCTCCATGATGATACCAAAATGTGTAACCTTCAAGAATCCCATATGCTATAATATGTGTTTCAACCACATCTCTTGTATGCTCACTGGAGTTGCAACATTTCACACATGGGCATTTGATAACTTGGGTTGCCTCACGTAATTGATCAAATGCAAATGAAAGGAAGTCCTTAATTCCTTCGTTATATTCATTTTTAAGACGATCAATAGAAGATAGACCCATCCAACTCTTATCAGGTGTCATGTCTGTGCAAATAAAGTAATTAGTAGTACCTATACATAAATAGCGAAACAAATAAAATGAAGATATGTGAAGATAAATAAGAACGTAATGCTCTCAAACAATGTCTACTTTTATGGCCAAATATGATGGAAAAACATACTGGCAAAACATGTTTCATCAACAAACTTTGACTCATATTAATACCAAACAATCAAGCACAAGACACTGACAAGTCACTAAAGAACTCCAGAAAATATCACACAAAAATCAAACCCAACAATAGATATCTTTGCTTATATTTTTCGTACCATCTCTACCATTAGTAGGAGTTAATACATCTCCATTCTGTCTTGAAGTAATCAATGACCTTCGAATTAGTTGTTTCCTTGTCAATGGTAACTCTATAGGAGTCTGAGACGCATAAGTCGTATTGGTTTTCCCAGCACGCTCTACATTTGTAGCAAGTGAAGGTTCAAAAAGGTTGTTGTCTTGGTCTATAACCTCATTTTCATCGACAAAGTTATAGGTAACTAATGGCAAGGTAAGCCCTTGAAGAGGTTTATCAATTATATATATATGGACTATATTGCACTTCCGAAGTTTGGGTGCCATATCTACAATCTCCTCGTCACCAATAATCCTTCTCAACTCACCACCTCCTCTAGAACTCCTCCACTAAAGTTCAGTCACATTGCCCTTATAATTGCAATCCTCTTTCAGCAAAGAACCCAACTCAATCAAAGACAATTTATGTAACACCCCTCTACCCCCGGAGGCGTCACACCGCCAGGATCCCCCAAGGGAGACCCCTAAGGCTGTCATCACTAGGGACTTCTTTAGAGATTTAACTTGACTTTAAGTTAGTTAGGAAATTCTGGAACAAAACTACAAGAGCTCCGCCTATAATTGTAACAATTATAAAATTTCATTGCGAACTTAAGAGGTACCTGGTGACATTACAACAAAATTCAAAAGAAACTAGGAGTTTCCCTAGGAGTTACACACTCAGGGTTGAGGCGTATGCCTTTACAAACACTTGTTCAAATAATTTACATAAATCGTGACCTAACCCCCAGAGCCAACTACATGCTTGCTTCGAGCTTTTCTTTAACCAAAATAAGGGAACAGGCAGCTTCATAAAACGCAGCTTCACAAAATACACTTTCAGGTAACAACTGACAACCCTATGTCAGTGGCATGCCCGATCATTCATTCATCACCTAGAGAAAAAGGGGAAAGGAAATGGAGTGAGCCACCATATGCTCAGTGAGTGTTCCTCCACTCCTTAAAACAAAGCTATTTACGGACAATATTACTCATACTAGCCACGTATCAAGCATTTATGTAATACTAATTATCATATTATGCTGTGTGATACAACTTGTAGGTCATTTCCTGGCTAGATATTCATTCACTTATGAGAAATGCTTGCATTTAAAGGGCATTAAACATGCTAGAAGCTTTCTTAGTCAATTCATGCATTTTTAAAACTTACATGGCTGGTGCATGATGAGACTATGGCCACACATTACTTGAAATCACAATATGCTTAGGAATCATTTCATCAAGCATTCATAGAAATCTTCCTTTCTTTCTTTGAAAACACTTTTCATAACCTCTTGAGGTTCATATTCTTTAAAAGAGAATCCTTTCATAATGGTCATATAACGACCCTTATAAACCTTTCACATTTCGTTCAGTATAGCCTCTTAATGGCCTTTGAAAACTTTCTTTTTTTCTGAAATACTTAACATGGCAAATGCCATCTGCTTTTCTTTGTTTATTAGGAAAATACTTTTGGCATAAGATCATTATAGGGTGCTGATTGGGTGAGATCTATTCTCAAACCCCATAGTGAGACTTAACTCTTACGCTAAGCTCTTACTCATGGGACGGCTACATATAACATATTGGACAATTACGCTCGTTAGGGTCTTCCATGGTTTCCTAGTACCAGGACTTATCCCCTAGGCTAATATCATTCATATATATTGTCTAAAGCATATTATCTTAGCCAATTTTAAGCGTATGGGCCATAACGGCTAATAAGTTTGCTGCCTCTCACAGCGAAATCCTTTTTCATACATCACACTCTCTTTTTTATTTAAATTATTTAGGGATTCCCCCGTTCAAGCAAGTTCGCTCCCAAAACTGTATTCATAAGTTTAAAATGAGCCATCGTTTGCTAATAGTTATGGCTACTAACAGTTATAACCATGAAAACTTACTTTTTCAAACACACCCTCGCTCGCACGATGGAACTTAATGACATAAAAGGAGGGGGGTTTGCACATAACACATTTAAACACTTCATAATCAATCTCAGTAGAATAGGCCACACATGGCCTCGTAATCCACACAATTGCGGTTAATTCACAACCCAGGCTCTCTCCTTACCCAACACCGACCACAAAGAACCTCGAACTCTCATTAGTTCTACCTCAAGCCATCCGACTACCATCTTGGTTTTCAATTCTATAATCATGGCATATTATCATGAAAGCTTTTAAGAAACATGTAATAGAGTTTATGGACTTACCTGGGCAAGCAGCACCATCCAGCGGTGTATTACCGTAAGCATATATATATATATATATATATATATATATATATATATATATATATACATATATAGTATATATATATATTATATATATATATATATACACATACATACATACATACATATATATATTATATACACACACGCACACACAACCACATTTACATATATATCTATATTGCCTTAACTTGAAATAACGCTTAATGAACCAACTTAAACTAAACAAAGCATGAACCTTATCGCATTCGTATTTCACAATAGAAGGCAACATGTCATTTTCAAGCATGGCGTTTATGAACCTAACAAGCATCAATTACAAGCACACTTAGGTTGTTTCGAAGCTACTTATGAGCATGAATTCATTAAACTAACCTATTTCGATTTGAAGCACTATTAGGTTAATTCAAAGCCACTAATTAGGCATAAATCAACTAATTATTCAAGCATCGATCCTAAGTGTTCACAAATCATTCAAAGCTACTATTCAGACATGAATGAACTAATCATACAAGTATCGATTTGAAGTGCCCACATTTCATTTCAAAGCCATTAATTAGGCATGAATTAAATAATTATACAAGTATCGTTTCTAAGTGCTCACATATCATTTCGAAGCTATTAATCAGACATGAATTAACTAAGTATACATGTATCGATTCTAAGTGTTCACATTTCATTTCGAAGCTATTAATCGGGCATGAATTAACTAAGTATACATGTATCGATTCGAAGTGTTCACATTTCATTTCGAAGCTATTAAACTGGTATGAATTAACTAATGTACATGTATCGATTTTAAGTGTTCACATTCCATTTCAAAGCTATTATTTAGGCATGTAATAACTAAATATATATGTATCGTTTTAAGTCTAAAAATTATCTAACTCCTGCATTCTTAGGACAGCTTCGACATGCATGATTTCATCTTAGTTTCAGCTGTTTTCAGGCATGAATTCAATCCAACTTAACATGCACAGTTCCTCATTACACATTCCATGAACTTAGCTAAACCCAAACTGACATGCATTCTCATTCAGGCTAAATCGTTTTCGAATGTAATAATAGTTTAGGAGAGGAAGAACACTTACCTGAATTAGCTTAAATTTGACCCTAATAGCAACAAATGCGCGCCCAAACGCACGCCCAATTCACTGAACCCGAAACCTTAGCCCGACTGCTTGCTAAACCTGAAACCCTACCTCCAGAATTGATGATGTTTGTGTTCGGTTTGGATCAAATTCGACCCCTCAATTTATACAAGAGGTCAATTCTGGTGAGAATGGTCGGATTCCGACACATGGGTTGCGCCTCGAAGCGCCAAAACGTGGCTGGTCTAGCTCTGATTTGCGGTGAAAAGTGGAGAAAATGGGTTGCTGCTGGTCGGCGGTGAGTGGGTTGTGCTCAGGGGGACCATTGTGGTCCTTCTCTCACCGGTGATGTGTGGCGCAGGGCGAAGAAGATAGGCGGTGGCCCTGTGGTTACGTGGGAGAGGAGAAGAGGACGAGGAGAGAGAGGGTTGGGGGTCTGGTCTTCAGGACCCCAAAGAAGCCCCCCTTTTTACTCTCTTTCTTTTTCCTTTTTTTTGTTCAAATACTACACTAGTTAAATTCTGTTCCTAATTTTATTATCATTCAGTTTAAACTCGGGTTGAAACGCCTTAGAATTGGCATCCTGCTTAAATTCAAAAAATGACTAAATCAATCGAATAACGATTTTAAAGACTTGGGTTACCATCAATTCAATAATTTTCCAAATAAGTAACGACAATAATAACAATAACAATATAGTTGTTCTTTTTAGTGAAATTAATTGTTAAAAACACACACAGATGACATTACATCCTTGTTAAAAAAATAATTCAAACACAACTTCGTAAACTTAGCAACTGAAACAGTTTGTCAACAATAGAAAGAAAGTGCGGCCCTTACACTCTCACCCCCTTAAAAGAATTTCGTCCTCGAAATTCGCTTACCTGATGGCAATAGCGCGGGGTATTTTTCATGCGTTTCGCTTTCTAACTCCCGAGTTGCTTTTGCTACTTTGTGATATTTCTATAGCACCTTAACATATAGAATGCTCCTGTTTTTGAGTTTCTTCTCCGTTCTCACCAAAATTCGAATGGGCTCTTCTACATAGGTGAGATTCTCTTTGACTTGCAAGGGTTCATATCGGATGACATGACTCGGATCTGGAATATGCTTCTGAAGACTGGATACAAGGAATACGTCATGAATGCCTTGCAATAAGGGTAGTAAGGCCAGTCAGTACGCGAGTGGTCCCACTTTCTACAGAATCTCAAACGGTCCAATGAACCTTGAGCTCAGTTTTCCTTTTTGCCAAAATCTTATGCTTGTCTTGAGTGGAGATACTTTCAGGAGCACATGATCTCCAACTTCAAACTCCAGTGGCCTTCTCCTAACATCCGCATAGCTCTTTTGCCTACTCTAGGCGACTTGTAGCCTTTTACGTATTGTCTTGATTATTTCGATCGTTTGATTAATTAACTCTACCTTGGAGGATTCCCTTTCACCTACTTCGTTCCAACAAGTAGGAGTTCTGCAGCGTCGACCATATAATGCCTCAAAAGAGGCCATGCCGATACTGGCGTGGTAGCTGTTATTATATGCAAACTCAACCAGAGGCAAGGTATGAGCCCGAATCCCGGCGTAATCGAGTGCATAGGCTCTCAACATGTTCTCTAGAGTTTGAATGGTTCTTTATGATTGACCGTCTGTTTGAGGGTGGAAGGCCGTACTTAGATGTAGTTCTGTATCCATTGCTCTTTGGAAACCATGCCAAAAGCAAGATATGAACTTGGTATCATGGTCTGACACAATACTGAGCGGTACACCATGCAATTTGACTATCTCCTTGATGCACAAATAAGCCAGTTGCTCAGAGGTGAAAGTGGCTTTAATAGCTAAGAAATGTGCAGCCTTAGTCAGCCTATCAACTATCACCCAAACACTATCATGTTGCTTGGTGGTTTTTGGCATCCCCACAACAAAATCCATGGTAAAGTGCTCCCATTTCCACACCAGAATTAGTAGAGCTTGTAGTAATCCCCTAGGTTTTTGATGCTCAGTTTTTACCGTTGATAGGTGAGGCACCGAGCCACGAAGTCTGCAATGTCCCTTTTCATCCTATTCCATCAATAGTGGTTTTCAAATCATGGTACATCTTCGTACCTCCGGGGAGAGTAGTGAGTGTGGAGTTGTGTGCTTCTTTTAACAACTCTTTTTTGAGAGCTGTTATATTTGGAACACATAGTCTACTTCCGTACCAAAGTATCTCTTTTTGGATTGAAAATTCCTTATTCCTTCCTTCGTTCACACCCTTCCTGATCCTCATAAGTTCAGTGTTGTCTTTCTGATGCTGCTTAATTTGTTCAATCAATGAAGAAGAGATCTGAAGCGCTGCTAAATAGCCTTGATCCCCTGGTAATACTGCCTCTATTTGTAACGAGTCAAGCTCTTTTAAGAGTCTCTTTTTTTGCATAAGTAAGCAGGCCGCTATTCCGGTAGACTTCCTACTCAATGCATCGGCTACTATGTTTGCTTTACCAGGGTGATATTTGACCTCCATATCATAATCCTTTAGGAGTTCCAACCATCTTCTTTGCCTCATATTCAATTCCTTCTGAGTAAAAATATACTTCAGACTCTTATGGTCAGTATATAGCTCACACCTTACTCCATAAAGGTAGTGTCTCCAGATTTTCAGGGCAAAGACAACTGCGACCAATTCTAGGTCGTGTGCTGGATAGTTTTCTTTATAAGGCTTCAATTGACGAGAGGCGTAGGAAATGACTCTACCCTTTTGCATTAGAACACATTCCAATCCTTTCTTGGACCACTATAGATTACAAACCCTTCATTGCCTTTAGGTATTGCTAATATTAGCATAGATACTCGTAGTCTTTTGATCTCCTGAAAGCTATCTTCGCACTCCCTTATCCATTCAAATTTGTTGCTTTGTCGGAGTGGTTTGGTGATAGGTAGGGCTAGTTTAGAAAATCCCTCTACGAATCTCCTATAGTAACTAGCCATACCTAAGAAGCTTCGCACTTCGAAGACATTAGTGGACCTTGCCAATTCACAATGGCCTCTATCTTTGCTGGATCCACCGATATGCCTTCTTTAGTCACTATATGACCCAAAAACTGAACTTTTTGAAGCCAAAACTCGCACTTCGTAAGCTTGGTATGAAGTTTGTGTTCTTCCAGTGTTTTCAACACTACTCGTAAGTGGTCTGCATGTTCTTCCTTGGTCTTGGAGTACACTAGGATATCATCGATGAATACCACTACAAATTTGTCGAGGAAGGATTTGAAGACCCTATTCATCGGATCCATGAAGAAGGTAAGAGCATTAGTTAACCCAAACGACAATACTAAGAACTCATAATGCCCATATCGAGTTCGAAAGGCAGTCTTGGGCACATCTTCTTTCTTAATCTTTAACTAATGGTACCCCGATCTCAGATCAATTTTTGAGAACACTGAAGAACTAGCTAATTGATAAAACAAGTTATCAATGCTAGGGAGTGGGTAGTTGTTCTTGACTGTTATTCTGTTCAACTCCTGATAATCGATACATAGCCTTAAACTCCCCTCTTTCTTCTTCAGAAAGAGCACTGGTGCTTCCCAGGGTGAGACACTAGGCTGTATTAACTCCTTGTCTAGTAATTCTTGTAACTGGGCTTTCAATTCCGTTAATTCAGTAGGTGCCATTCGATAAGGTGCTTGGATATTGGGGCAGTTCCAGGCACAAGTTCAATGGTAAATTCGATCTCTCGATCCGGTGGTAACTTTGGTACTTCTTGGAATACATTGGGGAACTCCCTTACTACCGGAATTTTATTCAAGTCTGGGTCTTCTTATTCTGTGGCCTCGATTGTGCACAGATAGCCTTGACTCCTTTCTACAACATCCTGAATGCTTTCATGGCAGATACTGTCGGAATGTTCACTTGGTGGCCATTTTCCTTAAAGGTTACTCTTTCTCCATCAGGGGTCGAGAAAGTCACCAACTTTCCTTCATAATCAATGGTCACTTTATGCTTAGCTAACCAGTCTATCCCTAGAATAACATCCCAACATTGTCTATCTGGCTGTACTAGATCTATAGGGAGGACTTTCCTTTCTAATTTAATAGCACAGTTTTTGAAAGCAACATCAGTATAGTAGGTAGATCCTAAGGGAGTGGTTACATATAGCTGCACATCCATCTTGTCAGGCTTGCTGGCGAGTTTCTTTGCAAAAACAGGATTCACAAAAGAATGTCTTGCACCCGAATCAAATAAAACATGAGCCTAAAGATGATTGATAAGGAGGGCACCTGATACAGTGGCAGTGGGGTCCTTTGCCTCTTCACCTTCCAGAGAGAACATTCAGCCACCTGCTTGCGGCCTTTTTCCACCTCGGTTGCCTCCCGAAGCTGCATTTATAGGAGGGCGGTCTCTTTGCCTAACTCGATTAGTTCCCGTGCCTGAACCTTATATGTTGCTCTGTCGATTCCACACCTTCTTGGGGCAGTTTGCAATCTTATGGTCCATAGCACCACATCCATAGCATTCTTGTGTACCATATCTACACTGGCCAGAATGTATACGCCCACACTGATTGCAGGGCTTCATTTCTCGCCCCGACATAACTTGCTTTCCCTTGCCCCTGCACTTGTTAGTGTTGAATTTCCTGAACTTCTTATTCTCCTGAGTGCGGGATCCTCCTGGGCCAAATCTTCTTTTGGCTAAGCCCATTTGTCGGCTCTCAACCTCTGTTTCTTCTATGACTCGGGCTATCTTCACTGCCCTCTGATACATCTCTTGAAAGCTGGTAAAGACATGTCTAGCTATCATTCGCTTAATCGGTCCTCTTAGGCCTCGTTCAAAATGATCCATTCTCATTTCCTTTATAGCGATCTAGTTAGGTGCAAAGTGACTAAGCTTATTAAACTTCACCGCATATTCCATAACACTCATTTGCCCTTGTTTCAAGCGTAAAAACTCTTGTTCTTTATCCCTTTTCATGTCCTGAGGATAATATTGGGCATCTATCAAAGTCTTCATCTGTCCCCAAGTTAAAGCTGGTTCTCCAGCTCAGGGTTTAACAGTCCCCCACCAGAATTCAGCCTCTTTTTCACACTGATGGGTCGCTAGATGCACTTTGAAGCTTTCAGGGCAGTCCATTACCTCGAATAAGTTCTCCATTCTTCTCAACCATTCCTCATATGTAAGGGGGTTGGTTCCACCACTAAACTTAGGTGGTTTCAGCTTATTGAACTGGCAGATGACTTCCAAGGCGGTTGGTTCCGCCACCGGTTCCCTTCGAGGAGGCATTGGCTACACAACTGTTTATATAAAGTTGCTTAGTTTTATGCATAAAAATAGATTTGTGAAAGGCATTTAAAAGCATAGTACGATTTTAAATAGAATTTATAGTTTATAAGTATTGGTGTGATCCTATTCCGTGTCGCACAAACACTCCTTTTTCCTTACTAAAAACATGCACTCACATTTTACGAAACATCAGGGTAACACCCCTACTCATTCATTCATTTCAAGGGTACACTTAACTTAGAAGTCATCTAGGAGCTTCCGACACACTAACGCCTTAGGAAAGAAGGAAACCAGGAGGGTACACTAGCTATGACTTATTTAGATACAATACATATATTAGCAAACTTTGGGTTACACTCGACTCTAGTCATCACATGAGGAATCTTCCTCAGGAGAGTTATCTACCATTGGCTTATTTGAGCCTTCAGACTCATCCGGGGCTAGTAGATCCCACAATGTGAAAGTCAGGGAGCATTCCACATCGGGCTCTCCATCCACCGACTCCCTCATTCTCAGTATCGTGTCCAGCCAGCCACGGGATATTGTACATCAAAGGAATCTATCCAACATATCCACATCATGGCTACTCACTTGCATCGCTCCTCCTAAGGGTTTTCCGCGAATAGAAGCCTCATTTAGTGGTGCTCGACTTGATTTCTCTCAACTATTATGGTTAGT
This sequence comes from Carnegiea gigantea, assembly GCA_029747015.1. NCBI lineage: Eukaryota > Viridiplantae > Streptophyta > Magnoliopsida > Caryophyllales > Cactaceae > Carnegiea > Carnegiea gigantea. Next base: position 202,818 of record JAKOGI010000487.1, read on the forward strand.
AGGTGTTGTCCTACAGCGGGAGCAATTAAGGCCATATTGACTAGCTGAATGGCAGCATTGCTCCTCTCCAAGGGGGTGTCTTCTACGGAATCCACCTGTTTTTCTGCCAATATTAGGAAATCTACTAATCCTCTAAAGGTGAATGGGGTATAAGCCCCTCTGTGTACATTAAATTGATGGAAGGCGAAAGTGACTTTACTCCATCTTCCCGTGACAGGCATCTCTAAGATGAATTTGAAGGTCCAATGGTTCTGGGTGACTCACAGGGGTTGCCACTGGTTGCTTCTCACCACAGCTTCCCAAAAGATGACTGTGTTCTAGGCAGCCAGCCAGAACAGAAAGTATACAAAATCGACGATTTTAAACACCATCTGACATCACAACACTGGGTTAGGAATAAAACTAGCATGCACGTGCTTGTATGGGCGTCCTAAGCCATATTTTTAGTTTGAGCACATAAGTATGCAATGTAAGCACATAGGAAGCTCATATAAGCACTTTAAAGCACATATTTCACACACTGACACTCCTAACATCACATCTAGATGCATTTGCAAACCTATGACTCTGATACCACCCAATGTAACACCCCTCTACCCCCGAGAGACATCACACCGCCTGAATCCCCCAAGGAAGACCCCTAAGGCTGTCGTGACTAGGAACTTCTTTAGAGATTCGACCTGACTTTAAGTTATTTAGGAAATTCTAGAACAAAACTGCAAGAGTTCCACCTATAATTGCAACGTTTATAAAATTTCATTGCGAACTTAAGGGGTACCTGGTGACATTACAACAAAATTCAAAAGAAACTAGGAGTTTCTCCACAAGTCACACACTCGGGGTTGAGGCTTATGCCTTTACAAACACTTGTTCAAATAATTTATATAAAGCGTGCCCTGGCCCAGAGCCAACTACATGCTTGCTTCGAGGTTTTTTTTAAAACCAAAATAAGGGAATAGGCAGCTTCACAAAATGTAGCTTCACAAAAATACACTTTTAGGTAACAACTAACAACCCTATGGCAGTGGCATGCACGATCATTCATTCATCACCTGAGGAAAAAGGGGAAAGGAAATAGAGTGAGCCACCACATGCTCTGTAAGTGTTCCTCCACTCCTTAAAATAAAACCATTTACAGGTAATATTACTCATACTAGCCACATATCAAGTATTTATGTAATACTAATTATCATATTAGGCTGTGTGATACAACTTGTAGGTCATTTTCTGGCTAGATATTCATTCACTTATGAGAAATGCTTGCATTTAAAGGGCATTAAACATGCTAGAAGCTTTCTTAGTCAATTCATGCATTTTTAAAACTTACATGCTTGGTGTATGATGAGACTATGGCCACACATTCCTTGAAATCACAATAAACTATGCTTAGGAATCATTTCATCAAGCATTCATAGAAATCTTCCTTTTTTTCTTTGAAAAAGCTTTTCATAACCTCTTGAGGTTCATATTCTTTAAAAGAGAATCCTTTTGTAATGGTCATATAATGACCCTTATAAACCTTTCACATTTTGTTCAGTATGGCCTCTTAATAGCCTTTGAAAAATTTCTTTCTTTCTGAAATACTTAAAATGGCAAATGCCATATGGTTTTCTTTGCTTATTAGGAAAATACTGCTAGCATAAGATCATTATAGAGTGCTGATTGGGTTAGATCTATTCTCAAACCCCATAGTGAGACCTAACGCTCATGCTAAGCTCTTACTCCCGAGACGGCTATATATAACATATTAGACCATTACCCTCGTCAGGGTCTTCTAGGGTTTCCTAGTACCAGGACTTATCCCCTAGGCTAACATCATTCATATCATATTGTCCAAGGCACATTATCTTAGCCACTTTAAAGCGTTTGGGCCATAACGGCTAATAAGTTTGTTGCCTCTCACAGCGAATTCCTTTTTCATACATTGTACTCTCTTTTTCATTTAAATTCTTTAGGGATTCCCCCCCCGTTTAAGTTAGTTCACTCCCAAAACTGTATTCGTAAGTTTGAAATAAGCCATCGTTTGCTAATAGTTATGGCTACTAACAGTCACAATCATGAAAACTTGTTTTTTCAAACACACCGTCGCTCGCACGATGGAACTTAATGACATAAAATGGGAGGGGGTTTGCAATTTATCATAGTCATAGTCAAATTCAGTACAACCCATCTCTCCTATGTAATGAATTTTGTTATGCCTTTCCTCAAATTTACCCCCATAATGGAAGTGCAATGTAATTTTGAAATCTAAAAGCATCTGCAATTTCAAAAATCGCAGCGTTAGTCTCATGAAGCATGGCATCTTTCACCAATAAAGATTTTATAGCGGGCATTATAAAATTATAGTCCAAGAGGACAACAAGAAAACGCTTTGATGGCTCTGAAGACACAAATCGAAGAGAAACAAGAAGGGGGAAAAATCACATCAATATAAAGCTCATTTCTACAAGCTTTTCTTCCCTAGGGCCATCACATTCACTCACAGCTCAGTGCAGTGACCATGGCCTTTTTATCACAAAATATATCCTAAAAGCAAAGCAAATAAACATTAGTCTAAGATATTGATAAGATGAAGAAAGAAGATAAAGAAAACATTACAACACCAGGGGGCTTGGTTAAAAGAGAGAGACGTAATGTGGCTGTTACCCTTTAGAGGGTCCCACTCCCATTTCTATCTCTATGGTGTTTATATCATTCATTGCCCCCTTTAAATAGTCAAGCCCCTTAATTATGGGTCTTCTCACCATACCATTGCCACTATATGGGATTCCTCTTCTTTAGTTTTGTTTTAATTAAGTTTTCCTTTTTCAGTCCCTAGCCTTTATTCTAGTGCTCATCAAGTACTTCTGTAACAATAAGTATATATGGCCTTTATTCCAGTGCTCTTCAAGGAAACTAATTCCAATTGTAGGAGACCTATATATGGAGATTTCCCACCAAAGTACATGGACTGTAGCTCATTTTAACTAACAGGAAAACCAGAATTACAATTTCACTAACAATGACGATGCTTGTTATCATGTCCATGATGATCATAGCGATCATACAGATGTCCATTAAACCTATCAAAAATAATAAATAAAAACTATTGTGTAAGTAAAGGTGGAGGTAGTGGACAAATTAGCTAGACACAAGTAAAGACTAATCAATAAAGACTAATGTGCAATCGAAGTTGAACCATTCACAACTTTATATCTAACATGCTCATAACCCTACAATGATTGTACTACTTTATATCAAAGAAATATTCTATAACTGGTTCTAACAATTATTGTTCTTTATGAAACTTCCCAAGTAATATAAATTACAAATAGAAACTAATTGGTACTCAACATACAAGACAGAACTTAGATCACTCTAACAAAATTAAACTTGACAAGTACTTCTCTAAATGAAATTTAAACAACTTAAATAGCTTACCTTCAAACTCTAATAGAGTTGGGACCAACAAAGGAGAGAATATATGAAGAAATCAACACCAGTTCTTGCTCACAGAGATAAGTGAAAATTTGAAGAGTGAATTGCACAACCAGTCTACCCTTGCGCTAATTCACAGAATAAAGACATGAAATGAATGTTAAATAATGAAATCTAGTAAAATTATTAAATAATTGCTCAAAAAAATGAACTCCAAAGCACAGAACAGAGTAGCCTAAAAGAAAGTTAAAAAATTATTAACACAAATTGAGTACGCCTTTTTTTGTAATTTTTGTTTCTGTGTTGTTGAATATGCCCTTTCTTGGCATAATCAACATGAGAATACACTAAATTTCCAGCCAAACCTCAGTAACTTCTCTAATTTTAGTCTCAAACCTGAAAATTCCTCATCCTTAATGTCAATTTCTGACATAGACTTGCCAACCCTAAGCTTATGTTAATTCCTATTAACTTGGGATTCTAAGCAACATCCAATTGATAACTCAATGCTAAAATAAAGGTTATGGGAGTAATTCTTTACACAGCTACTCAAATAAAGGTTCTGGGAGTAACACAACTGCTCAAATTCTTTACACATAGGCAGTTTGCAAATGAAGATAGGAGGCCTCAGAACACTTGTTGGAGAATGTCTATTATGTGGAATCAATTGGTCAAAACATTTATTACCCACAGATACCTGCTCCCTCACAATACCTATGAATCAATTACCCATTGACATGCTTCTAATAATGTCAATCAGTATAGAATAACTAAGGGACAATCAATACTCTATTCATTGGATTCAAAAAAAAAGCCTACTAAACATTTGATATTTTCTGCCCGAATCCCTTAGAAATCTTTAGCATTTATCAGTAACCCAAGAATTTAGGCATAATTACAACATAGCTCAGATATAAAACTGCTCAAAAAAGTGATACATGATGCAATTTTGCCTTCTATATATGAAAAGCAGGGTAAAAGGTTGAACAAACCTTGCTAGCAGCGAATCAATGGAAGCCCTAGTTCGGGTACTTGGATTTGTTGAAGAAACCTTCTTAGTAACGATTGAATGAGCAATCTCCAGCAACACAAATGAGTGACCCAGATGCAAATTCAACAGAAAGAGCACTTTTTCATCAAATCACCAAAAATGAGAACACGAAGACAAGAACTCAAGCAGATGGAGGTTGGGAGTGAGGGTTTTACAAAGTTGGAATTGGATAATGAATATTCACCCACCTAAATACCGTTGATATGAGAGATGGGTGAAGGGATGAACGATAATAGAGCAAGAGTAAAAGCCCACGGGGAAGAAAGATGAGGCCTGGAGGAGGTTCGAACTTCAGCAGCGGCAGTAATGGTGGCAATGACAACCAGTAAAACGAGCAAATCTCTAGTGTAATTAGCAAGAAATTGCCATTCTAAGGTTTTGACGTGGAGGACATCTCCGTTCTAGGGTTTCAGAAATGAAGAGATAGGGAATAAGCTTCAGATCGAGAAGACTGTCTTCATCGCGACTTTTGGAACAAAAGGCCCTCTCAATTTTTTCTTTTTCCTTTAATTTACTGGGTACCTGCTTCAATTTTTTAGTAAAAAAGGCCCGCTCATACTTCCCGCTTTATTTTCTATATCTAGCACGGACTCTATACAATATTTAGGACAGAAAAATTAATCTGTCGTAAGTAGCAAAATATTAGAGACGGAATTAATATTCCCTCTTAAAAACACACTAATTACGACGGTTTTTATCCTCCATTGTAAATGGGTGGTCATAAATAAACAAATTTCTAGTAGTGGTATCTGTTGGTGTGTTACACTTTTCTGTTAGTAAAAGGTTTTACCAACAGAGATTGGTTTGTTACTAATGTGTTGGTAAAAAATCTATCGATAAAAGTATTACCAACAGATAACCACAAATTGTTGACATTATTTTTTAATACCAACAGAAGTTTTTTGTTTCTAATGAATAAGTCTTTAGCAACAGATCTTACATTTCTGGTGTTATATGCTTTTACCAACATATATATTTATTAGTGTTTGTTATAGTGGTGCCTAATCTTGCCCAAGAAACTAATATGTTGGTATAAAGTTTTTCCTTCCAAAAATGTTTGTTGGTCATAAGTCAATCCCTTCATGATATCTGTTGGTAGAAGTTTTTCCCGCCAACAAGATCCGTTGGTAAAGGGCTTTCCTACAAATAGTATACGTAGGTAAAATGCTTTCTCACCAACAATATCCATTGGTAGAATGCATTTCCTTCCAAAACTTTCTATTGGTAAAACTTATGATCTCTTGTTGGTAAAAAAAATCTGCTATGTACTAGAAATTGTTAGGAATGGTAATATAGTAAATCTATCACCATTTCTTTACACAAACCCATAGTATTATTTACGCACGTTAGTCAACATGGAAAACTTTGCCACAATAGTTTGGACCTTCATGACAATTAACTTGAGCATTCACAAAATACCACAACCATTATCCATACTCTAACAAAAGTGTATTGATGTCCAAATTATCAATTAGTAACAAGCGCTTGATAATAATATTCAACAAGAATCCTGGCTAAATTAAATTAAAACGATCAATTAGAAACTAAATATCTTGTTCTTCATGTCCTTCATCCTCTGCACTTTGATTGCACGCCCCCTCATTTTCAGGATCATCATCTACAAATTCATGATCATTTTGATTTTCATTGCTTGCAACCTCATCCTTAAGTAAAGAAATTACATCCTCAGATATGCCCTGCAAAAATTTCCACAAAGAACACCATGTTCTCAATAAACTGTGACACATCACACTAACTTGTTAATATAAGAGATATGAACTTGTTATCAAACCCCTCTCTCCCATAAAGAAACCAAATAACATTAAAAAGACTAGAATTAACTCAAAAAGAAAAGACCATGTGAAAGACATTTAACTTTTTAGTGGTTTTGCATACTAAAATCTAATTCTTACTTTGTTTTAGTAACAACCTAATGAAACTGAATAGCATACATAGTCATCAACCCAAACAACATAACGAAACCTTGAATATAAGATAACACAGGTGGCAAGCCTCCTTTTGTTGGATTCTCTTTATTTAGGTGTACTTTCAACTTCTCCTATAGTTTGAGCAGCAGCAAATTTGTCAGCTTCTTTGTTGGTTATTACATAAAAAGCTAAAATCACACATGGACCATTCAACACATAACACTTAGCTCATAATAGTATTTCGAAAGCAGAATAGTAAAAGCGAAGCAGAAATAACTTCATAACTAACCAAAAACCTATCAAGCTACGCTAGTAAATTAAGAGCGAGAAAGTTGAAAGCAAACGAACCTGGTACTTTAGAAGGATTAGCATCATCTTCTCTAACTTATGAACTTTCTCGTTAGTTTCTTTGTGCTCCTGCTCGATTTTGATTCTTTTAGCCCGCTTTTCCTCCAAAGCGCAAATTTTAGTACGGGAACGAGAAATTTTGATGCCATACCAAAAGTCTTTTGCGTAATCATTTTTATCTTCTCCCACAACCTTTTTAAAAATGCCATCTCGAGTAGCAGGATCACATGTGTCATTCTCAAATTGAGACAATTCAGACTCAATTGCTTCCTATCAAGTTGTCACAACCAAAAGATGAAGAACATCATATAAACATATGATCACATCAGCACCACACGATATTTTAGTGAGAAAAACACTCAAAAGATTTAAAAAGGAATCGGAATGTCGAAATAATGTTTTGCTTACCTTTGTCGCAGTAGAAGCATCATCAAGCTTTGAACCCTTCTTTGGTTCATGGGTCTTAAACCACATTTGATGCCTATCTAACTTATTGCCTTTTTCCTAAACAGCGTATATAATACGAAGTAAGATAAGCTAACTAGGTAAAGATATAGTTCTTAAAGATGTAGTGTTAGGCGATAATTTGTAGTATTTTATGTGCCTCTATTACCTAATTTTAGCTCGTATAATAATATAATCTTTAGGATTTTTACTTGTTTTATTTACTTTTATAGGTAATAAACTCCAATCGAGCAAACGTCGCGAAAAAGAGTAAAGACAGACAAGAAAAGCAAAAGACGGCAAGAAGGGATGACGGGTGGCTCAACCACCGTGCCATAAAATTAGCACGGGGTGGCCGTGACACCTGGCACGGCCGTGCCACCCTTCCCCGCTCCTCGCTCGCCCGATTTTCTATTTAAACCCCTTTCGGTGTTTTTGTTCGGGGTCTCCTTGACTCTCCTTCTGCCACTTTTTGGGAGTTCTTAGCTTAGGTTTAGCCAATAAAAACCCCTTTTAGGGGGATTAGATTAGGTTACTTTGGTGTGTTAATTTGTAGAAGATAGACCGATTTCAAGATTTAATGCTAAGTTCTTCTTTTCTCTCTCTCTTTAGTTTCATGTTCTTGAGTTCGTTTGCTAGTTCAATAGATTATTGTTTTGCTTTGGTTTTCATGTTTGTTTATGAACTAAAGCTTGATCTTTGGTTGTGATTTGCTCTTGAGATGGCCGATTGAATCTTGTCTAAGTCTTGACCTACCTTGTTCATGTCTAAATTTAGAGTTTTCTTTCATGCCCACCAAGTGTTCGATGAAAAGCTTGAAAGAGCTATCGTCCGTGTTTTGGGGCATTTGACTTATACTGAGAGGTGATATTGATTGTCTAGTGTGGGTGGAGAGAATAGATGAGATTCGGACATGAGAATAGTTTTGATCGCTAGCTAGGTCAACGATTGTCAATCTTGTAGTTTAATTGTGCTAATCCCATGAAAATAGGAGGTTAGAACAATTAGATTAGCTCATGACCCTTGACAGAGAGCTTGGGTAGTCTTTAATGATGTAACCGATCATCTCTGAATACTAGTGTATCTTGGGAAGGTTAAGGTTTAACTTGATTAGTTGGTTTATCTCAGGGTTAATCATAGTCGAAGTCATTGTTTTTGTTTTAGTAGTTTAGTTCTATTTTCTATCCCTTTTGTTTAGCGTAGCTTGAGACGCTCTAGTTAGTTCTGGTATTTGGAAACCTAACTCCCTGCAGATGACACTACCAGTACTCAATGATGTACCTTGCACTTGAGGTTTATAAATATCAAAACTTCTCCCTAACATGTAGCTCATAAAATTTAATTTTATAATACCTCTCCTTCTGCACGTATACGTGCAAAACTCTTCATTCTCGCATAGTAAGGTAATTTTGAGTTGGCTTGATTTTCAATACCTCTTTTACTCCTTTCCTAATATGAAACCAAACAAAATAAATGGGTGCTCTTTCAAAGAAGTTTAAGAATTATACTTCAAAATAATAAAAGTTAAATACTTACCTGGCCTTTGTAAGATTTCCAGAACTGTACTAAATTTTCCCATATTTCAAGAGATATATGTTCTGGCCTCTTGCCTATTGCTTAATCATGGGTTCTTCCATCAAAACGAGCCACATTCAGCTCAAATTTATAACCTCTCCAACAAGCATGCATTCTATAGAACTCAATCATAGGGCTCACATCCTTCTGGAAAGTTGAATGATCGCTATATAATGGAATAAAAAAGATGGGTTAAGAAAAAAAGACCATTATTTGTATACATATATATATGGATACAATGATAAACTACTATGTACACATACCTTTACTTCTTGCCACAGCGCATCTTTCTTCTCTTGTTCCATTTTCCTCCAATCAAAACAATCAAGCGGCAATCTTCTGGGATATCTTGTAAGACAACCAATTAAGGAAGATAGTTTTCTTGCTGAATTACGAATTGGTTGGAGTTTGTCATTAACATCCACAAATATAGGGTCCTTTAACACCTTTGTCTTGTTACACCCACAGCCCTTTTCATTCTTTTGCTTTGTTGCTTGCACTCGCCTTTTACTTCTAGAATTGTAAATACCTTCATTTTTTGATGATGAAATCTTATGATTTGTTTCAAAATTCATCCCTAAGGAATCTAACACTACTAGAATATAGAGTTTTAACAACCAACGATTAGCAGCCACATATAAAAGTTGTCGTTAATTAGTACTAATAATGATGAACAAAACTTTTTGTTTGTCTAATTTTATAATTGTAAAATTATTTGATGATAAGTATTTAACATTGTTGTTGTTGCTATAGATATTCCGTCGTTAATGAGAGATCAGAAATTTGCAAAGGATGCCTAAATTAAAGATTAAGAGGGAAGATTTAAAATTAAAAATTTGACGAGGGTTGCCAAAACTAAGAGTCAAAAGGGAAAGTTGAAAATTAAAAATTTGACAAAGATGCATAAACTAAAAATTAAGGGCAGGTTTTATCAAAAACGAAAAAAAAAGTTAGTTTAGGTTAGAAAGGAGAAAAACAATGAAACATAGCACATATTCTCTGCACAGGCAAGAGTATAAACCCTAGCTGCACAGCACCACTACAAAGACGGGGCCGAACACCGACAGAAAAAGCGACGCACAATGCACCCGATGGAGTCATTAAGCTCTATCCGACGGAATTTATATCGGAATCCGACGGGAAACCGAATTTCCGACGGGATTTCCGACGGAAATCATTCCCGTCAGAAATTTCAACGGATTTTCAAAGGAAATTATCGGAATTTCGACTTTCCGTCAGATTCCGATGTAATTTCCGTCGAATAATTGTCTCATTTCCCCAAAATTAAGTAGATTTGATTTTTAAAGGCATGGGTCTTTAGTTTGGCTCTCATTTTGCAACCGAGAGAAAGAGAACGGAGGAGAGAGAAAGAGCAAATTTCATTTTTTTCGGTGGCCGATGAACGTGAAGGAGGTTGGCGTTAATTATTATTCATTGGTAAGTTAATTATTTTTAGTCAAATTGTTGTTTAAAATTGAAAATTTTGAGTTAATTAATTTTTTTGGGTGGTTAATTTGTTATGGGTGGGTTGAAGAAGAGAAGCTGCCCGCCGCCGCCGCCGCCGCCGCTGTCTTTTTGCAACTCTTTTCGCCGGTGGTTGATTTAATTTTCCGGGTATTTAGAGGTTAGTGACACTAAGTAACTAGGTTTATTGAAATTATTGTGTGTTGAAATAATATTAATGTGTTATTTATTATTGAACTTTGTAAAATTTAATTTTTTTTAGTATATATATGTGTTAGTTTGTTTAATTTATTTTGTTTGGTAAATTGTGGATGTGGAAAATCTGGATGTGAAATATGTTATATTTGTTATTTGATTATGAAGTGTAATTATTTGGATAAGTGGAATAAAATATATTAAGCATATATATTTATAAAAATTGTATAATTTTTATAAAATGTTGAAATATATTAAGAATATTTGATGTGTTTTGTTTTGGTAAATAATTTAAGTTTGTTAGTATGTTTAATTTTTTTAGGATTTGTCATATATATTAGGTTTTATATAAATTTGTTATATATTATTGAATTTTGTGAAATTTAATTTTGTAGTGTGTAATTTATATGTTAGTTTATTTAATTTATTTTGTTTGGTAAATTGTAGATGTGGAAAATATGGATGTAATATGTTTACTTGTTATTTGATTTGTAAGGTGTATTTATTTGGATAAGTGGAATAAAATGTATTAGGTATGTATATTTATAAAAGTTATATAGTTATTATAAAATGTTGAAATATGTTAAGAATATTTAATGTATTTTGTTTTGGTAAATGATTTAAGTTTGTTGAGTATGTTTATTTTTTTGGATTTGTTGTATATATTAAGTTTTATATAAATTTGTTATGTATTGTTGAATTTTGTGAAATTTAATTTTGTAGTGTGTAACTTATATGTTAGTTTATTTAATGTATTTTGTTTGGTAAACTATAGATGTGAAAAATATGGATGTAATATGTTTTCTTGTTATTTGATTTGTAAAGTGTATTTATTTGGATAAGTGGAATAAAATATATTAGGTATGTATATTTATAAAAGTGATATAATTATTATAAAATATTGAAATATGTAAAGAATATTTAATGTGTTTTGTTTTGGTAAATGATTTAAGTTTGTTAAGTATGTTTATTTTTTTAGATTTGTTGTACACATTAAATTGTATATTAATTTGTTATGTATTGTTGGATTTTGTGAAATTTAATTTTGTAGTGTATATATGTGTTATTTAATTTATTTTGTTTCATAAATTATGGATGCCGAAAATATGAATGTGAAATATGTTATATTTGTTGTTTGATTTATGAAGTGTATTTATTTAGATAGGTGGAATAAAATATATTAAGTAGATATATTTAAAAAAAATGTGTAATTATTATAAAATGTAGAAATATGTTAAGAATATTTAATGTGTTTTGTTTTGGAAAATGCTTTAAGTTTGTCAAGTATGTTTATTTTTTCGATTTTGCCAAACGTCGCCCTAAGGGCGATAAATAAGAGGTATCTATATTCATTATATATATAGAATCTTGCCTTTTGGATATATATTGTAAATAATAATTATTTGCAAAAATCTTATCCCAATCAATGAAAATTCTATTTCCTAAATAAACTCTAACTCCTCACCAAATACCACATAAGCAAACTTAATCTCCACCAACCTATCTCAACCCTTAATTACTACATGTCTTGCCTATGCTAGAACTTTCGCATAAATTACAAGTGATGAAATTTGAAAATTTACACTCTTTGGAGTCATTAATTACTTTTCAATTGGAGATTCAACAACCTCTCAGACGAGGAATTCTGCCGGAAAATCCAGAACTTGCAACACCGAGTTTCAACAGCCCCTCAAACAACAAATTCTCTCAGAAAATATTAGATTTACCCTCCGACTTTATCTTTTCAATCCAAGCCACGGCAAAGTTGAACTCAATTTCAAATGCAAAGAACCCATCAGTGGAGGCCCGGTGGCTTGACACCCACCAACAGTAGCTAAATTGGGTGTGGAATATCCTAGGTTTTGGGTTGAAGAGGTCGGAGAATCAGGTGAGAAGCAGCAATTGGGGGAGAGGGGGTTCTGGGTTTGAGGAGCAACAATTGGGAAGGGGGGTGGTATGCTAAGCTTAAACAACAACAATGGTGCATTGGGGTTTATAGGGTTGAGCAACAACATTTTTAGGGAGGTGATATGTGTCAGGAAAGAATAATTGGGCACATGGGGGTAAGGATCATAATTGGGGTAGGTGGGGAGAATTTTTTTTTTTAAATAAAAAAATTGTGATTGTTAATTATTTTATCCTTGTTAAACATTCAGACAAGTTTCTAGTTGAATCTAATTGAGAAATTTGCAACATATATCCATGAGGCAAGATTCTGTATATGTAATGGACATAGATACCTCTTATTCATCGCCCTCAGGGCAATGTTTAGAAAAATCGTTATTTTTTTTGGATTTCTTGTATATATTAAGTTAATATATAAATTTGTTATATATTGTTGAATTTTGTGTAATTTAATTTTGTAGTGTATATGTGTATTATTTTATTTCATTTATTTTGTTTGGTAAATTATGAATGTGGAAAATATGGATGTAAATATGTTTATTTGTTATTTGATTTATGAAGTGTATTTATTTGGCTAAGTGGAATAAAATATATTAAATATATATATTTGTAAACATTGTATAATTATTATAAAATGTTTAAATATGTTAAGAATTTTTTTGTTAATAATATTTTGTTTATTTTTTGGGCTTGTTTATTTCGATGAAATATAAAATAAATAATGTAATTTGTGTTTGATAAATAAAATAGTTATGTTAAACTTATTTTCTTGTAGCATATATGCTTAATTACACTGTTGTAATTTAGTTTTTTGTAAAAATTTATTTTCGGAATATGGGAATATAAAATGTGAACTAAATATGAATATGATTTTTTTTTCCGAATATGCGAATAGAAAGTGATAATTAAACATATTTGTTTTGGTAAGTGATGTTAATTTTGGTTTATTTATTATGTATTTTAGATGGGAAAAAAAGAAAAAATGTTGAACGATCAAAAAAATATCGTAATTATTCATGTTCCTGTGACAAGCTTGGTGTTGTATTGTACCGATTGAAACATGTTTCTTTATTATGTTTACCTATAATCATTTATGTGCATCAAAGTTGTGTTAATATTTATAGATAAGTTGATTATTGTCTTCCAAATATTGAATTGTATGATGTATTACAACAATTCATTAGTTAGTGCATGGTTAAATTGATTTCTAAATGATATTTATTAAAATTAATTGTAGTATATATAACAATTAATGCTACCAGATTATCAACATATAGATAGGCCGTTACATCGTCAATGGACATATAAGAGGAGAAATCCTGATGGACATGGGCTTAGAAATGAGTGGTTGATGAGAGTAAATATATTTGATGAATTTACACAAAAACAGGAGGAGTATAGAATTAATGGAGTTTATAGATGTCCATGTGTTAAGTGCAAGAATATGCAATACTTTACGCCTGATGTTGTAAAGTCTCATTTGTATAGAAAGGGATTTGTGAAGAATTATTGGTATTGGACAAGTCATGGGGAAAATGATAATTTAGAAGTAGGGGGTGCAAGTACTTCATAATCTATAAGTTATGATTACGATCACAATGATGATAATCAGATGGGGGATATGATTCATGCTGCCTTCTAAGCTAATGAAATGAACATGAATAGCTTTTATGATGTAAATCCTGAGACATTTTACTCTATGCTTGAATCTGCTTAAAGACCTTTGCATGAAGGGTGTAACATAACTGAACTGGAAACATCTATAAGGGTGCTTAGTATTAAATCAGGTCACAACATGTCTCAAAGTTATTTCAACGAAGCTGTTGGTCTGATAAAAGATACATGCCTCCTGAAAAGTCGCATTTCAAAAAATTATCATCAGCAGCTGAGAAAAGTGAGAGATTTAGACATGGACGTTCAGGAAATTGATTGTTATCCGAATGATTGCATGTTTTATTATAAATATGATGAGGCTATGTCTGCATGCAAATTTTGTGGATATGCAAGATGATTACCAAAGAACTCCAACCAACAAGGACATAATGAGGTTTTATGTGCTACAATGCACTACCTATCTTTAATCCCAAGAATATCCTAACGCGAGTGATGTGGAAGTTGATTTGTTTATTTAGGCAAATTTTGGACAGTGGTTTGAATACAATGTAAGTAATTTTTCATAATTAATCTTCAACTCTTACAAAATGTTTTTTAGTTCTAAAAAGAATTGTATGTTTTTTTCCTCATAGGTCAACTCTTACAAAGTGTTTTATGATGAGAGGCAAAATTTTTTGGCCAACTTATCTCATGGACCTATTACATTAGTGGAATATTTTTTTAGGTTTAAAGTGAATGGTTTTCGGTTTTATACCAAGGCTAGGAACGAAGGTAAAGCCACATATAACTGCAGTGTGTGTGTCAAAGGAGTAGGCGAAGGTGATGAAGTATCAGGAGATTATTATGGCATACTTCATGAAATTATTCATGTTGAATTCATGGGTGAATCAATTAAGAAACGTGTACTTTTTAATTGTGAGTGGTTTGACCCGGATGTTCCTCGGGGGCTACGTTATCCTAAATTTATCCCCTTTCCTGAGGTTAATCATAACCAATGTTACAGAAAGTTTGACCCATTCATATTTGCTAATACTACAACCCAAGTGGTATACCTTAAGTACCCTGAGGGAATACCGAGAAAAGCGAACTGGTGGGTAGCGATACCGAACAAACCTTACGTTGCCCCTAAAGATAAGGATAATTTAGAGCTTGCCAATCAACAGTTAGGAATGACAATCATGAATGTGGATAATGTAATAGCCACGACATTAGTTGATGAAATTGCACAAGCTGATGATGTTGATAGACATGATTGGGGTGATGATCATGATGATGATGACTATGAAGAGGACAAAGAAGGTGAATGGCAGGATGAAGCTGAAGGCACTGATGATGATGATGAAGGAGATATGACATTGCAAAGTGATGACGACGATGACGGTGATGTGTCCCACAATGGTTGATTTAATCTTTTTGGTTGATTTAATCTTTTAGTTCTATGGATCTTTACACATGTCTATGTAATTTATTTTTAATTATGAGTGAGGAAAAACAATTGTATGTGTTTGACACATTTAGTCTAATTTAGTTGTTGAAAGTTTCTTTGTTTGCTGTGATTTTTCAATAACAATACTATCAATGTTTACGCTGTTGTATTTTGTATCTATTTTATTCTTATTTGTTACATGTCTGGGGCAAATAGTGGACGTGGTCGAGGTCGAACCGTTAGGAGTGGTGCGGGTAGAGGAGCACCACAACCGACCCCACAGAATAATTCAGCTGCAAACTATGAAACGAACACCTTTAGTGGGATGTTTGGAGGTTTCCTTGACCCAACTCAGCCATTCGGAAATTATTTTGGTAGCATGAATGAGCAACCATATATGCAACCACCTTTTTTTGGCATGGGTATGCAGACACCTATCCAATGCAATAATCCTTACATCGGTGGTACTTCAGCTACCCCATTAGTTTATCAATAATTTGGCACTATTAGCCCATATTACAACAGTAATCAGATTGTTGGTCAGTTTAGAATGCCAAGCCACTCAGTTCACAATGAAGGAGTCCAAAATGAAAGGGTAGGAGGAGATAGACAAAGTCCTACACCTGATAGTGAAGCTGCAAGTACAAATAATAAGATTTATTTGCAACTTGACGGTGATACGTAAGTTCATTAGAAATTTTCTCCATCGCTAATCATATTCTTTTCATGCCTACAGTAATTAATTTTAACGATTTTTTTTGCACTTAGTTTTATTCCATACCAGGGCGTAGTTCAAAAAATTGTTGAAAGTTTCGCAAGTAAGTACCCACGTCCTTGGACCACGTGGAGGGAAGTTCCTCCCAGTGAGACATATAGTTTAGTGAGTTCAAGGTTGTGTTTCTGTACAATTAATTTCAATCTCGTCATTAAATTGTTCGATGTGTTTACTAACATATTTGAACTTTGTTATAGAAATACTATTACTGGCATCCAGATAATGAACTCCCCATACGGCATAGCTATGAGTCCAGAAGTGCAACTCGACTTAAGGACATTCTTGGATGTGCTAGGAAGTACAACAAAAAGGCAAAGTGGTTACCTCCTAGTGTTTGAAATGAGATGCTTAAGTATTGGACTGAGGATGACAAGTTTAAAAAGTTGAGTCAACAAAATAAAAAGAATAGATTGAATGATCCAGAAGGTCTTGGACCTCCATTACATACATGTGGTTCAATTCCGATTAGTGAAAAGAAGAGATGCTTCGTAATTAATGAGTTTATTAATAATATTTATTATATTTAATGTGTGTGTGTGTGTGTGTGTGTGTGTGTATATATATATATATATATATATATGTATAAACATTTTATTTTTTGTAGGTTAAAGCATTAGGTAGGGAATCCATATGTGAAGAGCTGTTTAAGGACACTCACTGCAAGCTTAAAGATAAAGTATTCGTTGATAAGAAATCTGCAAAAAAATATGTAGGTTTGACACGTTTTATTCAAACATTATTCAATTTATATGTTATAATTGTCACCTTAATATGCAATAATTTTATTTTTCACAACTTTTAGGAGGAGCACCACAAGAAATGGGAGGAGTACACTCAAGCAACAACTCAAGGGGGCTCTCAACTGCCACCTATGACCCCAGAAGAGTTTTGGCTTCAAGAAAATCTGGACAAAAAAGACTGTGTGTACAGTTTTGGTACTGAGGGGGTCAAGTTGAAGAAATTAGCTACAATTCCAGCTGCACGCTACTCATCAGCTGATCACTTTGATACAAGAGAGCAAGCACAACTCTTCAGTCAGAGTATCACCAAGCAAGCAAACGCCATAAGTCAAATTGCCAAAAAACAGGGGAAGACAAAGCATATCATAAAAAAAGTTTTGAGATTTCTTAAGGGGCAAAGTGCAGGTTCTTCTAGCCAACCGAACTTAGACTCTAATGACGAGCATGACTCCTAAAATGACAATAATGATCCCATGAATTTATTTGATTCGGATTTGTTTAATCGATCGGTCTGCAGATAAAAAATAACTGTAAGTGCCATGAATATTTTTCAATTTAGCACTTTTATTTTTCAGACAAAAAAATTCGTATTTGGTGGTTTTTTTTGTGGTGGTTTCTCTTATATATGATATAATTTTCAATTTAGCACTTTGTATTTTTCAGATTGGTGGTTTTTTTATTTGGTGGTTTTTTTGTGGTGGTTTTTTTATATGTGATTATTTAGAATTTTGTTTTGGCGACTGCGATTTTTATTGGGTTTCTTTTTTTTGGAGGGAAAAATAATTTATGCCGGAATTTCCAATGGAATTTTCCGTCAGAAATTTCGACACAAATTGATTTTCCCTCCAAAAATATATGGTTGCTTCAGAACTGTCTGACGGAATTTCCATTGGGTACATCCGTTGGAAAATCGATCAGATCCCGTCGGAATCTGTCGGACACCAATCTCCGATGGCCCAATTCCCAACGCCTGTTTTTCGGTCGGAATTTCCGTCGCAGAGATGATTTTCCATCGGAGTCCAGCCAAATTCACATCGGAATTTCCATTGCATATTTGCTACATTTTTGTCACTGTTCCCTTCAAAATTTCACCATTGCAACACAAAGATTGTTCTGGATGATTGAGAGATTACTCCAAAGTCTATGCATCAGGAAATTGTTAGATCCAACCATTGTTGTCGTCTACATATCGCCATCCTCAATGAGTTCTAAAAGGCAAATGACATTCATCGTTCTGACTAAGAGGAAATCATCTCGCCTTTCCATCATATTGCTCTCTAACTTGGTTAAATTTGGAATGTTTATAGGCTTGAATTCAGAGGTAATTATTGAAAGATCAATCCGTGCTCTCAATTCGGAAGCCCAGATTTGTCTATCTTTGTTCCCTTCAAATTTTGGCATTTCGCATTCTTCGCTTCATGCCCATAACCTTTTTCAAATGCTTGATTCTAAATCACGTTTTCTACTTTTCATATACTGTATTGCAGGTTAGAAATTTAAACAAGATACGAACAATTTGTGGCTGGGTCCCTTTCATTTGCCCAAATTAATGGGGATTCTGCCGATGGAACCTCCAAGCCGTTCAACATCTTCATTGGCTATAATCCCAGAGAACTTTCATCGTGAACTGATTTCCAATCCTTGTTAGATGCGAACAATCTTTGGCATTCATCTTAGGCGCTTATCAAGTTCCTAATCGTCTATTTTGCCTCAGTTCAATGCAATGGAACACTCAAACTCACCACAATTGAGGTATCGCTCCTTCTCCACTCTTATATATGCCCCTCGTATCACTATTGTTACAATAGTTTCAGGGTTGGTTCTGATTTGAAATGTCTTAGAAACCTAACAGTTCGACAAGGATTTCACATTATAGGTTTACATTGCTCATAATCAAATTAGATTAGTTATTTATGACATTGTCTTTATCAATGTCACCAGAAACATTTCTCATCTTCGAAAACTATGTGACTTATTCAGTTTTAACTTGTAGGGGAGGGTGCTTCTACAATGCTAATTAGTGAAAACTCTTGGGGATTAGTTAGTTGGAGCTATGCCTGGTGGTTCACCTAGTATCAGTTATTTGAAGCTAGCCTTCAACTTTTACATTTACATTTATAGCTCACATGAACCCCTAAACTTTGGAAAAGAAATTATTACTCCATTATTTGGTTTAATCAGCAGTTGGGTTAGTAAGGAACCTAGATGCAAATATAGTTTCTGCTTAAATAGAATGCTTATACTGTCATATCATTGGTGTGTTTGTTGATGCCATGTCTGACTCTTGAACCCACTTTTATTTATTACAATAAAGTAGATCACTCTTACTAATATTCTACTTCTTTTCAGATAGATTTAGATTTACCCCTTGTTCTTTAATTGTGGTAGGTTAGAGAGCGTGTACAATTTACTGGAACTATGTATGGATATGCCCCATGAAGCTAGGTAGTGGAAATATGCACAAAACTTAATAAATTAGAAAGAATCTCTATGCAGACAAAACAATAAACTTACTCTTCGATAAATTTTTTTTCTTGAGAACTTCTCTAAGTAAAGGTTCCTTTCATGAGAGTCTGCAAGTTTGTAATACCATTACCCATTAGTCGTTTAACCTTCTTATTAGGTCACAGAAAAAGTAGTGTTGACAACGCGTTTTATTAATATCTAGGTTTTTGTTGTTGGGAATTGATTTATTGATTCTACCGAGCATGCATGACCTCTGAACTTGTAGGCATAAAGTTGTTCTGAGCTTGTCTTCAAAAGCATTCTTAAAGTAGACTCCGCTAAGGCTAGTTTCATATACTTATCTACAAGTTAGTTACTACAAATTTGTTTGGATAATTGATTGATGTCTCCAATTTGATTGCTATGCTCGGACAACATTGACTTAGCAAGTGAAAATTGGCCTGCTTATTTACCTCAGACTGCTATGTTACATGGAAATGATCGACAATAACCAGCAACTTCACTGAGACATCAGTATTACAATGTGGGTCCTTTTGCTATCGGGTTTATCTATGTTCGGTGAAGATTATAATATTATTGGCGAATTAAGGTGCTATGAGGTGAGCCATTTCAAATTGTTCATTCTGCTCGTGTGCAAATCTATCCAAGAGTGTACTGTACAACTAAAGTAGTTTTCCTAATAGTATTAAGATTGTAAACTGCATGGATTTCTGGTTTATCTCTAAAAATTTATCTTGACTTGTTTGGTATAGATTTGAAGTTTCAATGCTCATTACGTTTTCATCTGGTTATTATATTCTAACTCTGTTTTTCTTCTTCTTCTTCTTCTTTTTAATTATTGTTCGATTTCTGCTGGTTGTTGAAGAGATGAAATTTTCAGTTATCTCTCTGAGTTCTTTTTTATCTTTTGTTGCCATTTGTCTTTTTTTTTGAATTTTAATTATGACCACAAACTATTAGGTTCCTCATTCATGTAATTTTATGTTATTAATTCTATTGACTGCAATGCATCTTTTTGGAATTTGTAAGCTTTGGTTGATTAATGGAAGTACGTTGACCTTAGTTTTCTAGTATTGATTTAGTTTTCTAGTATTGATTTCTTTCCCTTACTCTTTTAATCTAATTCTTGAAAGTTAGTTTCATGATTAATAATGTATCGGATCATTATTGACTAAGAATCATCATTTCATAAGAAGCTATTTGGTTGTTATTAAGAAATAATTTGTTGTCATTCATCCTTAATTTAACGGAAAATCATATATATATATATATATATATATATATATATATCTATATATATATATATATATATATATATATATATATATATATATATATATATATATATACGCATACATATACATACATATACATACATATACATATATGTGCGTGTGTGTGTGTGTGTGTGTGTATGGCTTACGATCAATTGGTTGTTATTGATCCCAAATTCCATTGCAAGTAGTTATTAAAATTGAGCTTACAACCAACAATGTGGTCGTTATTTTTAGGTTGTTCATCATTAATAAGTAAGCAGTAACAATGAGAACTTCCATCATTTCATTATTGACGACAACGCTGAAATTTTTTAGCTCGTCGTTAAAACTTTTAATGCCGGGACTAATAACGATGAACAACAACCAACATTTGTTTGGTTGTTAAAATTTTTAACGATGGTAAAATGGACTTTTAACAACGAAAAAATTCGTGGTTAAAAACCCTTTTTCTAGTAGTGAGAGGAGCTAAGCTACTAAGAAAAACAACAATGACTTAGATTATAACTAAACCTAAGATTAACCAACTAATGGGGTCAAACCGTAACCTTTCTGTTGACCCAATTATTGTGTAAGGCTTTGATGATAACAATCCAAATGTACTAGTCAATATGCTGTGAGTTATGTGTTGTGCTTGAGATGTATGCTAAGACGAGATCCGGAAAATACATGGAGCAGTTCGAATGAGTATAAAGCATCAAAGTTGATAAAATGCGCAAGAATCTGAGAACATTGCCTCAGAACAGTTCTGAGCATAGAGCATGGAGCGTCGCATGGAACATCAAAATCATGTGCAAGGAGTTCAGCTGAAAACAAGAGTCTTAGGCTTAGCATTGGTTTTATTTTTTAGATTCTTGTTAATATGCCAATTAGAAGATTTTGACTTAACAATCACCTTGAAGGAATTTCGTGCGCTAACTCAGAACACTGCTCAGAACAGTTTGAGCAATCAGGTCTGCAGTGTTCTGAGGGCAACGCATAAAACTCTCGTCCCAAAGATTTTCAAGTGTTTTTCTACTCTCAAAACTCCTAATATATTTGGGATTGATTTTCTGATAATATTTTGTCTTACAAAGAGTCCTTCACTGAATAATATTGTTTTCCTAAAAAGATACTATTAAAAGATTTTATCTTAGCCTTTAAGATATGATTTACAAAAAAGATAATGTTGAGAGATTCAATTCTGTAACGGCCCGACCCTAATGATCATATTAATTACTTTGAATTATCTTAATCACAAATTTATCAAGTTGGGCCCAGGCATTTCAATCCGTCATTTTCTCATTTCGATTCAGCATTTTCTTCATATGTATTTGTACCATTGCAGGTTGAATCGGCAGATTGGCCTCGGAAATGGATTTTTGGTTACTTACAAAATGATTCATTAAAATTCCAAAGGAATAGTTGAACGTCCATTAACTTAAAAATGTCTCTCAAGATTTTGCATCAAAAGTAGAAGGGGGAAAAAAAAATCTAAGATTTTTACCCCTTTTTGCCCCTATATATAGGGGAGGGGGGGGTTCATGCATGCCATGCACACACACGGCAGAGAGGAGAGAGGAAAAAGAGAGAGAGAAGAGAGGAGAGAGAAAGAAGAGACAGAGAGAAAGAAGGAAGAGGAAAGAGAAAGAAGGAGAAGAAGGAAAAGGAGTCGGAAGAGGAGATTAAGGTTTTGGGTCTTGGAACAAATTTAAGGTGAGTAATTGTTGCTTTCTCCATTTGTATTAGATATTTTATGATTTAGTGTTTTATGAAAATTAATGTCAGGAGGTAGGAGTTAATCGTATAACTCCATGTTTAACTGTAACGATTGAGGTATCGTGATTGTTAATTATAATATGAATGCATTCACTATGGTTTCGAAGTTATAAAATTAAGGAAAATTTATCTGATGAATTTATGCTAAAGTACGGGTAATGTTTTGATTATTGTGAGCCATTGGGTTAAACAACATTATGACAATTTTATGAAAGAACATACATATTAGTTGGAGATTTGCGATCAAGTTCATGAATTTTGGAGATACACCTTGAGAGTCATGAATGCTAAATGTGGATGTTAGAAATATTAATGTGTAGGATAAGGAATAGTGACGCTAGCGAAATGTGATTATACGAATTCACTATGCAACGTTTTCTGAGAAAAAGAGTTCATGTCTTGACTAAGGTCGTTCCAGAACGTCCCAGAGTTATGGCCGTAGGCGCAACCGTCATTATTATATTATTATATTATTATATTATTTACAGCAAGGAACCAGTAATTACACCGGAAACGTTAACAAAATTCGGATAAAAATAAAATGGCCGTAAGTTAAATTATGCACTGACCAAAAAGACAAACATTAATAACAGTGACCCATAATAAAGATAATTTCACAAAGTAAGGACAAGTAATGAATTTATACTATTTATAAGAATATGGCAATGACAACGCCGTTGCCCCATTAGACGTTTATCACGTTCAGTAAACAAATGGTTGCAATATAAAAGATAGAGATTTAAATTATCCATTAAAACAAGATATTCAAGGACAGGGATGAAAATAAAACAAAGTAGAGTCAAGTCAATGCCTTTTTACATACTAAGAATTAGCACATAACTCAAGGAATTTAAATTATCGATCAAAATAAGAAATTCCAACAAATGTCATCACCTTGCACTAACCACAAGAGAATTACATATGCAAAGCAGGAAGGAGGCCACATCTCTCGGTTCAAGCTGCCAGCGCACATTCTTCATTACAAAGGAGAGAGAATCTCAAAGATCAGGTACGTACATTGCCTATGTTCTTCAAAAATTCACAATGTTCTCAACAATGAATAATCAATACAAGATGCATTTAATGAATCAATTTCCGCAATGTTTTGTCATATAAACAAGTGGCCCCGCCAATCATCAATCATCAGGGCTTATGCCCCTCAAGTTACCCGCGCGGCTGCAACTCAGGCTCTCCGATCGGCCTGGGAGGTGTGCACCTATCTAAAGATCACCTCAAGATGTACATCGACCAAGGGGTCCACTTTCAGATAATAATCAGCAATTCGATTTTACTTACACATTCTCTCTCTCCTGTTTGCAAAGTAAAATGTTTTGAAATGCGGCCGGCCCAACTCATTTACCACAACTTATCTTACTGCATAGGAGTGTACGTGCTGAGCTTCGACTCATCATTCGCATGTTTTCATGTTTCTGTTTTAGGTAAGGGGAGAAGTGCACAGCAATCCCCCTGAGAAACCAGAAGGCAGCCAAAATAAGGGATATTTATTGATTGCTAGACAGTCAGCGCTCACAGTGATGAGAGGTTAGTACCTGGAAGGTCATGTGATGCTATTCTTCAATACCTAGCATTAGTACATCAAGTTATCACGTGGGGAACAAATAGTATGAAGAGACCAATACTTATTTTGGGTGACTTCAGGGGTCCGGTAAATTAAATAGCCTTGTTCCATCCCGGAACGGCGGTAACGCATCCCTTCAAAACAAAAGTCTTCCGCTGTATATTAATAAATTCATGGTTAAGCTAAGGTAATCAGCATTAGCTTTTGGGGGCGTTACAGTTATGGTATCAGAGCCCAGGTTTAGCATCACTGTGAGCTATAGGAATGCCTCTGAGGTGGGCTAGATCAGTAAGATAAATATGTGACTAGGAGTTCATAAGTCTAAGTGCATCATGGGGATGTTTTGGGTATATCGCAAAATTTCAGAAATGAGAATGTCGAGGGCCTATCACCGCGTCATGGATGCCTTACCATAATCATTAAGTATGAGAAGTCCTGTTGGGCAACTTAATAGCCTATGTGATGCAATCATTAAGTATGTGAACCCATGGGGCTATCGACCACTAGGTGCGGATGAGTCATTATTCCTTAAACGCATATTTGGCAGTGACAAAGGCAGCTTGTAAGAAATGTGTGGTGGACGTTCTGAAATTTGGGCCGTTGACGTAGATCATAGACACTCGTATGCCTCCATTTCGACAATCCACATCAGGGATATGTGGGAAAGAGAATTTGATAGTGTGGTTGGGTCGATGATGATGACACCTAGTAATCAAAATTGCCAGGTACTTGGAGATTACCATGAATAAGTTGTAGATGGCATATCTTCGAAGACACTTGAAGGCAAATAATATTTAAAATTGTTCATGATCACGCACGTTTAGGATGTAATGATGGATTTTGTGATATTTGGCATTGGGAACGAATATCGAGAGGTTCATGTGGATCTATATAGGTCAAAAAAAAATGATTTTAGTGGGTGACCATGTGAAGGAAATATTGCAAAAATATCGTTATTGAATTATCAACAGGTCTGAGATACGGACCCCTCTTGGGGAGACAATTGGTATCAATTGGTGCATGAAAAATTCATGACTGGTTTGGTAATAGCTTGAGGAGTTAGTTTCGAATAGTTTCTGGAATTACACAATTTTAGAAACCTTACCATGTGAATCATGCCCCGTGTTTTGAACAAAAGCTTTCGTGGATATCATGATCTTTTATATTGAATTTTACATCTTCTTTGGAGACCAGGAACGAAAGATATGAATTTTCTAATGCAGACCATCCAGCAATAACATTTGGAAATATTTTCAGAAATGTTATAAGGAGATTACGAGGTATAGTGAGGTAGACAAATTTGATTATGTACAGAAGCTTACTCGGGTTGACAACTGAAGTTCAATAAGTATTAAAGGATTCTAAGGAGACGGCATCAAGAATTTTTTTTTAATGGGTTAGGTCATGCGTGTTGAGGGGCTCAGCAAAACTCATTAGACAAAGTAAAATATAATAAGAGAGGAAGATTATGCCTTATGGAGCATCAGGTAATTTGATAAGTAAGCTTTTGGGATTAACAAAAATCCGGAAAAGACGATCATCTACAAATATGAAATCGTAGAAAGGAGGCTTGAGGCTATACCAAACATATCGGGGGGTGTTGTTTTGTGGAAATCTAATCATTGGGCCTCATTACTAGAAGTAAATAAGATTATGGAAAACAGGTAATCATTGAAGAAGCGTCCTAAGCACAATGATGATTGAACGAGGGGCCTGTCGACGCATTACTAAATATGTTGGTAGGAAATTGATATGATAAGTTAAGCATGCATATATTCATTGGTTGTTTGGGTCGTATAAACATATTGCAAGTAAAGGGAGATGTCAAACTTTAAAAGAGCATTTTTCTAATTAACCCACCTTCAGGTACAACGATAAAAGATTGAGGGGCACTAAAATCCATGAAATATCTGAGTATCAATCAAAACCCTCGCAACCTTCCCTTTATCCTTCCAAGTTCTCAAAACCTTAGTGGCAAGAATTCCAGTACTAATCCAAATGGGAGGCCACTGATCCTTGCACACTTACTAATAGGCCCCCTTATCTGCCTAAGTAGCATTCTTAACATCCTTCTTAGCCTCTTTGGCTACCAACTAAAACTAGTCACCCCCCGGATAATAACATATTTTAACCCCTTTTCATCGGGCCTTGCAAACTATGCAGTTGTTACAGCAATACCTCATTACCAATCCTTTATGTCATTGAATTTTCTCAAGACTTTAATATCTATAAGGGAAAACCCTACCATTATGACAGATCACGTCTCTCTCATGTTTCCACTGATTATCTCTACTCAACTCCTTTTCCGTGACCCTTCATTTCAGGGTACTCTGATCTTTTCTTTCTCTTACCATCCAATCGTTATATAAACAATTACACTCCTACCATTCTGATTTTGGATTCATGCACAAGGCTTTGGTTCCTAAGGGATCAATGATTGGAACTATTTCATTCTTATTGCCCTCCATATCTCAATTGGTTACACGAATCGTTTATCCTCCCTTCATCTCCATCACGGTAATAACTTCATTGTCCATCGTTTTTCAAATCTGTCATATGTTCTTTTCCTTAACAATCTTACATCGGCAACGTTTCCGAATACATTTAATCATTAAACCACTTTATTCTTCATCATTTCGACTTGTGAACTGGTCATGTTTTCCCTATTTTGACTATTTCTTATATTTGGTATATTTGCCTCATATCCTTAACCATTGTTTCTATCGACGATATTACATACTTCTAGAAGCATGTGGCTTTGTAAGGGTGTTCATGCCTATTCCTGGCATTATCTGCTCTATTCTGAAATCTATTGAACCCATTCTTGCTCAATCTTAAGTAATTATCAACATTCTAATACTTCCGACCTTCATCCTTCTCTTCTTCGTTCCATTGAGGACATAATTATCTATTCCACCTTTCTCTTCTCCATTTTATTGCGGGCATTCCATAACCCCACCAATTTTCTTGTTGTCAAATTCGGTTTCTCAGAAAATCGCCTTGGTCTTCTCCATGCCATCATGTTATCTTACCTCCGCTTGTTTCATTTAAACTTACTTTATTACGCCTATGTTGTACCTTATCCATTCAAATCCCAATTCTCTCATCAACTTCTCATGCTAATGATGACTAAACGATCACCCTGCTGGACACTCAAATTTTTTTCTAGTCCATTCCACATATTCATAAAGCACACCTGGAGTTGGAATTCAACCTTCTAACTACCTAATCAAATTGAGTAGCCCTCATAATTTCGTTTAATTATTCCTTCGTAATGCCAATGAGATGGAGATACCCGCATACCTCATAAAACCCCCCTCACATGCCTCTCGTTTCCATGTAAAAATATCGAGACAGCTCCACTCAGTTTACTTTAATTAACCTCCAACTCGTACTCATTACCCCAAATACCTCCATGACATTGAAGCAATTATCCCGTACATGTATGTCATCTTATTTTATTCCACAACTCATTGACTCCTTGTTATTAAGCTCCAAAACCCCCGATGACCACTCTTCACAAGGAATATACATTCAATTATCATCACTTCCTGATTCCATTTAATCATGCACTAAAGTGAGCCTCAAAGCAGTAAATCATCATCATCACACTAAACTCATTTTTTTTCAAAGCCTCACTCACCGCACTACTCCAAATCTCTCAATCCAAACGTCCAACCTGTATAATCCTCTACCTTTATTCAATTAGTCATAAAAATCAATCCACATATCCAGAACAAAAGTTCAATCACACGGGAACAAGCTTCCAAAAATCAAAAACACGACCATAGGACAAGCTCAAACTCATATAGTTAAAAGCTACAAACAGGCGTGACACCGCGCCATCCTTAAGCGATAACTCACCTCCTATTCAGGATTCTTGACGATTCATGACCATCTTTATTGTAGCCATTCTACAACCAACGGTTATTGATTATGTTGATTTCATTTCTCTCATGAACAATGACGTATACCATCGCCATTCTTATTGCTCTAATTCATGGGTATGCTGTGCATATGTGAAACTTGCTTACAGGAACCCCTACAGGCCAAATCTGAGTCACAACCTTCCCTTATTTCTCATAGATCGTCTGGGATTCCACCCCAAACGAATCATTAAATCCAATAGAACTATTAAGCCTACCAAGTTGGATATTTTCTTGCTCCTCAAGTGATGCCAAACTCACAAACAAGTACCCACGTAGTTACTTCTTTCCTTCCCGAGCTATAGCTGCACGGGAGTCCGTACATAGTCACTTCCCCTCAAACGATTCGGCCCAAGAAGCACAATATGACTGCATGATCAATCTCACGCAATCTTCATTATTACTCTTTATCCACTTCTTCAAAAGACTTCCAAAAATCAGCAAACTCAAAATGTTCCACTGAATTTCATGAGATCTTATAGGAACTTCAAAAAAATAATAATAATATGAACAATCCAAAGGAAAAAGTTTCAGAGGTATCCTCCAAGTATACACTGCATAAAATAATGCCTGATTTACACCTAAGCAGGTCAGTTCATAAACATATACAGGATGTTCTCACTTCCCACAACTCAGGAATTATGTTTCAAATCAATATCATATTACTACCTGCAAGTTTCGAGGACGAAACTTATTTTAAGGGGGGAAGGCTGTAACGGCCCGACCCTAATGATCATATTAATTACGTTGAATCATCTTAATTACAAATTTATCAAGTTGGGCCCAGGCATTTCAATCCGTCATTTTCTCATTTCGATTCAGCATTTTCTTTATATGTATTTGTACCATTGCAGGTTGAATCGGCATATTGGCCTCGGAAATGGATTTTTGGTTACTTACAAAATGATTCATTAAAATTTCAAAGGAATAGTTGAACGTCCATTAACTTAAAAATGTCTCTCAAGATTTTGCATCAAAAGTAGAAGGGGGGAAAAAAAAAATCTATGGTTTTTACCCCTTTTTGCCCCTATATATAGGGGAGGGGGGTTCATGCATGCCATGCGCACACACGGCAGAGAGGAGAGAGGAAAAAGAGAGAGAGAAGAGAGGAGAGAGAAAGAAGAGACAGAGAGAAAGAAGGAAGAGGAAAGAGAAAGAAGGAGAAGAAGGAAAAGGAGTCGGAAGAGGAGATTAAGGTTTTGGGTCTTGGAACAAATTTAAGGTGAGTAATTGTTGCTTTCTCCATTTGTATTAGATATTTTATGATTTAGTGTTTTATGAAAATTAATGTCAGGAGGTAGGAGTTAATCGTATAACTCCATGTTTAACTGTAACGATTGAGGTATCGTGATTGTTAATTATAATATGAATGCATTCACTATGGTTTCGAAGTTATAAAATTAAGGAAAATTTATCTGATGAATTTATGCTAAAGTACGGGTAATGTTTTGATTATTGTGAGCCATTGGGTTAAACAACATTATGACAATTTTATGAAAGAACATACATATTAGTTGGAGATTTGCGATCAAGTTCATGAATTTTGGAGATACACCTTGAGAGTCATGAATGCTAAATGTGGATGTTAGAAATATTAATGTGTAGGATAAGGAATAGTGACGCTAGCGAAATGTGATTATACGAATTCACTATGCAACGTTTTCTGAGAAAAAGAGTTCATGTCTTGACTAAGGTCGTTCCAGAACGTCCCAGAGTTATGGCCGTAGGCGCAACCGTCATTATTATATTATTATATTATTATATTATTTACAGCAAGGAACCAGTAATTACACCGGAAACGTTAACAAAATTCGGATAAAAATAAAATGGCCGTAAGTTAAATTATGCACTGACCAAAAAGACAAACATTAATAACAGTGACCCATAATAAAGATAATTTCACAAAGTAAGGACAAGTAATGAATTTATACTATTTATAAGAATATGGCAATGACAACGCCGTTGCCCCATTAGACGTTTATCACGTTCAGTAAACAAATGGTTGCAATATAAAAGATAGAGATTTAAATTATCCATTAAAACAAGATATTCAAGGACAGGGATGAAAATAAAACAAAGTAGAGTCAAGTCAATGCCTTTTTACATACTAAGAATTAGCACATAACTCAAGGAATTTAAATTATCGATCAAAATAAGAAATTCCAACAAATGTCATCACCTTGCACTAACCACAAGAGAATTACATATGCAAAGCAGGAAGGAGGCCACATCTCTCGGTTCAAGCTGCCAGCGCACATTCTTCATTACAAAGGAGAGAGAATCTCAAAGATCAGGTACGTACATTGCCTATGTTCTTCAAAAATTCACAATGTTCTCAGCAATGAATAATCAATACAAGATGCATTTAATGAATCAATTTCCGCAATGTTTTGTCATATAAACAAGTGGCCCCGCCAATCATCAATCATCAGGGCTTATGCCCCTCAAGTTACCCGCGCGGCTGCAACTCAGGCTCTCCGATCGGCCTGGGAGGTGTGCACCTATCTAAAGATCGCCTCAAGATGTACATCGACCAAGGGGTCCACTTTCAGATAATAATCAGCAATTCGATTTTACTTACACATTCTCTCTCTCCTGTTTGCAAAGTAAAATGTTTTGAAATGCGGCCGGCCCAACTCATTTACCACAACTTATCTTACTGCATAGGAGTGTACGTGCTGAGCTTCGGCTCATCATTCGCATGTTTTCATGTTTCTGTTTTAGGTAAGGGGAGAAGTGCACAGCAATCCCCCTGAGAAACCAGAAGGCAGCCAAAATAAGGGATATTTATTGATTGCTAGACAGTCAGCGCTCACAGTGATGAGAGGTTAGTACCTGGAAGGTCATGTGATGCTATTCTTCAACACCTAGCATTAGTACATCAAGTTATCACGTGGGGAACAAATAGTATGAAGAGGCCAATACTTATTTTGGGTGACTTCAGAGGTCCGGTAAATTAAATAGCCTTGTTCCATCCCGGAACGGCGGTAACGCATCCCTTCAAAACAAAAGTCTTCCGCTGTATATTAATAAATTCATGGTTAAGCTAAGGTAATCAGCATTAGCTTTTGGGGGCGTTACAAATTCCATTTGGAATACTGATTATTTTTGAGAGTTATTGCTAAAATCCAAAACCTCCCATATGCTTGCGGCACAAGTATTCGGTGGGTATATAATCTCTTGCCTCTCAATGTTTTCATTCAAGGTTTTCCAAGAGTTTAAAATTGTCTATGTGAGTCTGAATTTTCTGAGAGAAAACCTTCAAAGAGAGTGCTAAATTGAGTCTTCAATATTGGCATAATAGAGATTGTATTGTACC
The DNA here is from genome assembly GCA_029747015.1 of Carnegiea gigantea. Lineage (NCBI taxonomy): Eukaryota > Viridiplantae > Streptophyta > Magnoliopsida > Caryophyllales > Cactaceae > Carnegiea > Carnegiea gigantea. The sequence goes on from JAKOGI010000487.1 coordinate 234,022, forward strand.
TTATATTCAACTTGTCTAGAAGTATTCAAGTAAGGTGTCTTGCTATTTCTTTTTTCATCATTGAATCAAGAAATTGTCCAAGTTTTAGGAGACGTTGGACGTATTGTCTGTGTTGTCCAAGTCAGTGGACGTGGTCTCTTAGGAGACGTTGGACGCGTTGTTCGTGTAACTAGGGTCTTGGGGTAGACTAGTTACGTGTGTTACGTGTGTAACGAATTCGACCCGTTTGGTGAAAGTGTTGCTGAAATCCTACAGTGGTAGGTCGTGGTTTTTACACCTCAGTTGGGCTAGAGGTGATTTTCCACGTAAAAATATTGTGTCTCCTTTACTGTTTACGCAATTGTACTTACTTCTGCTTTACTGCACACACGCGTTCTAAACAGTTCTGACGAGTGTTTTTGAAAAAACCGAAAAAACTAGTAGACATAATTCACCCCTTCTTGTGTCATTGTGTGAGTGAATCTAACACTTTTCAAGTTATTCTAGCATTTAGAGATGATCGATTACACCATCAAAGCTCATCGAAGCCCTTTTTCAAGGGTCAAAGGCTAGTTGAATTGTTCATGGGGTTAGCCCAATTAAATTACAAGAGTAATAATCCTAGACCTACTTAGGATTTAGACTATTTTTCATATTCAAACACCAGCTATCCTCTCTACCGACAGTAGACAATCAACTTCACCATTTAGCGTAAGTCAGTTGCCCAAAAACCTAGATAAAAACTTTTTCAAGCATTTTATTGAACACTTGGCCGGCGTGAGAGAAAACCCTAAATCTAAACATAAACAAGGTAGGCTAAGGTTTAAACAAGATCAACTAGCCATCTTAGGAGCTAATCACAATTAAAGATCACAACTTTAATCACAACTAAACATCCAAAAGAAAATCAAAGCAAAAAATTAATAAACTAGTGAACGAGGCAAGAAGCATGAAATTAAAGAACGCAGGGGGGGTAGAGAGAGAAACAGAAAGGAGAAACTTAGTCTTGAATAGCGAAATCTACAATCTTGTACATGATATACACTAATTCACCTAAGTTATTCTCCCTCTAATGGGGTTTTGGTGGATAACAAAAACCCTAAAAATGGCTAAAGGAGAAGTCCCCAAGATGGTCTAAAAGATGCCTCCAATAAAGCCCGAAATTTGCTTAAATAATGCGGAAACGGGGAAGACACATGGTCGTGTGTCGACGCACGGGTGACCGTGCACTACCATGCATGGTCGCACACTGCAGCACGACTGCCCGTGTGCAGCTTTGGGAAATTGGGTCTTCACTGCATGATTACTGCACGGTTGTGTCATAGTGCATGGCCAACCGTGCACTCTCCTAGGCCCTTCAGTCTTACTTTTCTAGCCTTCAGAACTTCATTGAACCTATTTTCCTCCTCGAAACTTGTTCCCATTGTTTCCTTTTCTATCAGAACTAGTGATTTCCTTATCTTCTCAGTAGAAACTCCTAAAAATAAGGAAAATCATTTATAAAACCTAATATGGACCGAAGGGAAGAAATTTAACCGTTTCTCATAAAGATCTAACATAAGTGGTGAAAAGTAATCAAACAAGACTAAAATAAGGTCAAAATATAGGTTTATCAAGGAACAACATCCTAGAAGTTATCAAAGTTATTCACGAACCAAAACATGAGGCTGATGGATCACGATAGGATGAAGACTCATTAATTCAAGCAAGTTAAAAGTCTTTCCAAAATTTAATATTTTTGTCATTACCTACCGTCCATCGCAAGCCTTTTTTTGTTAAAACACTTCATAATCAGAGATATTAGAAATCATGCAATTCCACATCCATGAGTTTTATACTGTTTTCTAGTTATGACCAGGAAACAATTATGGTATAACATTTGGCACGTAATTGTCTAACGCAAAAATAGAGGGCTCTATGTAAATAATTCCAAATGAGCGTAGAGATAAAGTTTTGTTAACCGTTCTTATTTTTGATAGTCTAAGGGTATGTTCTTTTCGTTGGTAAATTGAGGTTGGTAAAAGAGTGAAGTTGATTTGAGGTAGGTTGAAGTGAGTTGCAGTTGATATTTTTTTGGTTGAAGTGTGTTCAAGTTGGTTGAAGTGGGTTGAAGTTGCTATATTTTTTGAACTTGGTAAAACAGTAAGAATGAAATTTTGAAGGAGGTGGGGTGAAGTTAGTTGAAGTGGGTTGAAGTTAGTATTTTTATTAAAGTGGGTTGAAATATATTGAAGTTGATAAATTAAAAAAGATCAAGTAAAAGAACAGGCCCTAAGACCACCTTATTTTTTGGGTCTACAAATATTGTCCCAAGCCATTGCAGATAGTCTTTTTCCTATGTTTGATTTTCTTCAAAATAAAATTTCCCAGTTAATTCAATCTAGAGATTTATCAAAAGAAGAAGCCAGGAAGCATAGATCACTAGAACATTTAGCTTGGCAAAGATTCAAGATATACAGGATTGACTGAGAACCACCCTTCCGCCGTTGGATAATGCTTTGGCTTTCCACGCAACCAATTTTCATTCACCTTATAAATAATCTCTTGAAAATTTTCTTTCCCAGAACGTCCTTGAAATAGAGGATATCTCAAGAACTTATCCAAGGAGTGGCTTTGTGGAATATTCTGTCTATTGTAGACACAATTTTAACACTCATTCTTGAGCTTCATTGTTGCTTATGGCTATAATGGTTACCCAATCGCCTACCAAAAACAAAATGCATTGTATTGGCTCTTGATTTCTAGTCTAATCTAACACATCATATTTGTGTACCAATTTTTTTTTTTTCTTTCTAATCAATAAAACGCATAATTTAAAAGAGTTGGGAAATATGTTAAAAATTTATAATTCCTAGTCGTGGATATTAATTCTTGCTAGTCCCCATACTCATGTACATCATGTCTTGAGTATTTCCACTATGAATTACACAAACGTGAAACTAAAGCATAAACCATTGGAAAAGCCAAGCTGGTCAATATAAAATCTGTTGGAAGAAAATTATACCCCACTAGCATAAACAAACTAAAGGAGGCCAATCTTTTTGTAGCGTACTATATACTCCACAAATCTAGACGTAAGTGATATAAATGATTATAGTATTGTATGTATAAAGATTTCCTTACTTTTAGGTTTGATGTAGATGAGGGGGCCCATTTTTGAAATAAAAATAAAAAAATAAACCCATTATCCAATTTTCAAGCCCTTAATGGCAAGGATCATAGAGTAAAGAGCATACAGTTGCCACGGATTATAGTAGCAAAGATAGTACACTTGGATCTACTTCATAAATTGTGGGTGATCCACTTATCCTAGTGGCATTTTTTATTTTTCTTAATTTTTCATTTTTGGGGAAAAGGGGTTTGTTGGGAATTATTGATTCCGCTTAGTTCCTTGATTAGATCTTGCTATGGGTGCTCCTATCTTTTTCCCGACAGCAACATTTTATTATACATTCCGTCTGGGTTTCAATTTTGGAAAAATTTATTTAATGATGTCGTTTTAATAATGTCGTTGTAATTAACACTTTTCAGTTTGGAGTTCCCTTACTTACAAGTGTTGTTCTTATCTCATGGCGGGCTCCGCCTGCAGAAAAAGTGGAGAGGTAATGGACTAATTTGTCCTTGAATAAACGAACTGGTGGAGGCCAGCTATTTCTCCTTTACTATTCCCTTTCTCTTTCCTCCCTGACTCTTTAGTCTTTAATAATTGTCTATTTCTTCTTATTGTAAAAAAAATTATTAATTTAATTTTTTTATTTAAAGTATATTGTATTGTAAAGATTTCTCATGTAAATAGAAAAATTAAATATTTAAAATATAGAGTAATATTATTTAAAGAATTTTAGTCATGTTATTCTTTTCTCTTGTTATAAATAAACTTACTTTTTCTAATAAAAAAACTTTTAAATTTTGTTATATGACTTTAGATAAAAATCTCTTGTTTTAAATAATCATAACGTCAAAATATACTATAAAACTCAAATCCCAAATCACAACGCATACAAGCGAACCCCCAAATCCAATACCTCACCGATAGACCCCAACCCTAAACCCTAAACTATGATTCTAAATAGCAAATATTTGGGAACCCTAATTGACTATTTAATTTTTAAAGAATCATAATGTCAAAATGCACTCTAATCCTGGGATATTGAGGTCATTTTGTTGGGCTAATGAGAAACTCCACCGTACCCTTCTTCCTGTTTATCAATAACTGTGGTTATTGACCTCAATTTTTTGGGATATTGACCGTGTACCCTGGGATTGACGAATGGATAACCCGAGATAGTGAGCAGGTTTGCATCGGGATATGAACATGGGTGATGGACTGCAGTCAATCATAAAAGCAAATGATTATTGGGGTTTCCTATTCCCACGTCACCCATACCGTCTGTGACAAATGCATCCGACAGGAGCACCTTCTGAGGTGTACTTAATGAGGGATTTTTGTTTATTCAATCCAATCCACTTCGTAGGGCCTTACAATGTAGTGTAGTTTCCTATGCTTCTTATATAAATTACCTGGGTTAGTAACATTAGGGGTTGCGGAAATTGTCACCTACTTAAAGTTGGTGACTACGCGTTCTGGGGGTTGACTTGGATAGCATATCCTGAACTAGCTGTATAGAGATCAAGCTGTGTATCTCAGGATATCAACATGGGGGACCCTGTAATGATGTGAACACTACGTTTATAACCTACCTTAGAAATGTACAACATACCGTGCTGCGTAAATGGAATGGGAGGTGGGGCAATAATTAGTGGATAGACATTCATGCATTGTCAAATTACCCAAAGTAGAACAACATCTATGAAATAGGGTAAGTTATAGTTCTCCTATTGGTGCAGTACATTTCAGAGGGTAGTAGGTAGGGATACTGAATTGGTGCACATCAATAATCCTGTTATTGCCACATCTATAACCCGGGTTAATGTCCTTTGTTTGCTAGGATACTGATTTGATGCACCTCAATGATCCTGTTATTATTAATTCCACAACTCAAGTTAGTCTTCGTTATTATCTGGGTTACTGACATATTAGACGTATATGGTGCACAGGTAGATATATCCACAACCCGGGTTGCTGACCTTTATTGTGTGGGATGCTGATGTGGTCCACATCAATTGTCCCGTTATTGTGACATCCATATCCTGGGTTGGTGAAGTTTATTAAGTGGGATACTGACATGTTGTAGTATCCCACTGGTGAAATTTATGCACATCCAAGGTTAGTGACTAGGGTGGGTTGACCTTTTTTTGGGGTACCGCCCATATTGCACCTCTATCACACTGGTTAGGAAATGTTCTAGGATATTTATTTATTGCACCGAAATGCTTTTGAATCAGGATTAGCCCTTACAATAGCTGTACACATACAAGGCAGCAGCTTATAATGGTCCTCTGGTCTTCCATTTCCTATCAACTGCACATACTCATGGGCCCTCCAACACTACACCTGTCCACATCAATTACAAGCATTCTACATATCCATTAGTAGAGACCATCACTCCAAACATGTTCATCCACACCTTCTCAAGCGGTTAATCCGGGTTAGTCAATACGTATTACCGGATTAACTATTCTTACTTACTGGATTATTCATTACGCATTTACGGGTTAACCACTTTTCCCATGAACAGCCGTAACTACCCCTATTGTAATTGTTATCCCGGGTTATTCAACAGATATATCCGGCATAACTAGCACACAGGGGCACATGCCTATCAAACAAGTACTGTCCGATCACATGCATCACGTATTCAGAACCACAAGCGCACAACAATTGCATACATCAATTGAATCTAAGCCCTAACTACCCACTGGTATACTACCCCTATCTCCCCAACCTCAACACCCAACCCCTAACCCAGTAAGCAACAGTACCCTCCCCCCCAAATCTCCACCTCCCCAATTTGAAGTTAAAATTGACACACACGTTAACACAACTAATTAATTCACTTACCTGTGTACGATGCAAATAAGCTGTCTTTCACAGCTCACCACCCCCACAACATGCACAGTGCTCAATGCCCTCAACCCCTTCACTCTCTTTCGATCCTTGACAAAAATGGCATCTTCCGTATATCAACACAAGCTCCCTTCCTCACCTTCCTTTTACAGCCCACCCACATGCATCTTTTCCTCCGCCATTATCGAGTTGTACAAGCTCCAAATATAGGTGAGTCTCCTTTGTGGGAGTCTTCTTTTGCAAGCCATCAAACCCCAGTTCTTTCTTCACCTGGCTTTTCCTCCATTTTGCAAAGAGTTCATTAAGGGCACTTAAGTCTTTATAGGCAGACAAGTGATGACAGCCTCAAAAGTTGTTCCAGACAAAAAGAACACTTCTAAGTAAGCAAATATACAAACTGAAAAGTGTTAATTTGAGTAACATTATTTGGTAAATTTTGCTAAATTTGTTGGCAATCTAATTTTTTAAAGGGAATGGGCAACTTAGGGATAAAAAAATTAGCAAATTGAATCCAACTTTGAGAATTTTAGCTGATTAAACTTTCAGCTCCTTTCAGTTTTCTAACTTACAGTGTGAATTATTAGAAAATAAAAAATAAGGGAGAGACTGTATTAGTAACCTTCTAAGCCTCTAAGAGAAGGTTTGTAATTGTTTGTTATAAATTTATTTTTTTAGTATACGCTTGCTTATGCTGTTCGTGGAACATAATATAGGAATTGTTATTTTGAGAATGTCTGGCTAATAACTTTTCTCAAAGTTTGTGAGATCCAAATTAGCTACATGACATAGTCCCCTCCCCTCTCCCAAAAAAACCCACTTGAGGCATTTAGTGAACTAGCTTTTTTTAATTCAAAAAGTTAATTTGAACAAATTGACTTTCTAAACTTAGTTATTTGGTATAAACGTTTTATGTCATAAGTTTATCATAAATAGTCAATTTCCTACAGTGGTATCAGTGCCATTGTTGCTCGGATTTGACCCTGACTGATTCAATCATGTTTTGATATGTGATGAATTCGTTTAATAGTTTTGTTGTGCTAATTAAAATTCATCAAAGCAAGATTGTATTACTGTGTGTAATTACACCAATTAAATTCATGAATGTAATTTTTTTAATGCGACTATGTATGCCCAAATTTGATGATTATTTTGTTAAACTCTTGCAATTAATTGATAAAAAGCATGAATTTTGTATGCTGAATGATTGGTTTTATTAGCATAATTGATTATGCCCTAAAGATCCCAAACCCTAATTCTTTGGCACTCTGCAGCTCTGATCCGAGGCCTTAAGGGCTACCCTAGACTCTTTGACCAGCCCTAGATTCTAACCCTAAAATAGACAATGCAGTGGTCTTACTTTGCCTTGGCCCCGGGGAAGTGACCTACGTATCCAAGTCTCTACCTTTGTGGCTGTGGTAGTGAAGGCTTCGGTGGGGCCTTGGTGGCCCATGTGACAAACCCCAATCTCCACCATCGCCGCCCTTGATCTTGTGGTCGCGACGATGACGGCTCGGTTCTATTGACCAAGCGAACCTATATAAAAAAATTCAATTTAAAAAAATATTTTTGAGAAGGGGTAGAAAAGCGAGGAGAAGGACGGTGCATACCCATTAGAGACCGCCATGGAGGGGTGCGCGTGTGCATGATACGCTGTCGACGAAGGTGATTTCAGGCCCCCTTCTTCCCCTGTTTACCTCCCTCACTGCTGATCTATGCAAAGCCGGCTAGAAAACCGCAAAAAGTGCCCTTTGCAGTCGCACATGAACCCAGGCGCTGCAGCTTAAGGGCCTGTTCGTTTTCAGCATTTTGCATCTGCTACTTGCATAAACTTGCAAACTACTAGTTAAACCTGCTTCAACCTACTCTAATATGCTCCAACCCGCTCCAAACTGCTCGAACAAAAAATAGAAGGTAGGAGTCTATTTGAATTAGTGGAAACCTCGCTTGGCTTCACTTGATAAGCAACGCCGAGCGCAAACACGAGCCGAGTTCTGACCAAGCCGGATTCGACTAAGTCATGCCAAAATTTTGCTGAACCGAGACATTACTTTGTAATAAACTTGATGTTCACTCTTTTCAATGCTGGATGGGAAGGGAGCGTTATGATAGAAAAGTCCTTGGCATACCTTTTTTTATACCTAGTACTACTTTCCGCACCCCTGAAGGTGAACCTTGAATTTGTTCGCATGCCTCTAGGCCTAAATTAATTTTAGTTCACATAATTTCTATTTTTACGTATTGTGTCATGATTAGAAAAATACTATTTGATTGATGCGGTATATCCAAATACCATTGAATATTTAGCCCCCTATACAGAAATATGAGTTCGCTATCATCTTCCAAATTTTCAAGATTACGGACGATCTGTTGGGTATAAAGAGGCTTTAATTTCTGCCATTCTTCACTCCAGTCTACGATCGAGATAATGTTTGGAGTATTAAAGAAAATTTGAAGATCTTAAAGGATAAAATTCCTCAAGTGAGTATAGAACAACAAATTAATATAATTACATTACGTTGCATTACACAACTTCATTCGAATGCATGAAAAAGGGATATCAATTTCACCAAAGCCAGTAAATATTACAACAATCCCCAAAATTAGGTTGTATAATACATAAAACAGGCAACCAATGAAAGAATGCAGAGATGCAATAGCTGATATGATTTAACATTGAGAAAAAACTATTAAACTTTAAAGAATCAAAGGCTATAAGATTGCTCTAGAGGGGGTGAATAGGGTTATGATCAAGGTTGCAAAGCAATCAAATGTAAATGCGGAAAAGTACACATGGACAAAACATAATTAATTATTAATGAGGTTGGGCCTCAAAAGGCTTAATGCTCGCTTAGAGTTCCTAACTCTAGGATTAACCCGATTATATTAAGAGAGATAGTTACACTGTAGAGTACACCCTACTCTAAGTTTCAAGTCACAAGTTGAACTCTTCAATTAGGCTTGGTAGAGCTGATCCTTTAACTCTATAATCCCACATTACTGACAACTTGAACAATACAACTCAAATGTAAAGAAAGCAAGCTTAAACACAATGTATGCCAATGTATTGCTTGAGTGAGTAGTATGCCAATGAGTGCTTGCAATTCTTCATCTCCTCAGCTCTGATTGAACTCTGTATTTATAGTAGAAACTTGGAGGATTTGTGGGAAACTAGCCGTTAGACACACCCTGGATTCCGGCTTCAGTTCAGTGCCTTAGATTGCATTTCAGTGTCCTTGAAATGTTGGCAGTCTCAGCAACCAATAGCTAGAAGGCTAATTTTGGCTCAATTTGCGATTCTTTCAACCGCTACTTCCATATTTTGAGCTAATGAAGACTTTCAACGACTACTTACATTTTTAGCTGATTGAGAATCTCTTTGAGATAATTTGCAATCCTTTCCATAATCAAGGTAAATATCAATGATTTAAATCTTGAAAGTCAAATATTTACCACATACGGATCTCTACTAATAAGGAAACAACCGTAACCAACAATGATATTATCAATCATAATATTTATCAATTATAATCAGCATTGTAATATCAAGATAATACAAATATAACATGATGAATATGTCAATTGGTTAATCTCTTTTTGTCTTTTATCAAAACATATTAAAATACTCAATGTGAGCTTTAAGAAAGCTAACAATTTCTAATATATGTTATTTTTGTTATAAAGAAAGGCAAATGTATTACAAGGGCATTCAACTCTTCTATTGCATTATTTTGATAAATCTATTATGAACTAATGTTGTAAAAATGTAAAGTATTCCACATAATAATCATTGATATAATCATAACATTCAAAGAATTGGTACAAAATGCTCCAAAATATTCCAACCTGCTTCAACTTGCTCCAACCTACTCAAACATGTTCCTATCTACTAACCACTAGTCAAACCTACTCTAAACTACTCCAACCTGCTTTAATGCTCTAACCCATTAACTGCTCCTCCAAAATGCTAAAAATGAGCAAACCCTAAGTGGCGTATTGGCGGCATCAATGGCAATGCCGGATTCAGCATTAGCCTGTCTATGCTCTGGTTGTGTCCGTTTCTGCTGGGGAGGCGGCACAAGGCTTGTGGACCTTCGGTTTTTGGCGGTAGGGGGTGTGTTCATCGGGCCTGTTTGTTTTCAACATTTTGCACCTGCTACCTACTCAAGGATGCTCAAACATGCTCCAACCTTTTTAAACATGCTAACTGGTAGTCAAACTTGCTTTAACCAACTGTAACTTGCTCAAACCTACCCTAACCTATTCCAACCCCTCTAACTTGATCCAACCTAGTCTAAACTGCTTGAACAAACATACAAGGTTGGAGTATATTCTAACTAGTGGAGGCCCACTTAATTAACTTCATTCGATGAGCAATACTGAGTGCAAACACGAGCTGAGATTTAACCAAGGTCGGCAAATATTACAACAATCCCCAACATTGGGTTGCATGATGCATGAAACAAGCAAGCAATGAGTGAATGTAGAGATGCAACAACTAATATGATGATTTTAACATGAAGATACAGTCATTAAACTTTTAATATATGTTCTTTTTATTATAAAGAAAGGCATATGTTATCATAGACTAACATTTACTAATGTATTATACTGACATTCAACTCTTCTGTTGCATTATTTTCGTAAATCTATTATGAACTAATGTGACAAAAATGTAATATATTTTAGATAATCATAACATTCGAAGAATTGCTACAAAAATGTTTCAACCTGCTTCTAACCTACTTAAACCTGCTCCAACTTGCTCAAACCTACTTAAACTTACTTCAACTTGCTCCTACCTGGTCCAACCTACTAATTGCTACTCAGACCTGCTTCCAACTGCTTCAACCAACTTTAATATGCACCAACCTGCTAATCGCTCTTCTAAAATGTTGAAAACGAATAGACCCATCATATGGGTGGTTTGGGCAGATTTGCAGCCGCTGTGGCCACGCAGAGAGGACCGTTGCAGAGTGAAAGGGGAGTTAAGGGGTGCCGACAGTTTCTGGCGACGAGTAAAGAGTAGGAACTGTGAGCTCCATTTTTCTTAGGCTCTAAGAACAGGTCAGAGGGGGTGAGATGCTCAAAGAAGGTTTCGGGGCTTCCAAGAGTAGACATATTTGGCTTGAGATTTTTTTTTTTTTTTTTTTTTGTGGTTTGGACCTAGTGTTGTGTGTTTTTTTTTTTTGGTGGATATTTTTTGGTCATTCATGCTTTGAAACATCTATTATATTCTAAAGTGGGGATATGTTCCAATTGTTGGTGTGAAGCTATTTCATATTAACTTCATAGTCAAAATTGAGCCACTTTGTTTGAATTCATTTTTTGTGGTTTTAAATTTTTGGAGGGGTTCATATTATATATGAGCAATTTTCATGAATTCTTCATGTCATAGATTATAAATTCTTAGTAATTATATGGACATGTTTTATGTAATTATCTACAAGTGACATGTGCATATGTTTCATAAGTTATGCTTCATATAATATTTGGTCTTTAAAATGTTACATGAATATATTTCATGTCAATCGTTATTTAGTGATATAATATAAATGCGTATGCACAATTACATGAGCTGTTGTAAATTTGTTGATTGTTTTAGCATTCCGCCGTTGGCCAAGTCAATCAATATGAATTTGTTTCATGTTATCATATAAAAATGTTTTGTGTTTCATGAAATTTAAATTCATAATATTATGAATGCGTTTTATTACGAATGATTTTTGAATACGTTTCATGTGTTTTATGTAATATTATCTTCAAAAGTATTACGTGAATATGATTTGTGTCAATTATAATTGAATAAGTATATATCAATGTGTTTTATGTAGTGTTCTGCGAATTACATTAAGTTCTGTAACATGTTACAAATATGAATTCATTTTATATTTTCTTGAATATGTCTCACAATATAGTTTCATTTTATTATATAAGTATGTTTCATATAATAATATGATATTTTCTTGATTGGTTATATATAATCGTGGATTGTATGTCATTAAATAGAGTTTTAAATGACAAATATCTAACATGTCACTATGATTATATAAATGCATTTTATATAATATAATTTCATGTAAATTTATTTTATATGATTAAGTCGAATATCTTTACGATATTTCTAAATGTGTTAATTAGTTTAACAATTACGTATTCCGCAAGCTTTTACAGAAATTGTGATAGTTAAACTATAAAAGTTTCTAATTTGTGTCTACATGTGATAATTATGAGCTTGGTGAAATTTTTGATCATACGACATGAATGATGAAATTTTTGATAATTTAATTATTGCAAAATATGCCTAATGTCCATCTTTTAATTTATACTTCAAAATATTGCAATGAAAACATGATTAGGGATTTGTTACGAATAAAAGATGGATGGAACCAAATATGACATCTAGCGTTAGAAGATTCAATTTCTTCTGAACGAACGTAAAGTGTTAGAACACTTGACAACTTCTATGTCTGCTAGAGTACACAAAAATGAGAATGACAAAGATGTTACTGCTAGTGAGTAATATCGAGAGAACCTAAAAGCATATCAAGAATGGTTCGATAAGGATCAATCAACATGCTATACTATACTATATTGCATGCATGACGATTTGATGGGGCAATTTGAAAGCTTCCTGTTGAGTTAAAAATATACCGCAAGTGCACGGCGCCAGTTATAGCCAGCAAAGGCAAGTACGGGTCGTATCCACGAGGAACTTGGTTTCAACCACCGAATCGACCTTTAACACTCAATCTAGGCTAAAGTCTAGTGAAGTGGGTTTGCCTAATTCTAATTCTATTAAATCTAGATCAGTAATGGTGAGGATCCTGGATTGGGGTTCACCACACTATGATGTCCATTGGAATATAAACTAGGCCATGTGAATCCGCCCGCAAGACAACTAAAATGGAATGATTACCAATTAAAAGCATCTACGCCTTCTCTCAAAGGTCATTAGACTGGTCAGGCTGCTCTAGTTATCTATTTTTATGAAACTAGAGTCGCAAGACCACCAGATTGTGTAATCCTAATTCCCAATTGAAACGCTAACTATTTTCATGTTAAGAGATTCAATCGCTCACAAAGCCACTCTAAGTAAAGGACCTAACTTTCGTTAATCTCCTAAACCCTAATTACGAACATGAATTTGACCCTCTCAGGCAATTCATCGAACACCTGGCATGCTAAGTGAGAGTTCAATTATAATATGGGCGTAAATTCACAAAAACCTAGGACAACAATCCAAATCACATCATAGGGGCTACATCCAATCCAAGATTAAGAAATTTAGCCACTAAACATCATTCTAATCACACTCTCAATCAAGAACACAAACATGCCAAAAAGTATGAAACTTAAATTAAAACGTGAGAGAAAAGGTAAAGGAATGTACTCTATATAATCTGCAGTGACAATCTGCTAAAAGCGTAAATCAAATTCGATCTCAAGCCTTCAATTCAATAACAACGAAAGATGAAACATAAGAACCCTAAAATCGCCTATTTTCGAGAGAGAGCCCAATAGAGAAAAGCATCCTTCCCCCGTTACAATGCCAAATCGCGACTATACGGGAAAAATTAACGTGGCACGATCGTGCCACACGGCACGGTCACACCGTGCCACATCCCGTGCTTGCGTTTCGTCGTGCCTCTGGGTGGCATGGTCAGTCTGCATGGCATGGTGCCACCGTGCCACTCTCTTTTGGCTTGAAATCCTCCTTTTCAGCTCCTATTTGGCACGGCATTGGCTTGTCTTCCTCATTTATTCAAATCATACTCCTGTAAGTACAAAAACACAACTTTTAGGTAGATTTGAGGTAAAGCATGAGTAATCGACCTCTAAACTCTCGGGATTTTACTAGAAATCGCCAATATGAGAGGTAAAAATCATGCCTAAAAGTGTGTAAAATAGAGGTTTATCAATTCCCCCATGCTTATCTCTTGCTTGTCCCCAAGCAAGACTAGAACATGAATGAACAGAAAGGGGGGTCGAGAACCTCTAGCTACTCGCCTCCTCAAGCAAGGCCAATAGGGGATCAGTTGAATCGAACATAGGTGCGCATAGCTAGCGGAGTGATTTGAGGCACAAACATAATTTCCAAACTCATTTCAAATCATTGAGAAGACAACATGTTCAAGTTAGCATACTGTCAAACCATATCACCCCCTCCCCAATCAAGATGCGTCCAAATAAGTAGTGGGCTAGAAGGCCTAGTAGTGGCTCTCATAGGAGGAGCAAAGTAAATGCACTCCCTCACACGTGTTTAAGATGTAAGAAGGTTCACTCGACTCTCTTCCAATTAAACAATCTACCATAGGGTTGGTAGGATTCTCAATTCTCCACCACGAAAGTGCAATATACGCAACAACAATCAAGAGGACTTTGTAGGATTGAAATGGGGCTAAGGGCGCAGGCAGGAGGGGAATAAACAATTTGGGAAGTGAGGAGCTGAAAGCCATAACCAGTGAGCAACCAACACTTAAACAAATCATATCGCACTCTCATTAGGAACACAAGCACGCCCTAAAACAGAAGGGCCATCGGGAATGCACTATACCATCATGTCAAACACTCTTATTTATCACCCTTTTTAGGTTTCAATAAGTTTCTCTTTTCCCTTTCCTTTTCTCCCTTTTTTTTTTCAACAAGTTTTTCTCTCCCTTTTTTTTTTTTTGCTTTTGTCCTTTTTTTTTGGGGGGGTAAGGACAAGAAAATGAGTGATTGGCATGCACAACAACAAAACAATCAATTCCCAAATAGCTACGAGGATGCAGCCCCCGTACAGACCAAATTAACCACAACTGTGCATAACACCCACAACTACCAACAGAATAGTGAAGCGTTGCTCTACTAGCTTTGGCTGAAAGGTAAGAAATGTGTTTAGGCCAAGAGCTAGTAGTGAAAGGTTCACAACAAAAATGGGTGAGGCTCAAAGGGGTAAGCAACGGGTTAAAAGCATTGAATCACTGGTGGCAATTTGGTTATGTAGCTCAAAAACAAATAAATGCCTCTATCATTTCATCGTTATGTACATGCGAGATGCGGTTTCAAAGAGAATCCAAGCAAGTGCTAAAGATGTTGTCATGGAGGAGACACACAGGAAAAAGAATGTAAGACTAAATTGATGGATTAGTCTATAGGCTCAAAATCTCACGGGTCACACTACCAAACAATACAACCAACCCCAAGGATGTCCTACTTAAAAGGAATAATCAATCATGATGAGAGGGGTTTCAAGGGCAACCAGGAATGCGAACCAAACAATGTGGTCAAAACATTTTCAAAACCATCAATCAAACACATTTTGCCACAAAGAACCCACAAGCATACACAACCATGTCAATCAACTAATCCACAATGCCTTGGTCATCGTCATAGGAGGGGTTTTCAAAACCCTTTTCGTTTTTTTTTCTTTTCTTTTTTTTTCTTTTTTTTCCTTTTTTTTCAAAGGCGAAACGAAGAAAACAATAAATCACCCTAAGCAGTCAATGAGGAAATAAATGAAGAGTAGAGTTGGAAGAATTACCTCGCAGTCTTGTGAAGCTCCACTCGACAAATGTCCACTTGAGACCAAGGGTTAGAAAATAAAATCTATACAATGCATTACCTATATATATGCGCTATCCTACATGCTTATCGAAATAGAAAAATAAAACGAAAACTAATGCATCCTAAAAATGCATCGAAGCTAAAATGAGAACTAGATGCTATATGCAGGGATGCTATATACAAAGGGATATATACAAACCAACACAAACCACAAATCGTCACCTAACAGCTCGTGAACTCACTCCCCCAGGCCTAAGCGGTTCATTGTCCCCAATGAAACAGATAGGAAGTAAGATGAAACAAGTGGGGGAAAGGGAAAATAGATGACAGTCACGGGGCGCCATCGGGCCCAGGGGGAGGCCAAAAGGGCAGGGGAAAGGGGTAGAAATGGGAGGAGCCGCCCTGGTCAAAGGGTGGGGAGGACGACGAGCCGGCAGGGGCGCCCGGCAAAGAGCGAAGACGCTCCTCCAGCTGTCGAATCGACTCAGACTGGCGCCAAAGTAGGTCGTTCATCCTCCGTCTCTCCTCGTACTGACGGGCATCTCTAATCGCCCGCTCTTCCTCACGCTGTATTCGTCTCATCTCCCTCTACTCTTGGCGGTTAATATAACCGCGAAAGTGACTCACCGCCTCCTCAATGGAATCCATGCGCCCAGAAATGCGCTGGATATCGTGGCGCATGCCACTAAAACCCTCCCTAAGACCCGACACCTCCATTTAGAGGTTGGAGAAAGCCTGAAGGAACGTGGGGTTGAGCGACATGTAGGCCGCGGAGGAGGAAGACCCACCAGTCGGATGGGTGAAGGGTGGGTGAAGGGGTGGTGGTGGCGGGATGGCCTCAGGAGGGGTAGGGACACCACTGGCCTCGGCCTCGGCTTTGGGCTCAGGAGCGTCATCATCCTCATCACTACCCGCCTCTCTCTCCTCGCCCTCATCTAGGTCAAGGTCAGCGGCCAACTGCTCCTCGCTAGGAAGAACAGTGGCCCTAATAATGCGCTCGTCGCAATTCCAGTTTCTTTTGTTTGCGACCGTGGTGCGCTCAGAGTTGGGAAGGTTGAAAAAGATGGTCTTAGGGTGGGGGTACCTAATGGTTTCACCTCGGGTATCTATGATATGCATGTGGTGAAGGGTACCGAAGTCGAGGTGACCACCCAGAAAATGGGGCTCGAGAGAAGAGAGTCTTTGTTGCAAGAAAAACAGAGTTTTAATATTTGTAAACCCCAAGTGCAAGGTGTATCGTTAAGTACTTGAGGTGTCGTCCGCAGGGAATTGTGTTTCCAACTACCAGGGCTAGTTAAAGCGTCTCGAGTTAGGTAGGATCGAAGGGCGAAGGAGTGGGGAGCTAAACTACGCTACAAACACAGAAACAAGCGACTTGGAGTTGTGATTTTACCAATGGATGAACCAATTAACCAAGACGAGTCCTAGCCTACCCAAACCACACTACGAACTAGAGATGGTCGGTTGCACCATCAAAGGCCACCCAAGCCCTCTCTCAAGGGTCATGAGCTAGTCTAACTCGCGTAACCACCTACTTTCGTGGGGTTAGTCGAATTAGACCACAAAACTAGCAACCCCGGACCTAGCTCGATTCGGATACTACTTTCGTGTCCCGAACTCGGCCATTCCCTCTCCCACACTAGCAAATTGACCTCACCTCTCAGCATAAGTCAATCGCCCAAAAATATGGATGAAAACCCTCTCAGGCATTTCATCGAACACTTGGCGGGCGTGAAGGAAAACTCTAAGTTCTAAACATAGATTGAGTATGGTTAGGCCAAATACAAGATTAATTAGCCATCAAGAGGCTAATCACAACCCAAGCCAATACAATCTACCAACAAAACATCACAAACACAAGAAAACCTAAACTAACAAGCAAGAACATAAACTTGAAGAACAAAAACAAAGACAATGAAATAAAACGAATCTAAACAACTAAATAACATGAATTAACAACAAAACTAAACATATAAACTAAACAAAACAAATATAAGAATTAAAGTAACAAAACATAAATAAGAACAACAATGAAATAAATAGAGAAAAGGAAGAGGGAAACTTATGCTTGAATTGATTGAAGAACTTGAAATCCACCAGCTTGAATCCCGAAATACAAACTACAATCCTAATCTAATCCTCTCAATGGAGTTTTTATTGGCTAAAACCTAAACTAAACTATCCTAAAAATCGCCTGGAAGAACCCCCGAGCGACCCCCCAAACAGACGCCCGAACAGAACTTAAATAGAATCGCGCGAGCCCGACGAACTGGGGAGGCGGCACGGTCGTGCCATGTGGCACAGCCTGACCATGCTAAGGTGGCACGGCCGTGCCACATTGCTGGTGGCACGGTGTCGCCCCTCCCCGGTTTGTTCGGTTTTTGCCGGTTTTCGTCGGTTTCCGCTGGTTTTCTTCGTTTCGTCCCGTCTTTGTCCCTTTTCGCGACGTTTGCTTGATTTGGAGTTATTTCCTACATAACATAAATAAAACAAGGTAAAATCCTAAAAATTAAGTTATTATACGAGCAAAAAGTGGGTGAAAAAGGCACGTAAAATGGGTAAATTTGCCGTTCAACAGTCTCGAACTGTAGCTTAAGGTAATAGCGATGGCGGTAATAGTACCGCCGACGCTAAGGACATTTCTGTTACTAGGTTTGGCTACCTCCGTCGGGTGGCGGATTATAAAGGCCCCCGTGTCGAGCACCAGATAATAAACAGTTCGGCCTTTCGACAACCATTCTGGTTGTCGTTGCGGCCGAAAACAATGTTCACCGTTAGGCGCTGAAGGTACCGAAGGTTGACATTACAAATGTCGGTAGCCTTGGCCTGTCGAGGGTCAAAGACCCTAGGTCGCCCTCACCTATCAGTATACTCTTTCCGTTTGGAGCAGGTGATGCTCAACCAAACGGGGTCAGGTCGCCACAAAGAAGGTACGTCCCTATATGCCCCATCGGCCACCGGGAGTCGCAAGAGGTCATTAAACATTCTCAGACTCATCCGGTGATCAATGTTTAACATTCGAAAATAAATGGCGACTTCCTGACCATTACAACTACCATCCCAATCAACAGCTAACGAACTCAAAAACTCGACCATAAGGTAGTCATAGGATGTGTATTGCATGTTAATATAATCAGTCCACCCTAATCGACCACACAGAGTCAACATGTCATCCAACATTCCTAGGGCCCGCAAGGAGTCAGCATGGAAGAATTTTTGCTCACTAGCATGCCTAGTAACTAAAAGCTCATAACGAGACTTTTGGTCGTCACTAACAAATTGCAAACCCCTAGTACTAGCTGGTAAAACAAGAGGGAAAGCATCTTTAGTACCTTTAGCAGCAGCAGGCACAGTTGAGGAAGATGTTGCTCTTGACGATTTCTTGGGTAGGGATGGACCCTTGGAAGGCTCCCCGGTTCGCTTTCTTCCCATTGTTGAAATAATTACAGATCTGGACTCAGAAGGAGATGAGAAAGGTAGGAGTAGTGTCAATTTCGCTCTCTACGACCTTAAACCTCAACAATGGAGGTTGGGGTTTTAGAGAGAGAAAATGAGATTTAGCATGGAAGGACTTTGAGATGAAAATGGGAGGAATTGGTGGGGTAAAGTGAATGGGTGTGGAATGGTTGAAGAATTTGGCAAGAAATTGAGAGAGTTTGAGATGTTAAAGTGGAAGAGCGAGTGCGGATCGAGGGAGAGAGAGAGTGCTGCGCAGTAGAGAGAGAAAGAGGAGGGAGGTCGAATGGAAGGGGAAGTAGGAAGGAGGAAGAAGAGGAAGAAATCGGGCGTCCCGGCAATTTTTAATGCGGCACGGTCGTGCCATACGGCACGGGCAGACCGTGCCGTACTGCTGTCCGGCCCGTTGCTTCCCTTTTTTTTTTTGGTGGGAAGAAAGAGGGCACGGGGTGCCCTGAGGCACGCCGCCCCCGTGCTACCCTTTTGTTTTTTTTGTTTTGGTTTTTTTTTGGGGGGTGGAAGAGAGAATTATGGCACGGTCGTCCCCGAGGGCACGGGAACACCGTGCCAAATCTCTGGTTTCGTGTTCCTTTCCTCTTTTTTTTTTTCGGTGAAAGCAATAAAGCTTGGGTTGCCTCCCAAAAAGCGCTTGTTTTAGGTCTTTAGCTTGACCCTTACCTCCAAATGGTGAACGGTGATGACGCGGGAGGTGCAGAAGTGAGTGTATAGAATGGTGGAGTGGGTTCGACTAGCTCCCCAGTATCGGCAGTGATTGCCCTCGAAGTAGATGGGATCAGCAGCGGATCCTTAAACGCTGTGGGCCATACGTAGGGGCGTCCATCCCCATCAAAAACCTCGACCCTCGAGGCAGTAGCAGAAGGAATGGCTGGCATGGGCGCAACAGGAGAGGGACAGATGACGGACGCCGAAGGGAGGCAGAAATCCACCCTCTTTCCAAGTATCTCGAACGAGATCGTGCCGGCCTTTACGTCTATCTTCACCCCAACGGTAGCCAGAAAAGGTCGTCCCAGTATGATAGGCATATGAGAACTCTCGTCCATGTCCAGGACGAGAAAATCGCAAGGGATGACGAATTTACCCACCTTAACTGGAACATCCTCTAAAATGCCTATAGGTCTCCTGGTGGAGCCACCAGCTAGCTGAACGGATATGGTGGTGGGGGTGAGTTCCAGTGACCTCAGCTTCCGGTAGAGGGAGAGGGGCATTAAACTCACGCCGGCCCCCAGGTCGCAGAGCGCTCCCTCTATTTGTACATCCCCAATGCAGCAAGGGATGGAAAAATCACCCGGGTCTTGCAGCTTGGCAGGTGACTGTAGGATTGAGCTGCCCACCCGGCCAATGGATATCACTGATCCTCCCTCGGGGTCACCTTTCTTGGATAGAAAGTCTCGCACAAACTGCAAGCAAGAAGGTTCTTGCCGTAGAGCTTCCAAGAAAGGGGTATCAGCATAGACCCGTTTCAGCACTTCCAAGAATCTCGCATATTTGGGCTCAAGCTGGAATAGCTTGGCCCGGGCCAACCTCTGAGGATAGGGTACTCGTGGCTGGTAGGGACGGAGAGGAGGTGCGAGATGCATTAGCACCATAGAGTTCAGCCCATTCTCATTCTGCTGCTCTTCGGTTCCTACAGAATCAGGAACTGAAACTGTCTCTTGAAGAACCATCACCGGACTCTCCTCCAATCCCTCCCTCACAGTTGAGATGGCATTGACATGACCTCTGGGGTTGGTTTCAGGCTGACTTGGCAGGTGTCCTTGGGGTCTAGAGAGATGGCTAACCTGCTGGGCTATCTGGGCGATCTGAGCATCCATCGCCCTTTGATGAGAGGCCATAGCGTCGAACTTGGCATTCAGTTGATTAATCGACTCACTAAGAACCTCATTAGTCTTAGTTTGTGTCGCGATGAAACGCTCCATGATGTTCTCCAAGTTCGACTTGGGTTGAGGAGGTGGAGGGGATGGGTTATATGGGGCTTTATATTGGAAACTGGGAGGTCGTGGTTGTGATTGGGAAGGATTGGGTGGCATGGGATTATTGTTGCGGTAGGAGAAGTTTGGATGATTTCTCCAACCGGGGTTGTAGGTGTTTGAGTAGGGGTTGTTTTGTGGGCGTTGGCTGTAAGTTTGCATTGCATTGGCATGCTCAGCACCTGGGAAAGTGGTTTGGCATTCAGTAGCAATGTGGCCCTGAATGCCACAGATCTCACAAAGTGCTCCAACCTCAAACATTGCACCAGAGGGACCTCCCATTGAGCTCCCTGAAGGAGTTCCAAGCCTGTCGAAACGTTGTGCCAAGGCGTCGACCTTGCTGGCTAGCATGTCTACGGCGTTGACATCATACCTGCTACCACCTTTCCTTTGAGGGGCCTGCTCATTAGGCCAATGGTAGTTATTAGCATCCATGTCTTCCAGTAGGGCCCACTTCAATGGATTTCCCCATTAGTACACCCCCAGCAGCAGCATCAATAGACATCTTCAGGGACTGATCAAGGCCATTATAGAAAGTTTGGATAAGGAGCCAGTTAGGGACTCCATGGTATGGGCACTGGCGTTGTAAGTCCTTGAACCGCTCCCAAGCCTCATATAAGGATTCACTGTGCAGCTGGGCGAAGGAAGTGATGTCGGCTCTCAACTTGGCCGTCTTCCCTGGAGGGAAGTACTTGCTCAAAAATGCTTTGGAGAGCGCATCCCAGGTGGCGAAGGCGTTGGGCTCCTCATTTTGGAGCCAGTCTCTAGCTCTGTCCCTCAAAGAGAACGGGAAGAGTTTCAGTCTAATAGCGTCAGTGGGGACCCCGTTGAGCTTAATCGTGTCACACTTCGCAAGAAAATTGCGAAGATGCATGTTGGGGTTCTCAGATGGATGCCTACCGAACTGATCGCGCTCCACCAAGGAGATGAGGGCCGGGCGTAACTCAAAGTTGTTGACCTAAACTGCAGGGTTCACTATAGATGAAGTGATACCCAGCGACTGAGGCATAGCATAGTCCCTCAGAACTCGGTTGTCTTGCGCTGCCATGGTAGATTCGGCTTGCCTCTTTCTGCGTGCGCCGCTTTGCTTGCGAGCAGTAGCTTCGATTTCGGGATTCAAGGGAAACAAGTTGTGACTCCCCTGACTGCGCCTGTGCATACAAAGCCAAAAACTATACCAAGCGTAAGCAGGCTCAAGCAAGGGTAAAAACAAGCAGGGTGGCAAGAGAAGAAAAATAAAAGAAAGAGCCTAGTCTCAAGTATAATAGTCGGTTCCGATGTCAAAACGAACAAGTTCCCCGGCAACGGCGCCAAAAACTTGTTGAGTTAAAAATATACCGCAAGTGCACGGTGCCAGTTATAGCCAGCAAAGGCAAGTACGGGTCGTATCCTTCAAAGAGAAAACCCTAAATCTAAACATAAACAAGGTAGGCTAAGGTTTAAACAAGATCAACTAGCCATCTTAGGAGCTAATCACAATTAAAGATCACAACTTTAATCACAACTAAACATCCAAAAGAAAATCAAAGCAAAAAATTAATAAACTAGTGAACGAGGCAAGAAGCATGAAATTAAAGAACGCAGGGGGGGTAGAGAGAGAAACAGAAAGGAGAAACTTAGTCTTGAATAGCGAAATCTACAATCTTGTACATGATATACACTAATTCACCTAAGTTATTCTCCCTCTAATGGGGTTTTGGTGGATAACAAAAACCCTAAAAATGGCTAAAGGAGAAGTCCCCAAGATGGTCTAAAAGATGCCTCCAATAAAGCCCGAAATTTGCTTAAATAATGCGGAAACGGGGAAGACACATGGTCGTGTGTCGACGCACGGGTGACCGTGCACTACCATGCATGGTCGCACACTGCAGCACGACTGCCCGTGTGCAGCTTTGGGAAATTGGGTCTTCACTGCATGATTACTGCACGGTTGTGTCATAGTGCATGGCCAACCGTGCACTCTCCTAGGCCCTTCAGTCTTACTTTTCTAGCCTTCAGAACTTCATTGAACCTATTTTCCTCCTCGAAACTTGTTCCCATTGTTTCCTTTTCTATCAGAACTAGTGATTTCCTTATCTTCTCAGTAGAAACTCCTAAAAATAAGGAAAATCATTTATAAAACCTAATATGGACCGAAGGGAAGAAATTTAACCGTTTCTCATAAAGATCTAACATAAGTGGTGAAAAGTAATCAAACAAGACTAAAATAAGGTCAAAATATAGGTTTATCAAGGAACAACATCCTAGAAGTTATCAAAGTTATTCACGAACCAAAACATGAGGCTGATGGATCACGATAGGATGAAGACTCATTAATTCAAGCAAGTTAAAAGTCTTTCCAAAATTTAATATTTTTGTCATTACCTACCGTCCATCGCAAGCCTTTTTTTGTTAAAACACTTCATAATCAGAGATATTAGAAATCATGCAATTCCACATCCATGAGTTTTATACTGTTTTCTAGTTATGACCAGGAAACAATTATGGTATAACATTTGGCACGTAATTGTCTAACGCAAAAATAGAGGGCTCTATGTAAATAATTCCAAATGAGCGTAGAGATAAAGTTTTGTTAACCGTTCTTATTTTTGATAGTCTAAGGGTATGTTCTTTTCGTTGGTAAATTGAGGTTGGTAAAAGAGTGAAGTTGATTTGAGGTAGGTTGAAGTGAGTTGCAGTTGATATTTTTTTGGTTGAAGTGTGTTCAAGTTGGTTGAAGTGGGTTGAAGTTGCTATATTTTTTGAACTTGGTAAAACAGTAAGAATGAAATTTTGAAGGAGGTGGGGTGAAGTTAGTTGAAGTGGGTTGAAGTTAGTATTTTTATTAAAGTGGGTTGAAATATATTGAAGTTGATAAATTAAAAAAGATCAAGTAAAAGAACAGGCCCTAAGACCACCTTATTTTTTGGGTCTACAAATATTGTCCCAAGCCATTGCAGATAGTCTTTTTCCTATGTTTGATTTTCTTCAAAATAAAATTTCCCAGTTAATTCAATCTAGAGATTTATCAAAAGAAGAAGCCAGGAAGCATAGATCACTGGAACATTTAGCTTGGTAAAGATTCAAGATATATAAGATTGACTGAGGACCACCCTTCCGCCATGGGATAATGCTTTGGCTTTCCACGCAACCAATTTTCATTCACCTCATAAATAATCTCTTGAAAATTTTCTTTCCCAGAACGTCCTTGAAATAGAGGATATCTCAAGAACTTATCCAAGGAGTGGCTTTGTGGAATATTCTGTCTATTGTAGACACAATTTTAACACTCATTCTTGAGCTTCATTGTTGCTTATGGCTATAATGGTTACCCAATCGCCTACCAAAAACAAAATGCATTTTATTGGCTCTAGACTTCTAGTCTAATCTAACACATCATATTTGTGTACCAATTTTTTTTTCTAATCAATAAAACGCATAATTTAAAAGAGTTGGGAAATATGTTAAAAATTTATAATTCCTAGTCGTGGATATTAATTCTTGCTAGTCCCATACTCACGTACATCATGTCTGAAGTATTTCAACTATGAATTACACAAACGTGAAACTAAAGCATAAACCATTAGAAAAGCCAAGGTGGTCAATGTATAAAATCTTTTGGAAGAAAATCATACCCTACTGGCATAGACAAACTAAAGGAGACCAATCTTTTTGTAGCGTACTATGTACTCCACAAATCTAGACGCAAGTGACATAAATGACCATAGTATTGTATGTATAAAGATTTCCTTACTTTTAGGTTTGATGTGGATAAGGGGGCCCATTTTTGAAATAAAAAATAAAAAATAAACCCATTATCCAATTTTTAAGCCCTTAAAGGCAAGGATCATTATATTGAAGAGCATAATGTCACAAAAGTTGTGGATGATCCGATTATCCTAGTCGCATTTTTTATATTTTTTATTTTTTG
Organism: Carnegiea gigantea; assembly: GCA_029747015.1. NCBI lineage: Eukaryota > Viridiplantae > Streptophyta > Magnoliopsida > Caryophyllales > Cactaceae > Carnegiea > Carnegiea gigantea. The sequence goes on from JAKOGI010000487.1 coordinate 258,869, forward strand.
TTTTCGGGGAGAAGAGGTTGTTGGGTATTATGGGCGGATAACGGGTTAGGTTGGGTCGGATTGGGCAAATCCATTAACTAAACAGGCTGGGTTGGGTCAAGTATATTTGTTAATGGGTTGGGTTGGGTTATGGGCCACATGAACCCTGCTCGCCCATTACCCGTCCATTAACACTTAAGGAGTGTTTTGGGTTAGTTAATTTTCCAACTAATGTATTTGTAGTTTTTCGACCAAATTAAACTAGTCCAAATTCAAAGTTAGAAAATACATAATCTAGCTAATAAACGGGTCGGGTTAAGTCGGCCTATGGGCGGCCCACTTTGAGCCCGTTTAAAAACGAAACAAACTTGCGCAAAACAATGATGTATAATAATTATCGTTATGTACAAAGTGTTGTTAATGAGGTTACCTAACTGGAATATGTAAACTAGTATGTCAATTAAGTTAAAAAAATAATGGGTCACTAAGCGGGCCGTTAATGGGTCTACCCAATTCGGCCCATTAATATGTCTCAATGGGCTGACCCGTTAATGGCCCAGACCATTATTGATCCGGCCCTTTATTAGCCCTATTTTAAACGCACCGATTATTCAATTCAATGGATACCCGATCCGTTGTCCACTTCTATTGGGAATCATTGATTCTGTTTAGTTCCTGAATTAGATCTTGCCACTCCTACCTTTTTCCCGACAAGAATATTTTATTATACATCCCATCTTGGGTTTAAATTTTTTGGCAATCTATTTTTTTAAGGGAATGGGCAATTTGGGGATAAAAAAAGTGGCAAATTGAATCTAACTTTGAGAATTTTAGCTGATTAAACTTTCAGCTCCTTCCAGTTTTCTAACTTACAGTGTGAATTATTAGAAAAGAAAAAAATAAGGGAGAGACTGTATTAGTAACCTTTTAAGCCTCTAACAGAAGGTTTGTAATTGTTTGTTATAAATTTATTTTTTTAGTGTACGCTTGCTTATGCGGTTCATGGGAACATAATATAGGAATTGTTATTTTGAGAATGTCTGGTTAATAACTTTTCTCAGAGTTTGTTAGATCCAAATTAGCTACATGACATAGTCCCCTCCCCTCTCCCAAAAAAAGCCCAATTTAGGCGTTTAGTGAACTAGCTTTTTTTAATTCAAAAAGTTAATTTGAACAAATTGACTTTCTAAATTTAGTTATTTGGAATTAACGTTTTGTGTCATAAGTTTATCATAAATAGTTAATTTCCTACAATGGCATCAGTGCCATTGTTGCTCGTACTTGACTCGACTGATTCAATCATGTTTTGATATGTGATGAATTTGTTTAATAGTTTTGTTGTGCTAATTAAAATTCATCAAAGCAAGATTGTATTACTCTGTGTAATTGCACCAATTAAATTCATGAATGTAATTTTTTTAAGGTGACTGTGTATGCCCAAATTTGATGATTATTTTGTTAAACTCTTGCAATTAATTGATAAAAAGCACGAATTTCGTATGTTGAATGATTGGTTTTATTAACATAATTGATTATGCCCTAAAGATCCCAAACCCTAACTCTTTGGCGCTCTGCGGCTCTGATCTAGGGCCTTAATGGCTACCGTGGACTTTCTAACCAACCCTAGATTCTAACCCTAAAATAGACAATGCAGTTGTCTTACTTCACCTTGACCCCGGGGAAGTGACCTACGTAGCCAAGTCTCTGTCTTTGTGGCTGTGGTAGTGAGGGCTTTGGTGGCCCATGTGACAAACCCCAAACTCCACCATCGCCGCCTTTGGTCTTGTGGTCGTGGTGATGACAGCTCGGTTCTATTGACCAAACGAACCTATATAAAAAAATTCAATTTAAAAAAATATTTTTGAGAAGGGGTAGAAAAGCGAGAAGAAGGACAGTGCATACCCATTAGAGACCGCCAGGGAGGGGTGCACGTGTGCGTGATACGTTGCCGACGAAGGTGATTTCAGGCCCTCTTCTTCTCCCGTTTACCTCCCTCACTGCTGATCCACGCAAAGTCGACTAGAAAATGACAAAAAGTGCCCTTTGCAGCACACGTGAACCCACGTGCTGCCGCTTAAGGGCCTGTTCTTTTTCAGCATTTTGCATATACTACTTGCTCAAACCTGCAAGCTACTAGTTAAACCTGCTTCAACCTACTCTAATATACTCCAACCCGCTCCAAACTGCTCGAACAAAAAATAGAAGGTAGGAGCCTATTTGAGTTAGAGGAAACCTCACTTGGCTTCGCTTGATAAGCAACGCCGAACGCAAACACGAGCCGAGTTTTGACTAAGCCGGGTTCGACTGAGTCGTGCCAAAACTTTGCTGAACCGAGACATTACTTTGTAATAAACTTGATGTTCACTTTTTTCAATGCTGGATGGGAAGGGAGTGTCATGATAGAAAAGTCCTTTGACATACCTTACTTTATACCCAACACTACTTTCCGCACCCCTGAAGGTGAACCTCGAATTTGTTCACATGCCTCTAGGCCTAAATTAATTTTAGTTCACATAATTCCTATTTCTACGTATTGTGTCGTGATTAGAAAAGTACTATTTGATTGATGCGGTATATCCAAATACCATTGAATATTTAGCCCCCTATACAGAAACTTGAGTTCGCTATCATCTTTCAAATTTTCAAGATTACGGCCGATCTGTTGGGTATAAAGAGGCTTTAATTTCTGCCATTCTTCACTCCTACCATCGAGAGAATATTTGGAGTATTAAAGAAAATTGGAAGATCTTAAAGGACAAAATTCCTCAAGTGAGTATAGAACGACAAATTAATATAATTACATCATATTGCAGATTATACAACTTCATTCGAATGCATGAAAAAGGGATACCAATTTTACCAAAGCCAACAAACATTACAACAATCCCCAAAATTAGGTTGTATAATATGCAAAACAGGCAACCAATGAAAGAATGCAGAGATGCAATAGCTGATATAATTTAACATTGAGAAAAAACTATTAAACTTTGAAGAATCAAAGGCTATAAGATCGCCCTAGAGGGGGGTGAATAGGGTGATGATCAAGGTTGCAAAACAATCGAAATGTAAATGCGGAAAAGTACATATGGACAAAACATAATTGATTGTTAACGAGGTTGGGCTTCAAAAGGCTTAATCCTCACCTAGAGTTCCCTAACTCTAGGATTAAACCGATTATATTAAGAGGGATAGTTACAACTCTAGAGTACACCCCTCTCTAAATTCCAAGTCACAAGTTGATTTCTTCAACTAGGCTTAGTAGAGTTGACCCTTCAACTCTATAATCCTACATTACTTACAACTTGAACAATGCAACTCAAATGTAAAGGAAGCAAGTTTAAACACAATGTATGCCAATTTATTGCATGAGTGAGCAGTATGCCAATGATTGCTTGCAATTCTTCATCTCCTCAGCCCTGATTCAACTCTGTATTCATAGTAGAAACTTGGAGTTGTTGGAAACTAGCCGTTAGACACACTCCGGATTTCAGTTTCAGTTCAGTGCCTTGGATTGCAGTTCAGTGTCCTTGAAATGTTGGCAATCTCAGCAACCAACAGCTAGAAGGCTAATTTTGGCTTGATTTGAGATTCTTTCAACTGCTACTTCCATATCCTGAGCTGATGAAGATTTTCAACGGCTACTTACATTTTTAGCTGATTGAGAATCTCTTTGAGATTATTTGCAATCCTTTCCATAATCAAGGCAAATATCAAGGATTTAAATCTTGAAAGTCAAATATTTACCGCATAAGGATCTCTAATAATAAGGAAATAACCGTAACCAACAAGGATATTATCAATTATAATATTTATCAATTATAATCAGCATTGTAATCTCAAGATAATCCAAATATAACATGATGAATATGTCAATTGATTAATCTCTTTTTGTCTTTCATCAAAACATATTAAAAAACTCAATGTGAGCTTTAAGAAAGCTAACAATTTCTAATATATGTTATTTTTGTTATAAAGAAAGGCAAATGTATTACAATGACATTCAACTCTTCTATTGCATTATTTTGATAAAACTATTACGAACTAATGTTGTAAAAATGTGAAGTATTCCACATAATAATCATTGATATAATCATAACATTCGAAGACTCGGTACAAAAATGCTCCAAATTGCTCCAGCCTGCCTTAACTTGCTCCAACCTGCTCAAACATGTTCCTATCTACTAATCGCTAGCCAAACCTTCTTCAAACTACTCAAACCTGCTTTAATGCTCCAACCCATTAACTGTTACTCCAAAATGCTAAAAATAAGCAAACCCTATGCAGCGCATTGGCAGCGTCAATGGCAACGCCGGATTTAGCATTAGCCTATCTATAACCTGGTTGTGTCAGTTTCTGCTGGGGAGGTGACACAAGGCTTGTGGACCTTCGATTTTTGGTGGTACGGTGTGTGTTCATCGAGCCTGTTTGTTTTCAACATTTTGCATCTGCTACCTGTTCAAGCATACTCAAACATGCTCCAACGTGTTTAAACATGCTAACTCGTAGTCAAACTTGCTTTAACGAGCTATAACTTGCTCCGACCTACCCTAACCTATTCCAACCCCCTCTAACTTGATCCAACCCAATCTAAACTACTTGAACAAAAATACAAGTTTGGAGTATATTCTAACTAGTGGAGGCCCACTTAATTAGCTTTACTCGATGAGCAATACTGAATGCAAACACGAGCTGCGATTTGACTAAGGTCAGTAAACATTACAACAATCCAACATTACAACAATCCCCTACATTGGGTTGTATGATGCATGAAACAAGCAAGCAATGAGTGAATGTAGAGATACAACAGTTGATATAATGATTTTAACATGAAGAAACAATTATTAAACTTTTAATATATATATTTTTTTTGTTATAAAGAAAGGCATATGTTATCATAGACTAACGTTTACTAATGTATTATACTGACATTCAACTCTTTTGTTGCACTATTTTCATAAATCTATTATGAACTAATGTGACAAAAATGTAATATATTTTAGATAATAAACATAGATAACCATAACATTCGAAGAATTGCTACAAAAATGTTTCAACCTGCTTCTAACCTACTTCAACTTGCTTTAACTTGCTCAAACCTACTTAAACCTACTCTAACTTACTCCTACCTGGTCCAACCTACTAATTGCTAGTTAGACCTGCTTCTAGCTGCTTCAACCAACTTTAATATGCACCAACCCACTAACCACTCTTCCAAAATGTTGAAAATGAACAGACCCATCATATGGGTGGTTTGGGCAGATTTGCAACAGTTGTGGTCACGCAGGGAGGACCGTTGTAGAGTGAAAGGGAGTGGGGAGTTAAGGGGTGTTGGCAGTTTATGGCGACGAGTGAAGAGTAGGAGCTATGAGCTCTATTTTTCTTAGGCTCTAAGAAGAGGTCAGAAAGGGTGAGATGCTCAAAGAAGATTTCGGGGCTTCCAAGAGTAGACATATTTGGCTTGGGTTTTTTTCTTCTTTTTTTTTTTGTGGTTTGGACCTAGTGTGTGTGTGTTTTCTTTTTGGTGGATATTTTTTGGCCATTCATGCTTTGAAGCATCTATTATATTCTAAAGTGGGGATATGTTCCAATTGTTGGTGTGAATCTGTTTCATATTAACTTCATAGTCATAATTGGGCCACTTTGTTTGAATTCATTTTTTGTGGTTTTAAATTTTTTGAGGGTTCATATTATACATAAGCAATTTTCATGAATTCTTCATGTCACAAATTATAAATTCTTAGTAATTATATGGACATGTTTTATGTAATTATCTACAAGTGACATGTGCATATGTTTCATAAGTTATGCTTTATATAATATTTGGTTTTTAAAATGTTACATGAATATATTTCACGTCAATCGTTATTTAGTGATATTATATAAATGCATATGCACAATTACATAAGTTGTTGTAAATTTGTTTATTGTTTTAGCATTCCGCCCTTGGCCAAGTCAATTAATATGAATTTGTTTCATGTTATTATATAAATATGTTTTGTGTTTCATGAAATTTAAATTCATAATATTATGAATGCGTTTTATTGCGAATGATTTTTGAATACGCTTCATGTGTTTTATGTAATATTATCTTTAAAAGTATTACGTGAATGTGATTTGTGTCAATGATAACTGAATAAGTTTATATCAATGTGTTTTATGTAGTATTTTGCGAGTTGCATTAAGTTTTGTAACACATTATATATATGAATTCATTTTATATTTTCATGAATATGTCTCGCAACATAGTTTCATTTTATTATATGAGTGTGTTTCATATAATAATATGATATTTTTTTGATTGGTCATATATAATCATGGATTGTACGTCATTAAATAGAGTTTTAAATACAAATGTCTAACATGTCACTATGATTATATAAATGCATTTTGTATAATATAATTTCATGTAAATTTATTTTATATGAGTAAGTCGAATGTCTTTGCGATATTTCTAAATGTGTTAATTAGTTTAACAATAATGTATTTCGCAAGCTTTTATAGAAATTGTGATAATTAAACCACAAAAGTTTCTCATTTGTGTCTGTATGTGATAATTATGAGCTTGGTGAAATTTTTGGCCATACGACATGAATGGTGAAATTTTTGATAATTTAATTATTGGAAAATATGCCTAATATCCATCTTTTAATTTACACTTCAAGACATTGCAATGAAAACATGATTGGTGATTTGTTACATAAAGGATGGATTGAACCAAGTATGACATCCAGTGTTAGAAGATTCAATTTCTTCCGAACAAATGTAAAGTGTTAGAACACTTGACAACTTCTATGTCTGCTAGGGTACGCAAAAATGAAAATGACAAAGATGTTACTGCTAGTGAGCAATATCAAGAGAACCTAAAAGCATATCAAGAATGGTTCGATCAGGATCAATCAACATGCTATACTATACTGTATTGCATGCATGATGATTTGATGGGGCAATTTGAAAACTTCCCACTGATAAGGACATATGGGATTAGATTCGAATCAAGTTTGACCAAATTTGTTCCCTGCTTAGAGCTCCAGACCCAAGGGTTGGATTGCCAAAATGGAAAAAGGCCAAGGACAATGGAGAGAAGAATATAGCACATGTGAGTCGCTATAACTATGGAAAGAAGGGACTTTATGCTCAGGATTGTCCTAAATTGACCAAGGCACCTCCTTTCACAATCACTTCTGAATCATATGTGTGCTCCTATGCATTAGTTGTCAACTCTCTTTCTTAGTGGACTGTAGATACGGGAGCAACCAAACACATAGTTTAGGACCATGTTGTTTTTGTGAACTTTCATTCTTATCGAGTGGGTTCATAGATTGTTGTGCTTAAAAATGGTAGTAAATAAGATGTCCTTGGCATAGGGGCATATCAGCTCAGACTCCATGGGGGGGATGCGTACCGTCTTCATGATGCCCTCTGCACCTTAGACGTCTGCTGCTCTCCTTATATCTTTTGTCTCTTTTAAGTGATTAGGTTTTTCTTTTGGTTTTCATTCTAATGGTTTAGACGTCTTTCACAATGGCAATTTGTTAGACCAACAACTTGAAAGGAGATTTCATTGTTTTCAATTTGGATAAAAATTATGGCAATGCATCTATAGCGTTTGTCTCATATTTTGACTTTGATTCCGAATCTGTTGAGTGACATGCTTGACTTGGTCATGTGGATTAGGATAGAATGAGTTTTTAGCTAAAAAGGATTCTTTAGATCGACTCACTAAGGTCAAGTTGCCTAGATGTAAGCCATATCTAGCAAGCAGGATAACCATAAATCCTTTTGATAAGGCTTCGATGGTATGAGGTCCTTAGAATCATTCCTTTTTGACATCTACAGAACCATGAATGTGGAAGCAGGTTGATAAACCTCTAATTTTGCTATTTTTGGGCCTTTAATTTCATCGTCTTCCTGTACATATCTCCTCGATTTATTTAGAAATGTAATCAAATTTGCCCTCTTTTGCTCGTAGTCGTCTTATTTTAACTAATTTTCCTTTTTAAAGGTATTTTGGTCATAATTGGAAGGAATATGAGCAAGAAGTGAAGTTTTGGACAAAGAAGAGGTTCGAGGAGTTGGCAAGAAGACCAAGGAATCAAGAAGTATGAGTTGTAGAGTTGCACGGCTAGCCATACACTTTTGCACGGTCGTGCACCCGAGGCGGAAAGTTTCTGCAGAGTTGCACGGTCGTGCATCCTAAGCCCAGAAATTATGCACGCCTGGCTATGCGCCCCTCGGATTTTGAGATACTAAAAGCGGTTTTTGGCCGGTTTTGGGGGCATCTTTTTTCTTTTCTTTCAGAGAACTTTGTTAGAGTAATTTTTAGGGATTAATAGGGAGACTTTAGAGTTGCTTGTTGATTGAATTCATCACCATTGAAGATTATCTTTACTACTTCTACTATGATTGATTCAAGTTTACTTCTCAATTCTTTTTTTCTCTTATGATTGTTTTCTAGGGTTTTGGTATGAATCATGTTTGTTATTCTTATAATGTTCCAAATGTACATAAATCACTGTTTGCATTTCTTTCATTAGTTTTCCCAATTAGAAAGGATAACCTAAATGATTAGGCATTATCCCCGTCCAACAAGGACAAGGCTTTGCTTGTACATGATAAACTTATCCATAATAATCAACGTTTACCATCAAAGGCATTCACACCATCACAACCCATCAGATCATTTAGATAAATATAAAAATTGTTCTAACATCAAAATCATTCAAACATCTCAAAGATTACACCAAAATATAGAATTCTGATACAATATACAGTCTCAACACCAAAATATATCATGCTATAATGTTATAAACATCTCAACGATAATACACCATCATTTCATATAGACTTCCCGGCTCACTTATCATCTTCAACTCTCTGGCTCACCTGAGGGTGATTCACTGAACACTTTCCTAAAACAAAACATGAAACTATTTCAAACTGTGAGCTGAAACTTAGTACATGCATTTCGGTATTGTTAAACATTGATGGAAAACAAACTGGTTAGGCCTGTATTGCAATTCATTTTTAATTTAAAATAGAAAATGAGATAAATATAAAACTGCATTGTCAATTATTATCTGATAGTGAATCCCTGATAACTGTTACAATCTGAAGATAAGTGTACACCTGCCAAGTCGATTGGGACCTGGTCTGAAGCCGCGCAGGTAACTGAAGTGCTATGCCCTATAACTGATAACTGATGGGGTCACTAATTATGTGATAAATCACTGATTAAACTGATTCATTGATGTACTTACCAAAACATTTCCATTTTGATAAATACGTGCTGATTTCTAAAGATACAGGTAATGAGCGTGCCTGAAATTTCTAAATGTAAGCTCACTGAATAACATTATGCATGAAAGTGGAAGAAATGATAGATGAGGCACTGATTCTGTACAAAATTATCATTGTAGGAACATACGGTTAGCAAAAATATTTATTTCATAGCTAATAATTTAGTAAAAGAAAAGTAAAAGCATAACAGGGCTTAGAAAGAATGACTCATAACATAGTCATGTAACCTCTAATTGTAACTCAAAACCCCAATATAAAAAGCTTAGAAAATTCCAAAAATCTTTCATTTGGAACACCAAGCTTGATTCCCACAATAGAATTTCGAAAATGAGGGTAGAACACAAGCATGTCAGTTTTGGTCTATTCTACGCAGTTTTGGTAAAATGACCATAACTTTTTCCATAGACCTCAGATTAAATCCATTCAAAAGGCATTTGAAAGCTAACACACTAAACTATCTACCCACCAAAAATCATAATTTTCCAATGGGATGATCATTACCAGTTTAATCGTGAACTCTGTCCTATTTTCTTGAAATTTTCAGCCCTTACTGTTTCGGCTTTTCCCTCTCTTTTTTACACAAATTCTCAACTTAAACCATTCCTTAAAAGCATGTAAACAAGTTTTGGTCCATTCCAATATCATACAAAATCACCAACTCAAATTGACTTCATAATCATATCCAATAAAGATCATTTTTCAATCTAATACACATATAAACCAAGCTAAAAGCTAGTTTAATCCAAACCATCCTTTTCTTACCAAAACCCTAGTTTATGGCCAACTTAGGCTCACTCCAACTCATTTGAAATCACCAACATGATCCAACCTCAACTCCACCGTGATCAACATCAAAATGACTCTTATTTCTTATTAAAACATCATGATCAAAGATCACAAACATCAAAACAGGAATCAAAACTAAAATAAAAAGCAAAACCAACAAGATCAAGTTTTAAGATTACTCACTTTGATTGAAAATAAGTAGAGATGGAGATGATGTTTAGTGGCTTTGATGATGGAGGATGGTAACTAGAGGTATTCGGATGTTCGGGGGGTCGAAGATTACCGAAGCTGACCTGAAAACTGGCCAGAAATAAGCTAGAACTGGCTGGCGCTGCTGCTGCCATGAGGAGAAAGAAAAGAGAGAGAGAAAGTATTTTGGATTGAGTTGTGTGTTTTTTGACTAATCAACTCATTTGACTGAGTTTTTAACTAGAGAATGATACTTTTTGGACTAACCATGATTAAGCTTAATCATGGTAACTGGTTACGTCAACAAGCAAACTTGTTGGGCTTTAAAATGGCCGAAATAAGTTGGGTTCGGGAATAAAACGCTTATAACAATAATGTTTTTACGAAACTAAAAATTAAATTTTTGTAATGTTACGGAAAACAAAATAAATTACTTAAATTAAACTTGTTATGGCCTGCTATCAATTCTTCCAAAGTTTTCGTTAATCAATTAAATAAACAAATAAAATCTAAATTGCCAAGTGAGGGCCCAAATAAAATTTTTCCCACCGGGGTGAATAATTACAATTAATAAATATGAGAAAAAAAATACGAACATGAGGTAATTAAAAAATAAACATATTTAAATATTTAGGGTTGGGCTCTTATAGCCTTCCCCCCTTAAAGAGTTTCTTTCTTGAAACTTATGACTTTACCATGTAATACAAGATTACCTCAAATAATTGTGGGTATTTGGCTTTCATTTCCGCTTCAATCTCCCAAGTGGCTTCTTGGGAGGTATGATTTGACCAAAGCACTTTGACTAGAGGTATCTGCTTGTTGTGCAACTGCTAAATCTTGCGATTTAGTATTTGGATTGGTTGCTTTTCATGTACTAGATCCGCAGTGATTTCAATAGGTTAAGATACAATGGCATGGCTTGGATCTGGGGTATACTTTCGAAGCTGAGAGATGTGAAACACGTTATGCATATGTTCTAGTTCTACCAGTAGATCCAGATGATAAGCTACATGATTTAACTTTTCAATGATTTCATATGGTCCAATATATCTGGGACTCAATTTGCCTCGTACCCCGAACCTCTTAATACCCTTAGTTGGCGATATTTTCAGAAAAACTTTATTACCTACTTGAAACTCGAAAGGCCTCCTTCTCTTGTCTGCATAACTCTTTTATCGAATCTGGGCAACCTTAATATGCTCTCGAATCCTTCTTATTGTTTTCACCATTTCTTGGATCATTTCAGGGCCTATAATCAATGCCTCATCCAAATTACTCCAATACAGTGGGGTTCTACATTTTCTCCCATATAGAGCCTCAAACAGGGCCATTCTAATGGTGGATTGTTAGCTATTGTTATAAGAAAACTCCACCAAAGGTAAATCATCTTCCCATTTCCCTTGAAACTCAATACACAAGCTCTTAACATGTCCTCTGGAATTTGATTTACTTTTTCAGTTTGCCCATCTATCTCAGGATGACAAGAGCTGCTGAAGTTCAATTTGGTCCCAAAGGTCTTTTGAAATGCTTGTCAAAACCGGGCTTGGAATCTTTGATCCCTATCTGAAACTATATCTAAGGGGATTTCGTATAGTCGAACTATCTTTTTAACATACAACTGGACTAGCTTTTCAACTCCCCAGCTATCTTTGATTGGTAGAAAATGAGCCGACTTGGTAAGCTGATCAATTACAACCCAGATAGTATTCTTCTTCAAGGCAGAAAGGGGTAAACCTATAACAAAGTCCATTGAGATTGAATCCCACTTTCAAGTGGGAATTTCGAGGGGTCGCAATTCACCCACGGGATGCTGATGCTCTACTTTAACTTTCTGGCAGGTCAGACACTTATCTACATATTCTGCAACCTCCTTTTTCATATTATTCCACTAGAAGTATTGCCTTAAATCTCTGTATATCTTGGTGCCTCCTGGATGCATCGAGTAGTGAATATTGTGAGCCTCCTCTGTGATCTGTTTCCTTAATTCCTCATTTCAGGGCATACATAGGCGATTCTGGTATCTCAGGGTCTCATCCTCATGTACTATAAACCCAGGAGACTTTCATTTCTCTAAATTTTGCTTTATCCTTTGGAGTTCAGGATCACTTTCTTGGTTCACTTGAATTTCCTCCACTATGAAAGGCTGTAAGGTAAGTGCTGATAATTGAACATGTGCTTGCCCATAGGACACTAGTTGAATTCCCAAGTCCTCAAGTTCTTTCAAGAGACTCAATTGAGTAATCACCACAGTATTTGAGCTATGTTGCGCTTTCCTACTCAGGGCATCTGCTACGACATTTACTCTTCCTGGATGATATTGAATTTGCAAATCATAATCCTTAAGCAATTCAAGCCAATGTCGTTGGCTCAAGTTAATCTCCTTCTGGGTGAAGATATACTTCAAACTTTGATGGTCAATATAAATCTTGAATGGTACTCCATATAAGTAATGTCTCTAAATTTCAGCACAAAGACCATGGCTGCTAACTCCAAGTCATGGGTAGGATAGTTTTTCTCATAGGGCTTGAGCTGTCGAGAGGCATAAGCTACTATCTTATCTTCTTGCATTAGAACACACCCCAATCCGTTCTTTGAAGTATCACTATAAATGATATACTCCTTACCTTCCATTGGTAGCATTAGGATTAGGGTGATAGTTAGTTGCTGCCTAATCTCTTGAAAAGCTTTATCATATTTTTCGGTCTACTCAAACTTGTTCACTTTCTTTAGCAGATTGATCATGGGTGAAGCTATGTTTGAAAGTCCTTGACAGACCTTCGATAATAATCTGTTAAATCCAGAAAGCTTCTAATCTCAGTGATATTAGTAGGCCTTGGCCATTCTGTGATTGCCTTCTCCTTTTGGGGGTCAACTTTGATTCCCTTTTTTTTAACCACATGTCTCAAGAGTACCACTTCTTCCAACCAAAACTCACACTTCTTTAATTTGCTATAAGTTGATGCTCCCTCAGTGTTTGTAACACCATCCTTAAATGATCAGCATGTTCATCTCTATCCTTAGAATATATAAGAATGTCATCTATGAACACCACCATAAATTTGTCTAGGTAGAGTCTGAAGACTCTGTTCATAAGATCCATAAAGGCTGCAGAGCATTGGTGAGACCAAATGGCATCACTGTAAACTCATAGTGACCATGCCTAGTTCTAAACACAGTCTTGGGGATGTCTTCAGGTTTAATCCTAAGTTGGTTGTACCCTGATCGCAAATCGATCTTAGAGAAGACTCCTGCTCCTTGCAATTGATTAAACAAGTCATCGATTCGTGGTAAAGGATATTTATTTTTGATGGTGATCATATTCAACTCCCTGTCGTCAATACACAGTCATAAGGTTCCATTCTTTTTCTTTACAAACAACACTGGGGCACCTATGGTGACACACTTGGCCTAATAAAGCCCTTCTGTAATATCTCATCTAATTGAAGCTTCAGTTCCTTAAGCTCAGCTGGGGCCATACGATATGTGGCTTTGGAAATAGGTGGGGCATCAGGGATTAATTCAATTCCAAAATTAATTTCCCTCTGCGGGGGTAATCCTGGTAACTCTTCAGGGAAAACATCCTCAAATTCACAGACTACAGGAATATTTCTAACTTTTTCTTCTTTTTCTTGGGTTTCAACAGCATAACACCAATATCCTATACACCATTGACATACACCATTGACATAATAGCTTACTTGCTTTCATAGTAGTAATCAAGGGATAGGATTTTTCCTCTCTCTACCTATAGAGAATACTTCTCTCTCTTTTTCCTCTTCCAAAATAACGTTAAGATCCTTACAGTTAATCTTAGCTCCATAGGTGTGTAACCAATTCATTCCCAGAATGAAGTCAAAATCAGACAAATCAAATTGAATCAAATCTACAGGGAAGGTAGTTCCACTAATAGTAATGGGAACAAGTTTATAGGGCATTCAATCACACAATCATTGGATAGCCTGATCCTATAATTGGTTTCCGTCCTCCTATCCTCCATGTTCAATTGCATGGCAGATCGGATGGATATAAATGAATGAGTAGCACCCAAATCAAATAATACACAAAATGGTTTTGAATTTAAAAAGAGAGTTCCAGTGACTACTGTACCAGAGGTGGCAGCTTCCTTCTTGCTCATTACATATGCCCGTCCTACTGCTTCAGGCCTTGGTGGTGGGGCTCCTTGGTGAGGTGAGCCAAGGGTTTTGCTACACCTTTGTCAATAGCCTTCATCCTTCGAGGGCATACAGCAATCAGGTGTACAGGGCTTCCATACCACATGCGCTTATTAGTTCCTACTCAGCATTCAGGGGTGGTGTGATTTGTTCTGCTGCATTTCGCACAAGGTGCTGTTAAGCCTGCAAGACGGCTCTTAGGGGGGCAGGAGTAGGTTTCTTTTGGTTCACACTCTTACTCGGAGTTGCTCGCTCAAATCCCTTTCTCTTTTGGTTGATTGGATTCAGTGCTCTCAACTCTGTTTTTACTCCTCCACTTCAGCCGCTCACTTATATAGTTCTTGGTAAGTTAAAATTGATTGCCCAGCTAACTGATTCCAAATATAGAAGGTCAAACCCTCTTCAAACCTTCTCATCTTTAACCTTTCAGATGATAGAAACTTAAGAACAAAACTGGATAATTCTGTGAACTTACTGACGTACTGCATCACAGTCATATTGCCACTCATCTTCAGCTCCATAAACTCTCTCTCCTTTTGGCTTTAGACCACATTTTGGTAGAATTTTGCCCTCAACTCACTCATGAATCTATTCTAGGTGAATTCAGGCCCTACGAGCTTATCCTTAACAGTATTCCACCAAATGTCAGCTTCACCAGTCAAATAATACGTTCCAATGTTTACTTTCTTTTCTTCTAGCACTTCTACCACTGTAAAGATTTTTTCCACTTCCCTTAACCATTCCTCCAACACTACTAGATCATAAGTTCTATCATAAACTTTAGGGTTGCGCCATGCTACCATATCCGCTATTTTATCCTATTTAGGAGGGGTTTTAATAGGTACTTGGAAAATCCGCTTCATCAATTCAGCTGCTAAGGTCGGCCAGTAGTTTGGGTCCCTAATGTTGTTAGCCAACTCAGAAGGAATCGGTGGTATTTGGCCAAAATTTTGTGGCATATGATTCGGACATTCTGATCATACATTAAATGAAACAATTCAATCACTGAAATACCCAAACATATAAGATAAACATGCCCAACAAATACATTTAATATAACTCAAAGATTATTGAAAAGAAATCCAAAGCTTCATTATATCATTTCATAACTGCTTATTTCCATATATAGCTGCCTATTTATACATATGATCAGCAAAACATATTAAATCTAACTGACTAGGCAAAGTCAGTTTTAACTCCTACCTCAACCTCAACCACTAACTAGCCCCCAAAGCACTAGGTCTGTCACATGGCCAAAAAGAGATATGAACCATGTCATTACGGTCGGAGAGAATTGGACTGACTATATATAATGTCATATCCTACACAAAATGCATCTACCCAAACCGACCATGCTAAACTATTAACACCAACCCTTAGAACCACCTAACTATCTCTAGATGGATCGTAATCCAGATCAGATTCATCATCAGGTTCTTCGCCTGAATCGAAGCTGCTAGTCGATGCCTCTGACTCAGCATCACCAACCTCTTGCTCGGCTTGTTGCTCCACTATCATCTCGTCAATCTCCTGATTCCACTGCTGCTCTACCACCGCCTCATCAATGTCCTGATCCTCTTTGGGATCATCCTCCTCCTCCTGATGGCCTTCGTCCTCATAACTAACCACCACTATCTCTAGTGTATAAGGGAGGTCTATCACCATATGAGCCTCCCTAGGACTGTCAGGCATCAGTGGGGTACCTGGTGCGGGCGGGGAGGGTAGTCCCTGTGCTGATGTTAGGGTTGCAGGTGGGAGATGTGCCTAATGTAACGGGAAGACATGCTGTAGAGTCTCTATAGTAATCCTCCTCTGCTCAAACTCCTCCCTCAATAATAACTCTGTAGTGATAGTAGTCCAAGCCCCTAGAGCTTGAAACCTAGGCCCGTCCCAACCTGGGTTCCCTGTTACCATATAGTGATGATAACGGAGCCTAAACTCCACCCATGGATGAACTGCCGGTAAGGACCAGAGTAGTCTATGTGCACAGACTGTAATACTGTGAAACTCAGAAAAAGGGTCCTGTGCATGAGCCTCTATACTAGCATGCAGCAGCGCGATGTGAGCAGCCATAGATGCACCCGACATCACGTTAACGGCATAAGGATCCATCTAACAAAGAAAGAACATATATGAGAGGCATACATAACCATAATTAAGAAACATGCAAATGTAAGCAACCTGCATTTCTAATATCGTCACTACACTTCTAATATTACTCTAGTAGTACACAATGGCCCCCATCACCAACCATTCTCACCCTCTTATTTCTAAAGTCCACATTCCATAAAGAAAATCTCAACCTGGCTCTGATACCAATCTGTAACGCCCCAAATGTACATAAATTACTATTTGCATTTCTTTCATTAATTTTCCCAATTGGAAAGGATGACCCAAATGATTAGGTATTACCACCATCCAATAAGGACAATGCTTTGCTTATACATGATAAACTTATCCATAATAATCAACATTTACCATCAAAGGCATTCACACCATCACAATCCATCAGATCATTTAGATAAATATAGAAATTGTTATAACATCAAAACTATTCAAGCATCCCAAGGATTATACCAAAATATAGAATTCTGATATAATATACAGTCTCAACACCAAAATATATCACAATATGGTGTTATAAAAATCTTAATGATAATACACCACCATTTCATATATACTTCCCGGCTCACTTATCATCTTCAGCCGTCCTGCCCACCTGAGGGCACTTCATTGAACAATTTTCTAAAACAAAACATGAAAACATTTCGAACTGTGAGGCGAAGATCAGTACATGCATTCTTGTATTGTTAAATGTTCATGAAAAACAAACGAGTTGGGCCCGTATTGTAATTCATTTTTAATTAAAAACAGGGAATGAGATAAATATGAAACTACATTGTCAATTGTTATCTGAGAGTGAAACCCTGGTAACTGTTACGATCTAAGGATAGGTATACACCTACCGAGCCAATCGGGACCTGGCCTGAAGTCGCGTGGGTAATTGAAGGGCTATGCCCCGTAATTGATAACTGATGAGGTCACTAATTATGTGATAAATCTCTGATTAAACTGATTCATTGATGTACTTACCAAAATATTTCTATTTTGAAAAATGCGTGCTGATTTCTAAAGATACAGACAATGAACGTGCCTAAAATTTTTAAATGTAAGCTCATTGAATAATATTATGCACAAAAGTAAAAGGAATGATATATTAGGCCCTGATTCTTCAGAAAATTATCATTGTAGAAACATACGGTTAGCAAAAATATTTATTTAATAACTAGTAATTTAGTAAAAGAAACGTAAAAGCATAACAGGGCTTGGAAAGAATGACTTATAACTTAGTCATCTGACCTCTAATTGTGACTCAACACCCCAATATAGAAAGTTTAGGACATCTCAAAATCTTTTATTTAGAACACCAAGCTTGATTCCCATAATAGAATTCCCAAAATGAGGCTAGAGCACAAGCATGTCAGTTTTGGTCTATTCTGCGTAGTTTTAGTAAAAGACCAGAACGTTTTCCACAGACGTCGGATTAAGGCAATTCAAAAGGAATTTGAAATCTAACACACTAAAATATCTACCCACCAAAAATAATAATTTTTCAATGGGTCGATCATTACCAGTTTAATCGTGAACTCTATCCTATTTTTTTGAAATTTTCAGCCCTCACTGCTTTGGCTTTTCCCTCTCTTTTTTACACAAATTCTCAACTTAAACAATTTCTTAAAAGCATGCAAACAAGCTTTGGTCTATTACAACATCATACAAAATCACCACACTCAAATTCACTTCATGATCATATCCAATAAAGATTATTTTTCAATCTAATATACACATAAACTAAGCTTAAAGCTAATTTAATCCAAACCATACTTTGCTTGCCAAAACCCTAGTTCATGGCCAACTTAGACTCACTCCAACTCATTTGAAATCACCAAAAACATCATCAAAAACACCAATAAGTTAGAAGATGACCAAATCAAAGATAAAACAATCAAAATCCAACACTTTAACATTAAACTTGTATGATTAAGAATTAACCTTAACCCTAGTGTAATCCAACCTCAACTCCACGATGATCAACATCAAAATAACTCTTATTTTTTATCAAAACATCATGATCAAAGATGACAAACATCAAAACAAGAATCAAAACTAAAATAAAAAGCAAAACCAACAAGATTAAGTTTCAAGATTACTCACTTTGATTGAAAATAAGTAGAGATGGAGATGAGGTTTAGTGGCTTTGACGATGGAGAATGGTAGCTAGAGGTATTAGGATGTTCGAAGGGTTGAAGATCATCGGAGCTAGCCGAAAAACTAGCCGAAAATTAGCCAGAACTGGCTAGACATGCTACTGCCGTGAGGAAAGAGAAAAGATTGAGAGAAAGTGTTTTGGATTGAGTTGTGTGTTTTGGGACTAATCAACTCATTTGGCTGGGTTTTGGAGAATGATATTTTTTGAACTGACCATGGTTAAGCTTAATCATGGTAACTAGTTAGGTTAATAAGCAAATTTGTTGGGCTTCAAAACTACCGAAATAAATTGGATTTGGGAATAAAACGCTTTGTAACGATAATGTTTTTACGAAACTAAAAATTAAATCTTTGTAATGTTACGAAAAACAAAATGAATTCCTTAAATTAAGCTTGTCAGGGCATACTATCAATTCTTCCAAAGTTTTCATGAATCAATTAAATAAATAAGTAAAATCCGAATTGCCAAGTGAGGGCCTAAATAAAATTTTTCCTACCGGGGTGAATAATTGCGATTAATAAATATGAGAAAAAAATCATGAACATGAAGTAATTAAATAAATAAACATGTTTAATAATTTAGGGTTGGGCTCTTACAATTCTAGGAATTGATTTTAGTGTATTTGATATGATTCGTGGCTAATCTCTCAACTTGGGTTGGGATTAATGCCGATTATGTTAATTGAATCATGATTTAGCCCCAAGCCCTTACTTGCCCCATGTTTGTGTTTATGATTTCTTCTTTGCTCACCATATGCTCGATGAATTGCTTTAAAGAGCATTCATCCGTTGCCATTAGGATTTACGGGAATGTTGAAAGACGAAATCTTTACCTAAAGTGACCTAGTAGACGGTTAGAATTTCGACATAAAAATAATTGAAGTTCTCTAATTGGGATTCGAGATTATAGATCTTATAATCTTTTGACTTTAGTCCCATGAACATAGGTGGCTATAGTTCTAGGATTAGTTTTTGACTCTTGAGAAAGGGAAGAGATGGATTTAATTATCAATCTATCCACTTATAATACAATGCTTGGGCGAGTTTGATGGGGTTAGTGATTGATTCACTAACGCAATTGTGCTGTTATTTCCAACCTAGGCATTTTAATATTTTGATTTCTCCATTATCTTCTCAGTCATTATCATTTCCTTAGTTGCCAGTCGAACTTTTGAATTTGATTTGCCTAGATTGAGTGTTCAGATTAATTCTGGTAATTGAAAGCAAGTTCCTTGTGGGATCGACCCGTACTCGCTGGTTATCAGCTATATTTATGTCGTGTACTTGTGGTAATTTGACTGTAACATAGGTCGTGGAACTATATACTTCATTACTCTTATAGATGATTATTCATAGTTGGGTATGTGTATCTATTATCTCATCATTATGAGGAAATTGATGTGTTCAAATGCTTTGTAACAGAATCAACTGGAATAAAAAGTTAGAACTTTTCAGACCGATCGAGATTGTGAATATCTCTTTGATATGTTCAAATAGTTTTGTAAGGAAAAATATATACAAAGATAGCTAACAATTGTGCACATTCCGCAATAGAACGGTGTTACAGAGTGTTGGAACCAGACATTGCTTGACATGGTTAGGTTAATGATGGCACATATTAGCCTCCCAATTAGTTTTTGGGAGGATGTGCTTCTTGCGACTGCTTATATCCTTAATAATGTGTCAAGGAAGAGTTTATCTTCCACGCACTATGAGTTATAGTTTAGTAAAAAGTCATCTTTGGATCACTTACACCTATGGGTTTTAGTTGGTTATGTGTACAACCCAACCCACAAACATGGAAAATTTGGTCCAAGAGGTACTAAGATGGTGTTCATAAGGTCTCCCAAACATTCCAAAAGGTATGTGCTTTATGGGGAACCTCCAAATGGTGGAATGACGGAAACATAGATCAAAATCGATTCCCGTAATGTCAATTTTTTTAAAAAATGAGTTCCTAAGTATTAGTGAAATTAAAAAGGATGTTGAACTATATAGGTTATAGTAAGATATTCAACCATCTCTTGGTAAGCAGAAGGATTTGAATTCTCACTAAGTCACCGAGGAAAAGAGCTTACCTCTTTTCAAGAGGTAATTAATTCACCATATCACATAGAGTAGATGGATGTCATGAGTGATGTGATAAACTCAATGGTAAGGAAAAAGGTTTGAGAACTCATTGATCTTTTACCTTGATGTAGGTCTATTGGAAACAAGTGATTTTTTAAGATAAAACATCAGGTAGATGGATCAATTGACAAGTCCAAGGCCTATCTAGTGCCAAAATACTTTAGCCAAATTAAGGGCATAGACTACAAAAAGGACTTTTTCTCCTGTGATTAGATTCACCTACTCCTAGCCCTAGTTGTCTATTTGGACTTAGAGTTATTCCAAATGGACGTAAAGATTGCTTTCCCTAATGGTAGCCTTGAGGAAGAGATCTTTATAGATCAATTCATTGGCTTTGTATCAAAGGGTTAACAGGATAAGGTGTGTCCTTTTAAAAGGTCTATATATAGTCTTAAACAGTGCTCTAGATCTTAGTACTTTAGATTCTATGAAGTCATTACTTTGTTTGATTTATCCATGATTTTAGAGGACCATTGTGTGTATGTTAAGAGAACAATCAGGGAGACTGTGTTTCTTACTGTGTATGTTGATGATGTACTTTTTGCTACGAACAACTTTGAGATGATTGAAGCAACTAGTAAGTGGCTATCCTCTGTCTTTAAGATGAAGAATATGGTCAAATCTAGGTATTTTCTAGGCAGAAATAGTCAGAAACATTTCAAGAAACTCCTGGGTTTGTGCTAGGAAGCATACATCGAAAAGAGCTTCGAACGTTTTCAGATACGTAATTCTAAGCCCACAGACACATCAGTTGAGAAGGTTCTGACATTAAATCTTAATTAATGACCTAAAAATAGATGATGAAAAGAAATAATGAGCAATGTTCCCTACACTAGTATCTTAGAAAGCTTAATGTATGTCATATTATGTACACGACCTAACACTTACATTGCGGTTAGTTTGGTCAATCACTACCAAATCAACCCAAAAGATGCTCAATGATAAGCCATCCAAAGAAGCCATGCACTACCTTTGTCGTACTACCGATCTAGCCCTTCGCTATCTAGTTGAGGACCTAAGGTTGAAGGGTCACTAGTATACTGATTAAGATGTTGACCTGAACGAGTCTTGATCAATTCTAGGATATGTTTTAACCCTGAGAAGTCATATCATAGTGCAATAAGAAACAAAACTGCACAACATTGTCGACTATGGAGGCAGGGCATGTTGGTTGTTATCATAAAGACAGAGGGCATTGCCGTTAATTATATATACACTAACAATATGATTGTTGTCCCCTTAACATATTCCTAGTGATGTGTTCAAAGCTCATATGTTGAGTCTAGGAGTTCTTAAGGTCTAGTGCTTGGATGCATCTTGTTATGTGATGGAATGTTCTTTTGTTGATGAGCATTTACGTAAAAAAGAATGACTTTTTTTAAATAAATGTTCATGACTTACGATCACATGATATGCATATTGAAATTTCACGGGCTTTTGATTGGCCTAGTCACACAGACAATTGCACTGACACTTAAGCAGCGGACATGATGAGACTAAATCATGTATTCATTAGGTGTTCAATAGTGATTCATCATACTAGTAATGTATGAATGAAAAAATATAGTCGCCTTAGCAAGTCCAAGATGAGACTTAAGGGAGTGGAGTATAAAATATATGATTTCATATTAAAACCTTAAAAACTGAATCTTGAGTGTCAATATTAATATTTAATATGTTGAACTAATGGCTCAGGCTAAATTATTAGGTAAAATCTAGATAGACGATTCATATGACATATAGAATGACATGCCTAGCGGAGTGGGAATTATGCCATGATAAACATTTCAAACTGTGTTTACTTATAAGACAACCTATACTAGGAGTGACAGTTGGCTTCCCTATCTATTGTCACTGTGTGACCTTATGAACACAACTTTTTGATTTAAAGCTATGATATGAAGTTGAAGTTTGATGATGTTACCTCAATGTGTTTCTCAAGGGCCAAGATGTGTACGGTTCAATGAGAGTGCGTTAGAAAAAAAGTTAAGCTAAAATGAAATATCATTAGTGTTTAAGGAAAATATATCC
Organism: Carnegiea gigantea; assembly: GCA_029747015.1. Lineage (NCBI taxonomy): Eukaryota > Viridiplantae > Streptophyta > Magnoliopsida > Caryophyllales > Cactaceae > Carnegiea > Carnegiea gigantea. The sequence goes on from JAKOGI010000487.1 coordinate 281,722, forward strand.
ATCTTCACTGTATCAACTTGGGCAATTATATTGAATGTATATTCATATGATATATCGTTTAGTGTAGAGGGAGAACGTATGTTATAGATGATGCTTAGATGATTTAGGGCTTCGTATTGCATGAAAGTGTTATGATAGTTAGACAGTGACTTAATATAATACTATTGGTTACTTTCTAGTCACACGTCCTATTCCTAGTATGAAGCATGAAGATTTGTGATTTGTGGAGAGACATATGACTAGTGGCTTATATAGCTGAGTGAGAGTTGTTGGCCGACCCTAATTTGTTAGGATTTAGAGGTGACTTATACCACCTAAGTGGTTGGCGCCTATTAGGACTCTAAACCTATGTCATGGGGTTTATGGGACATAATTAATTAATAGTTACATTAACCCTAAACTAAACGCCTCATGCCTCTCCCATTGTCTCACTGCTGCCTCACCACCACTCGAGGTTTGAGTTTAGGACGTGACAAATCGACGGTGACTCTATCAGCCACTACTTGTATCAAATTGTGGTAATTCCTGAGCAACGAGATCAATCGCTTCAGCATCTAAAAATATGTCCTTTTTTTCCCTACAATCATGAAAGCCCCCAAACTCGCCGAAAAAATCCCTTGCTGACGGAATACTCACCCTGCACCACCACCACCATCATCACCACCATGACGGAGGCATGTACGAGTTCAGTCGCACCAACACCCTTATCCAACCCAACTATCCACTGTTCAAGGTCAAGAACCCCAAACGTGGCCCCCACAATGTGAGTCCTATGCGCCAACCTATATGGAGGAGGAGCGTGAAATGCACAGTGATAAGAGTATTGGAATCAATGATGGTGGGATGAAATGATGATGTTGAGAGTCCCCCACACATATATTTGTACTCACTGATTTTGTCGGTAAATTATTATGTACACTTGGGACCACATGCTCCTACAATTAATTTATATATATTTTCTGGGAATGTTTTTATCATATATTTTATTTTTCTTATATAAGTACTTATGTGTCACATGGGAGTGCATACTCTCGATAGTATAATATATGTTTTGGGTTTTGTCTGGGTTTCGGTTTGGAGGGAGTCGCGCGGTGAGGTAGTTGAGAGTGACGGACTTTTCGTACCCAGTTTCGAATGATGATGACGAGAGAGAAATTCGAGTTGATGAGGCTATTCAGGAGTTTATTTTGAGGTTTTATGCTCAGTTCAATACAAATTACGGATTTCTAGTCATTTTGAATCATGAAAATTTTATGCCTTTTTTTACAAAAAAATCCTCTTTCGTCTTGTAGATTACAGGTAAATTAATTCTGAAAGGAAAGTGGGGGACTGATAGTAATACTTGGAGTGGTTATCTAAACCTTGCAATGGTAATTAGTACTTGCATTGCGAAATTAACCGGTGACTTAATAATTGTCCAATTTAACTTCTGTGGTTGATATTCGACACTAAACATTGATAGAAATCATTGTAAGTTGGAAAAGAAAGGGGTAATAAAGCGTTTTTCGCAAGAAAAATTAAATTAACTGACTTTTTCAGGGTGGTAAATTAGAATATATTTGGCTGAAGTGATGATCAAGGTGAGTCAAATACTGATGCTAACTGTTGTGGATATCTTTTAAGAGATGTTTGTTTAGTTAAACCTTAGCTTTTACATATTTTTGATAGTTGTGTTCAACCTATCATATAAGGCATTTTGGCATGGTTTTCTTCTTTTGGATGTCTTATTTGTTCCAACACAATTTTTTTTTTTTTGGGGGACATGATTAGTTTTGAAGGTAGTTTAGCCATACCTAAAACCGAAAGTGCAAATGTCTGGATCTTACAATTGCTTGACTGCTACCCACAAATTGGTGGCTACTAGAGTCACCAGTGAGCCACACTTCAAACCCGGAACCTTAGAGATGGTTAGGCTGAGAGGGAATCAGAGAGAGAGGGATTCGCTTACTGTGTTGATTTCTGATTGCTGTGTTTTCTGTGTCTAATCCACATACACACACCCCCTCTTATAGCTACATAATCCTGTAACTGATTCAGGATTAAATGGCAGATTAATACACAATTAATTCCCTTATAACTGCTAGATTAATGAGGCAATTTAATCTCATTAACCTTGTGTGACCGTTACCGGTTAACAGCTCCCCCTCGGTCACACAGATCTTATATCTCTCTTTCAACATATTCCCTCACGATTCATACTCGGAATGGAGCGTGCGACCAAAAATGAAGACATCAGTGTTATATCGAGTCATCATCTAACTGACATAACTCTTCCAAGAAAAATCAATGCCTCGAATCATTCAAAGACATCACCAATGGCATACACTGTCCCTTTATGCCTGATATATCAATTGACTATATACTAAATATAATCGCCAGGGCTTGATATGGTGATGGGAAGTGATTCTTCCTTAGATAATTAGAATAGTCCATCTTAGCATAACTGCTTTCCTAATGTGCCCCGCTAGACCGTATATATCTTGGCCCTTGGATAACACATTAAGGTAGCAACATCATACTTAGACTTCATATTATAACTCTAAGTCCAAGGGTATTGCCAATGAGAGTCACACGGTGATAAGGCTAGGGAACTCACTTGTCACCTATCAAATAGGTCGACAACTAGCACACACAGTATGAGGGTGTGTCAGGGCATATCACTCTTCTATGCCATGCGAATCGTAAGTCTGACTTTTACTTAAAAAACCAGCCTGAGTTACTAGATTAACATACATAATGTTAATCATAACACTCAAAATTCGGCTATAAGGCTTCAATATGAAAAACTCATTTCATATTCGACTCCCTCGAGTCTCATCTTATACTCACTAAGGCGACTATATTCTTCCATTCATACACTCCTGGTATGAGTAATCAATATTATACACTTAGTGCCAATATGATTCAGTCTCATCCTGCCTGCTACTCAAGCGTCAGGGCGATTGCCTGCGTAACAAGGCCAATCTGAAGCCTGGTGACATTACAATGTGCCCTACAATGTACTCACACGTTTATGAATATCTGAAAAGAAACATCATTCTTTATTTTATAAATATTTAATACAAGAGTACACATGTCCATCATACACTTAGATACATCCAAAAACTAAACCCTATGCAGACCTAAGCTCATCACATGAGCTTTAAAAGCGTCTCTAGGAATAGGCTTAGTTAATGGATCAGCTATCATCCTACTTGTAGATATATGCTTAATGACAACTTCCTTTTCTTTTGTGGCGTTTCAGACAAAATGATAACGCCTCTTGATGTGCTTGGTCTTTCTATGGAACTTGGGATCCTTGGCAAACTGGATAGCAGCAGTATTATCACACATCAACTCCACAGGATCGTCAACACCAGGAGTGAGATTGAGATCCTGGAGAAAATTCCTCAGCCATATTGCCTCTTGAGTGGCGAGGCAACAAGCAACATACTCTGCTTCCATAGTAGAAAGTGCTATGTAGTCTTGTTTCTTGCTGCACCAAGATATGGCTCCTCCACCTAGGGTGAACACATATCCTGAGGTAGATCTAGACTCATCTAGATCACCACCCTAATCAGGATCTATATATCCTCTCAGCTTAAGATCCCCTCCTTGGTAGCAAAGTACAAGATCACTTGTACCACGTAGGTACCGAAAAATTCTTTGACGGCTTGCCAGTGAGTAGACCCTGGGTTGCTTTGGTAACGACTTACCAAACTAACTGCAAAACAAATGTCTGGTCGTGTACACAACATGGCGCACATTAAACTGCCCACTGCACTTGCATAAGGAACGTTACTCATTCTCTCCTTCTCTTCGTCTGTCTTAGGGCACTGATCGAGACTTAAGGTTAGACCCTTTTCAACTGGAGTGCCTACGGGTTTAGAACAATGCATTCGAAAACGTTCCAAGATTTTATTAATGTATGCTTCTTAACTCAGACCAAGAAGCTTTTTGGAACGGTTTCGAGTTATTTCAATGCCTAGGATATACCTAGCATCACCCATGTCCTTCATCTCAAAGACGGAGGATAACCACTGCTTAGTGGTTTGGATCATCTCCATGTTGTTTCCAGCCAACAGTATGTCGTCAACATACAAAGTAAGAAATATAATCCCCTTGGTAGTTTTCTTGACATACACACAGTGATCTTCAGACACCATGTTTAAGCTAAAAGAAATAATGGCTTCATGGAATCTGAAATACCACGCTCTAGAAGACTGCTTGAGACCATAGATGGACTTTTTAAGATGACAAACTTTGTCCTCTTGACCTTTTGATACAAAACCAATAGGTTGATCCATGTAGATCTCTTCTTCAAGGTTTCCATTAAAGAATGCAGTCTTTACGTCCATCTAGAATAACACTAAATCCAGATAAGCAACGAAGGCTAGAAGCAGGCAAACAGAGGCAATTCTCACCACAAGAGAAAATGTCTCTTCATAGTCTACCCCCTCAATTTGTGTAAACCCCTTCGCCACTAAACGGGCCTTGAACTTATCGATCGTTCCATCAGCCCGACGTTTCATTTTGAAAATCCACTTGTTTCCAATCGATTTACGTTGGGGAGGAAGATCAACAAATTCTCAAACCTTATTTCTCGCCATAGAGTCCATTTCATCCGTCCTGGCTTCCATCCACTCTTTGTGGTTTGGTGAATCAATAGCCTCTTGGAAAGAGGTTGGCTCCTCAATCTCTAAAGGAGTCCACAAGAATATCTCCTCTTCGATTTGAAAATATTGTCGAGGGATTCTTTCGCGTTCACTCCTCCGGAGTTGAGGACCAGTGCTGGTGTGTCCCACTGAGGAATTCCTCCCCCTATCTCTAAGAGATATAGAATCCTCAACGGGTGGAGAATCACTCCTATCATGCTGAACAACGGGACTAACCTCATGTTCATTAATAGGAGAATGAGGACGAACCTCATGATCAACTTGAATCTGAGGATGAACCTCAGCATCAGGTTGATCAGGTGGATCCTCTTGATTAACCAACAACTGTACATCTTGCCTACTATCCTCGGTGGTGCGGTGAGTACTAAAATCCTCCCCCTCACCGAGAGATAGTCGGTCATCTAGCGATAACTCATACAACGTTAGGTCATTTTTGATTTCACCAATACTTGGGAACTCATCCTCAAGAAAATCCACATTACGTGAATCGACTTCCGTCATGCCACCATTAGGGTATTCACCATACATAATGTATCCCTTAGAATGTTCGGAATAGCGTACGAACACCATTTTGGTGGCCCTTGGACCAAGTTTCCCATGTTTATGAGTTGGGTTGTGTCCATAACCAGCTAAACCCCATGGTCGCAAATGGTCTAAGAAGGGCTTTCTACCATGCCATAACTCACATGGAGTGGCGGATACGCTCTTACTCGGCACACGGTTAAGGATGTAAGCTGTCGTAAGCAGCGCATCCCCCCAAAAACTAATTGGGAGATGTGCGTGTGCCATCATTGATCTGATCATGTCAACCAATGTTTGATTCCTATGCTCTGCCACACCATTTTGTTGTGGAGTGTCAGGGATCGTGAGTTATCTGCATATACCTTTTTCCTCACAAAATTCTTTGAACATATGCGAGAGGTATTCACGACTTCGATCAGTTCGAAGAGTCTTAATTCTCTGATCTAACTGGGTCTCAACCTCAGCCACAAAGCGTGTGAACACGTCAAATGCTTCATAGCGATGTGATAATAGGTACACATACTCATATCTTGAATAATCATCTATAAAAGGGAGGAAATAAAAAGCCCCATGACGTGCTTTCACATTCATGGGTCCATAAATGTCAGAGTGAATCAGCTCTAGAGGGCTTAACGCCCTTGAAGCCTTACCAAAAAGCTTCGCAGTCGCCTTGCCAGCTAAACATGACTCACATCTAGGTAACATAATCTTAGTGAGTTGGTCTAAGAGACCTTCTTTAGCTAGCCGACTCCCCCCGTCTTGACCAATATGGCCAAGCCTAGCATGCCACTTAATCGATTCAAAATCAAAATCTAAATGAGAGACAAAGACTGAATGAGAATTATTATAAGATTCATCTAAATTAAGTACAAGAAAATCGTTCCTTAGTGTAGCGTGGCCAAACACATTGCCATAATACAAAATGTTCAAACCATCATGACAAGAAGAAAAACCAAAATTGGATTTCATTAAAGAAACTAAGGACAAAAGATAAGTCCGCACCCCAGGTGCATAGAGAGCATCAAACAGGAGCAACTTATTTCCTCCTTTCAATGTGAGCCGGTACGTTCCAACATCTAGAACGTCTTCTTCACTGCCGTTTCCCAGCACGACAGATTGTGAACCCGCCGGATAGCGGTGAAAGTCCACGAAGCCAGCTCTGTCTCGAACTATATGTTTACTTGCTCCCGCATCTACAATCCAATTAGGAAAGGATTTAGCAACTAATGCATGGGAACATACATATAATTCAGGAGAGTGAGTGGAGAAAGGTACCTTCTTCGGCTCAGGACAATCCTGAGCGTAGTGACCTTTCTTGCCACAGTTATAGCACTTCACACGCGCTATTTTTGGCTCTCCATTACCTTTGGCCTTTTGTTTCTTAGCCACACCAGCCTTTGGCCTACCTTTCTGAGGCGGCCAGGAACCTCTCTTGAACTGCCTACCTCTAGGGTTCTTGTTGCTTTTAGGCCTATTGCCCCTGGCGACAAGAGCCACGTTGGGCGTCCCGAACATTTTCAGGCGCTCCTCCTCCATTTCAAGGTGGCTTTATATCTGACCAAAGGTTTTTAAATAATCAGCATGAGTCAAGACTGTCTGGACCTGTTCCCAATATGGAGGTTCTTCAGCGAGAGCCCGAATCACATTCAGGACTTGCTCCTCCTAAGAAATATCTTTTCCTGCAACCTTGAGATCACGAACTATGCCACTCATAATTCGTAAATGCTCGACCATAGTTTAACCGGAATCCATTTTGTAGTTCATCCATTTCAATTGCAAGGTACGTAACCTTGTTTCGGATGTCTTTCTGAAATGGATTTTGAGTTGGTCCCACATATCCTTAGCTGTGGGATAAACTTCAAATTTGCCAATCGGATCATCATGCATGCAATACAACATTGTAAAGCGTGCTCTACGATCTTTCTTGGTCCAGTCTTGGTAGGCATGTAGGCTATATCAATAGGCTTACCATCTGTATCCTTGTCAGATGGTGGAAACTTGGCTACCGTCAAGTGTTCCAACAAGTCTTTTCCTTCCAGAAGATGCTGAATCTTCCGTTTCCACATGTCATAGTTAGAACCATCTAACTTTTGACTAGCAGATAATTCAGTAATTATTGCGTTGTTAGCTGCCATATCTACAAGTATTAAAAGATAGACATTAGGCACATTACTCTAAGCAATTAAATTATCATAAATTTCACCATTCATGTCATATGATCGAAAATTTCACCAAATACATAATCATCTCGTACAATCATGAATTAGAAATTTAAATAATTTAACCACAAAATTTTCCATGAGCTCAATCATATGGACGTTATAAAACCGTTAAACAAATTAACGTTTATACAAATATCACACAGATATTATAACATGTCAAGATAATTCATATTGGTAATAATGACTTGCATATGAAACAAATTCATATATCATTATTAACCAACTCATATATTATGTGAAATATAAAATAAATCTGTATTTCTATAGGGCCTGTGGTTAACATTAAACACATTAATATTAACAAATCTATATTTCAAAAAAAATATACCATATTTATTTAAAAATATAAAACTAATTAGAATATGGTACCAAGTCTCTCAACATCATGCCCACAAAAGAGTACAGCCCAGAAAAAAAATGGCCCAACCGAGACCTGTCTCCATGATTCAAGAAAATCCCCCTTTGTTTTTTTGTTAAATGAGTAAAACTAAGGCAAGAATCAGGCATAGAATTTTTTTTTTTTTAATAAATAACAAAAATGCCAAATTAAGGCCATTTCAAGCTGATTTTCTCCAACCCTCGGCTCTACCTCTTTCTCTGTGGTTCTTTAACTCTCTGCCTCTCTCCAGAACTCTCTAACCCACTGCTCTCTCTTTCCAGAGAACTCACCTCTCTCTCTGTGGTTCTCTAATTCTCGGCACATAGCCGAGACCACCATGGCCGGTTTTTGTTCTAGAACCTCGACGGTTCCATGGCAGCCATAGCCGTCTTCTTCGATGCCGGACACCACCGCTGGCCACCACCACCACCCAGATGATGGTACAGCCCCTCTTAGCCACCTTTAAGAACTCCATCCTTGGCTTAACCACCAACCAAAACAACCCAAAGTCTACGCCGGTGAGTATATCGGGCGCCGACGTTTCAATTGACGCCATCCACTCACCCAACGCGCCATCATTGTGATGGAGCGTGACCTACACGCGCAGCCGCGACGAGTTTATTTGTTGGATTTTGGCCGAAATTAGTAGATCGGGGGCCGGTTAAGGGTTTGGGAGGAAGAAAACCACCCAAAAGGGTTTTCGTCGGCGGCGCGTGACTTACATGCGCCACCCCTCCCACGGCGTTGCTAATGGGTCAGGTAAGTTCCGTTCCACCCTTTTTTTAAAAGGGTTTATCTGGGCATAAGAGAGGGTCGTGAGGTTCTGGGTTTGGGCCTGGGACGTCGGAAACAGATCCAGGGTCGGGTCTCATTTATCTCTTTAAGCAAATGAAAAATCAAGAGTTCCAAGCATGATTCATCTGCAAAACTGAAAAACTTGGATTTTTATGAGCATACAGTTCGTATATATCTTGACATGAAAAATTAGAACTGAATGTATCATGTTCTGGCATAACCAAAATATAAACACACAGTTTGATTATTGATTATGGTTGAGACATATTCCTGTAGAGAGATTAGCATTTTGATATAATTTACGAAGACAACCATAGTTATATGCTTATTTGAGGCATTATGGCTGATTCACACAGAATTAGTTTAATCTGAGCATAAATGACAGATTATCAAATGTGGCATTATCGCATGTGAGCATGAACAGATTAACAATTCGTATAAACACATAGTGTTGCATATTCAGAATCATGCTGAATCATAAATAACTATTTTCGGGGCTAGCAACGAGCAAGTGTCGCTCTGATACCACTGAAGGTAGTTTAGCCATACCTGAAAAACGAAAGCGCGGATGTCTGGATCTTACAATTGCTTGACTGCTACCTACGAATTAGTGGCTACTAGAGTCACCAGTGAGCCACACTCCAAACCCGGAACCTTAGAGATGGTTAGGCTGAGAGGGAATCAGAGAGAATTAGAGGGATTCGCTTACTGTGTTGATTTCTGATTGCTGTGTTTTCTATGTCTAATCCACATACTAGAGTCACCAGTGAGACAATTGATTTTTGATTACTACTTATTGCTTGCTAGGTTAAGTAACTCATCTACTGAGCCAAGGGATGGCAGCAAAATACCATAATGGAGCAAGCATGTAAAATGATATAACCAATAATAATATAATATTTTAAAATGATATTTGACCATAATACAGAGGTCTTGAATTAAGATAGTTTTCTTTTGATCTTATCAATGTGTTAAATGTCTGAAAATAGCTATAATTAGTTATTCATTACTGGGTTGGGTGATTTGTCTACTATGTTAATGGATAGAGAGAATACATGATAATGGACCATAGCATATAGGTCAATTAAGTTAAGATAACTGTCTTTCGATTTTAATAATGTGTTAAGCGTCTAAAAATCACCAAATGTGGTTTTAGTTAGTTATTGATTACTTATTATTGATTATTAGATTAAGTAATTCTTTTACTATGTGAATGGATAATGACAACACATTCTAGTGCACCGATCTTATCACCAGAAAAGAATAATAGGTATAATTTGGTGGCTTTGTATTCACAAGTACATGCAAACTTGCACTATCGAAACAAACCATTTTCATTCATTTTATACATATTGTACCCTTTCTTAAATGACTTAAGATAAAATCTATTGTCCTGATCATGAGTCCAAATCTTTTGTAAACAAATGCAGAGTTCTGGAAATTAAATAAGCCTATCTATTTGCAAATCTTTTGTCCTGAGTCATTGAAAGCTCTTTTTGAAAATGTTAAATTTTTAATATCAATCGGGCTTTAAACAAAGAGTCATACATATGAGCTCAAATGAGGTTCCATCCCAAAACCAATTGGTAATAGGTGGAGTAACGTACTAGCTTATCTACATGCTCAAGCCCTTTGATTTCATCAATGTGGGACAACACCTACTATCATATTCTTTGAATTAATAACAACCGGGCTTTAAACAAAGAGTCATGCATATAAGCTCAAATGAGGTTTCATCCCAAAATCAATTGGTAATGGGTGGACTAATTCACTAGCTTATATACATACTCAAACCCTTTGATTTCATCAATGTGGGATAACACCTACTATCATATTTTTTAAATTTTATCAATGTCAGATAATGCTTACTTTCATACTCCAACAGAAAATGAACTTACTCTTCAAAATCCTTGCCTCCATGCACGTATCTTCCCCACCATCCCCTTCCCCCACAAAAAAGGAAAAAAAGAATCCCGTCTTCGTTTCAAGGTCCTCTAATATTTGAAGCTACCAACTAAATTGATGAAATTGGAACCAAGGATCTTTTGAATAAAGGGTCTCATAGACACTACTGATGGGTATCTTCTGGCAACGCTCATTAAGAAGCTGATAATAGAAGTCAAAGTGTGATATTTGACTCCACTTTTTATTTTATTTTTCTAAAGAGAGGGGATATTGGATGTGACAGGAAGACATAACAGGGAATAATGTTAATGGAAACTTTTATGGGTGAAAATAACAACTCATTGAGAGCACCGAGAAAGAAATAAAATGAAACAAATTGAAATCCAAAATTAAGGGTGGTAAATTATAGGTTTTTTTAATTTAGGATTTAAAATCATTGACCATACAAAATTTGGGGACAAAATCAAATTTTCAGCAGATACAAAGGATAGATGCTGGCTTATAAAAATCCAGCTTTTGATTACTAGGATATATACTATCCTTAGGTTTTATTTCTTTAATATTGACTAATTTTCATATATATATATATATATATATATATATATATATATATATATATATATATATATATGTATGTATGTATGTATGTATGTATGCATATACATATATATACATATATATGTGTGCGTATTCCGACTTTAATTAAACAAGATCAAATTCTTTCGACAAAAATAATTGACTTTCATCGTATGATTTAAATTGATTCGCTCCTCATTTACTGCATGATTTGTATAATTATACTGTGAAGAATATGCAAATGTGTGTTGTCCCACATTGATAAAATAAAAGATCTTAAACATGTCTATAAGTTATTGAGTTACTCCACCCATAATTAATTGATTTTGGATTGAAACCCAATTTGAGTTTATATGCATGATTCGCTTGTTTAAAGCCTAGTTTACATAAAATTTAACATGGTATTAGAGTTAAGATGTGCTTGATCTTGGTTTGCCACTGTTTTCCATAGGGATCATGTCACATGTTGGGCCTTGTCGGTAGCCTACACACAAGTGGGCGTCTGAAGAATATAAAATGGTTGTTGTCCCATATTGATAAATAGAAAGCTTTGAGCATGCTTATAAACTATTGAGTTGCTCTAGCCATTCCGATTGATTTTGTGTTAAAATCTCAGTTGACTTATACGCATAGCTCGATTGTGTTACAGACCTAATTATTATAAAATGTAACATATACCATATGAGAGAAATTGATTTTGTTTAAGTTCTATTTTTTGTTTGTTGGGGAATTTAATAATTTTTGTTGCATTGTGCTTTTACTATGGCACTCACTTTTAAAAGTGACCAGGACAGCACTCCCAAACAAATAATAGCGAAAAATAAAATAAAGCCCCACTCATTTCATTTCGAGGTTCAAGTGGTCAAATTATTTTCCAACGGCTAATTCTCATATGTTTATTGATGGCTTTATTTCTATTAAAAGTTGACAGGACGCTTAAAGCAAAAATATAATTCAAAAAAAAAAAAGAAAAGAAAAAAAGAGAACCCATCTTTCTCTAAACACGATAAGTGGATAAAATTTTGTGTAGAAATGAATGATTGAGGGAATTTCTTACTTGCTTGTCCACAAAATGTCTATCCATGCATAAAGAAAAAGCCCCCCAAAATCATTGAACCCTTCATATCATGATTTCTTCAAATGGCTATCCCTCTATCCACTTGCCTACTCCTATACGAAAAGAATATTAACTTTTTAGTGGTCTTTAATTGGTAAAATGCTTAAGCATGAAGTATATTTGTAGGCATACTTCGATAAATTATATAAACTATGTGGGGACAATATATACAATGCGTGAAAAGGCCATCAAAATTCAGCATATTAATTAAAAAAATTTAATTAATTGAAAAATTAGCTACTTTTGCATATGAGATGAAGGAAAAAGTCTTGCGGAGGAGTATTAAAGCTTCTAATTATTTGCGAGACACTTTGATATGTAAAAACATTATATTTTCTGCAATTTTCTTAATTATGAATTACACATGTAATTCTTTTTGTCAATATGTTTTATTTTATTAGCGTATCTTTGTTAATTCATTACTAGCAAACGTATTCTTCAACCCAAAAATCCATAATAGTTATCAAAAATTTTAATTTCTATTATACAATTTACTTAATATATTTATTTAGTTCGAATAAGGCTAAAATTAATGTTTTAATGTTCATAGAGAAACTTTTATAGGATCACTCTTTTTAGATTATCAAAGAAAATAGTTAACATAACATGTACTTCTATATGAGAACAAATTGCTACCATGTCTCTACGTTCTCCTTATGGTACTAGTGACTCTTTTATAAAAGATTGCATTGTCTCACTTGAGTTATGCTTCATGTATTTATCGCATAAAAAGATAGACATTTAATTATCGATTCAAGAGAGAAAAAAATTCTTTTTTTATCTAGCTTTGGTATACTATATCAAATTAATTAAGTTTGTGACCTTATTTTCATAAGATATATATATATACAAGTAATTGTATAATGCTATAATGCTAGATTGCTAATCTCTGAAACTTATTGAACGGGGAAAAAAAGGAACAATTCAAACACAGTCTAATTAAAACAATGAGCACTTCAATAAATATGTGAAGTCTCATTAACAAAAGAACAAGCAAAAAGAATTTATGTATCTAACGGCAACAACATACAATAATTTCATCTTTATTTGGTCCACTCTTATCTACCTTTAATTTATCGATCTTTAATCATAGCACATCCTATATATATCCCCTCCCTCTCCCACCCCACTTCTCATCCGAAAACCTCTTTTCAATTGTCAATCTCTTTCCCACTCGAACTTCAAATCAAAAAGCCACTACCATAAATTACATCAACTAATTAAGAAAAAAAAAATGAAAACACCGGGAGGAGTTGCAAGCAAAGTATGGCAAATAATAAGAATAGCATTCATGCTAATAAGAAAAGGCATATCCATGAAGAAGATACTCTTAGACCTGAGCCTCATGATGAAGAAAGGAAAGAATAAGATTGCCGGAAGAGGCCTCCGCAACCTCATGCACCACCACAGCTCCACCATGCATGGTGGTGCCTCCAGGGAGTACGAGTTCAGTTGCAGCAACACCCCCTTCTACCACCACTACTTCACCACCACCACCACCACGGCCACCACCACCCAGCAGAAGAAGAGAAGGAACAGCATTTCAATGCCTAGTGGTGGGGAAATTGAGAGCAGTATAGAGGCTGTGGATAGGGTGCTTGAGAGAATAAGAAGCCTTCAGAGTAATAAAGATGATATTAATGAGGAGTTTCATGACGATGGGGTCACTGGGGTGGAGGAGATGATGTTTGGTAGTAGTCAGGATCAGCACGTTGATGAGGCTGCTGAGGAGTTCATCAAGAGGTTCTACTCCCAGCTTAAGCAACAGCCATCTACTCCTTTACTTCTTTAAGAAAGGTTGGAAAATCTTAAAATGTAGAGGACAATAGACATACGACAGCAATAGTTCAGTATGGATCCCATATGTACTGTCAAATTTGAATACGAAAAGATTAGTTCAGATATGTGCAACTTTGCCATGGACAAACAATAATATTCACCATGTTTCTTATGAGTTACATATGATCACGTCCAAAGTAACCCCAATACAAATCATATAATATCAGTGTGCAACCTTATTGGTGCACGTTTTCCCCTTCTAGCTAGCTCCACTGCCTAAATTCACCCTCTGTGGCATCTCTAGTTATTACCAAAATGGTAAGATTTCATCCCATCTCCACTCCCTGGATCCTCCAATGTTTTGGAACAAGGACTCAAGTTGGCAGAACATGATCAGTGACATAATTGAGGTAAATATAAATACGGTCGGATTTAATGTTTTTGGTTTAAAGCTTCCAGAATTCAGAAAAATTCTCTATGAAATATCAAAATTGAAGATGTGAAAAAGACAATTGATCTTTGATTATTTTAGTGATAGATGAATTCACTTAAACAAGGAAAATCCCTCCAATCAGTTGATTTTTTATGGAATGGCAAGTGCAACAATTTTAGGTAACCCTCCTTTTGAGGTTTTAAATGCATTGATTTCGATGAACTCCTTGAAGTATCCTCTTAGACATAAAAGAATTAATTTTGGATTTATTGAAGTTGATTAGATGAAGCCCTCTTGAAGCTAAGTGTGTACTAACAAATGAAGGTGGCTGACCTCATTCTTGGAGAGAAGGTAAACACAATGGTTGTGTTTAATTGAAGATCCCCCCCAAGTTTGCATCTAACTTGCAATTCAACATGAGCTCCTTATTTAGCCATGATAATAATTGCAATGGGGTTTTAACTCTGAAACATCGTGCCATTACAACTAATCCTTGAACGCTGCCAGCGTTAGTAAAAAATTATCTAATTCGAGTATCTGAATTTGCCCGTCTCGAAAAAAACTAGGTACTATTATAAATTTATTCGTCTGAATCTTGAATCTAGATAGAACACTTTTTATACCTCTATTGTTTGAATGAGATTATGATCCGAATTTAACCTTGTCTAAATTGTCCGACCTAGAAAAAATTGGATATTGGACGGCAGTTTCTTGGCTGAATTTTGACATTATTTGATTTGTTCGACCCGAATTCGAGCCGAACCCAAATTTTTACCTGCGCTAATAGCTGCCAATCTATCAGTATTTATGTGAAATTTACTCTTAACACCTCTCCATTTTCAGCATTAATTTTTTCAACTTTGACCTTTTTGTATTAAATTTTGAGTACTCTAAAATTAGCAATCTCTATAAACTAGAGATTAGATGAACGTTAGGGTCCAATGCCGACTAACAGGTAATGATCAGAATTCTCTAATTAAGCTTTAATTATTTTTGCCAAGCATGGTAGGTTTCTAACCACAGAAAATATAATATTTATGATATAAGCAGTAGATTATGATAATTAGTACCAGTTAAGTCATTATAAGAAGTCTCAACATTCAAAACAAGCATATATATTTTCTTAAAGAACCCTAAAATTAGTTTTATTGTATATTTTACCCGAATTTGGGGTCTTTCTCTAATTTTCAAAAGCTTTGGGCTAGACGTACGAAAACAAAAAATTAAAAAGCTAGTTAAAAATCAAAAGCATAAGATCTCGAGATAGTTAAAAATTAATCCAAAAAGTTTGAGGTTGAAAAAATTATTGTTGGAAACATGAAGGGAGATAAGTCTAAAATACCCACAAAAGTAAGCTATCCAGAATTGGAATATAGGGTTCACCTTAATATTAATAAAAAAATAATAGAGGAAACATTTCATATATTTTACTTAAAATTAGAAAAAACTAAAAAAGTTAAAATTTTATATTTACAATGAGGAAAAATAAAAAGAATTTCTTCATTGAAAAATCTTTAAGATAAGAAAATAAAGCTAAAAATAGGATGGTATATTCTAGACCTTACATCCGTCGGCACAAATCTACTTCACTTAAAGAATAATTGACTAGTTGAGTAATATCAGTATTTTTGATCAAGCATAATTTGACTCTAAATTATTAAAAATAATTTTCTAAACATTTTTGCTGAGGACATGATTTACAGTAAAATTTTGGTTAAATACTTCTCTAAATTAAAAAGTGTGCAACATTAATGATGAAAAAAAGTTTGCAACATTTTTTTAGTCAAAATTTATAGCATTACCATAGATGCGTGCAAAAATTACTTCTATTTTATTTAGAATTTTTCTGGTTAAGTATTGATTGGCTCCATAGGACATTTATTCACTTCTACAAAAATATTTCTTAAAAATAGATAGAACATCCGTCTCGTTAAAAACTCGCATTCTTATTATTACTAGAAAACTTCTACTGTAGTTAAAAAATTTTAACTACAGTAACAGACAAATTTAAGTTGTTCACGTAAATAAGATAAATCTCAGCCACGTACTAAGTGTCACTTAGGCCCTGTTCATTTCGTTGGTTAATTCTAATTCATCAACTTTGACCATCCTCAACTCACTTTATCACATTCGATAAAAAAATACCCTTTTTAACCAACTTCAACTCACTTCAACCAACGTCATCCCATTTTTCACTATTTTAACTAACTTCTACTCATCACATAAAAAAAATTCAACCCACTTCAACAAAAAAGAAAATACTCACTTCAATCAACTTCAATCAATTTCACCAATTTTTCCACATATATTTTCCAGCGACAAGAATGGACCTTATAAAGCAGGTTTCCAACAGGTAAACTCTTTTATCAGCCTCTTTCAAACTTTCCACCCCTCTCCGTGACCGGTAGCCACTGCTCCTCTATGCCTTATTAGTTGAGCACCGAGCTTCCACTGCGACCTGCCTGCGGGATAACCACCAAGGACCTAGCTACTCTCTCTCTCTCTCTCTCTCTCTCTCTCTCTCTTCCCGCTAACCACTTCTATTCCTCTTCTTGTCACCTCTTGAATGGAGGGTTCCCCACCTCCCCCCCAGTCCTGCCATAACATTTCGAAGCTGGATGTTGACTATTGTGATGCTTTTGCCATTTCTGTTTTTTTTTTTTTGGAAGGGGATTATCAACAAAGTTGCGAAGATTTTATATATTAGGAGGAATCTCTGTAGTGTATTTCCATGGGAAGGTGGGTTCTATCAATTCAGGCTGGCTATAGTCAGCTTGTTGTATACTGATTTATTCCTTGTAAAGACACACACTACACCTCTGTCATTTGTTCTCTCCGAAGCTCATTACCTTCCCTTTTGTAGTATGTTTTGGGCTTGGATTTTCAATTTGAAAAAGAAAAAATAATGACTCACAAAATCCTAATATTAGTTAGGAAAGTAATCAATCAGCCTCAATATCCCCCTGTCCGTCTCTTAAACTAAAGACTCATTTATTTTGGTGCTTGATTGTTGTAATTAATGGATTTTGATTATTCAGAGAATGATTGATTTGATCCCAAACATCTTGTCAAAATCAATCGAAATACTTTACAAATGAACTCAAGATTGATGTATTACAACTTTTCAAAGCTAAATCAAATAAAATCTTTACAAGATCTCGGCTAATGAGTAAGGAAATATTGCATCATAAGATATAATCCATTCAGACATACATAAAGGATTATTTTCAAATATATTAATGTCACTATATCTCGAAGAATAAACCAATATATCATACAAATTGTTTTTACGGAAAATGATTCTTTCATGACCAAAATCAGAGATTCTGACTTTGATACTCGATTTTTACATAGTCAAGATTGGTTAGTGTTACTCAATGCATTCAATTTAAGCTTTTATCTTTCACTCAAAACACCTGATGTCCTTGAGTTGTGACATTGCGATTGACATTGAGTGAATTTTCAATCTCCCCCTTTTTGATCAATGACTTCAATGTGAAGATCATATAACCATACTAGTCATATGAGCATATCAAGCAATCATATATAGCACAATATAGTAAAATATAGCATAGTCGATCATAGCAAGGACAAAAGGGCACATCTAGCCTCCTAACTATGAACGCTAGAAGCTTTTCAAAGCCTTTCAGGTGGGCTTTGATCATTCATAGTTAATATCCTTGGGTCCAGACTTTTTCTCCCCCATTTTTGACTTTCGTCAAAAGGGGCGGCATGACAGAAAATATTGGACAAAACATTATTTGAAAATATCCAAATTAGTCAGAAAATAGAGAAAGAAAATATTGTTTTTGACATAAGAAAGAGAGAATATCAAGCTTGGCTAGGGGCTAGAGCAGTTCACTTGGGTTCTTTTGCGGCCTCAAGCACATCAGTCTCTTTCCTAATGTCCTTCTCCTGACTCACCTCAACCTAGGTGGTCCTCAATGTCGTCTCTAACCTCACTATATTTTCCCCAAACTCGTCATTTATCACCTTCAAGGTTCCTTCCTGCACCTTTAAATGTGAGATAATACTTTTGAGCTCGGTAGCATGCCCTTTTAGATTCTCGCATACCCCTTTGAGATCTGTTAACGGACGTTTGATCTCACCCTGTCCAGCCTTCAGATTGGTGATCTTCCCCTTTATATCCCTGAGATCTTCTTTAAAACCTTTTCTGCATGGAGAAGGGATCACCTCAAGGTAGGGTTGAGGTGGGGTTTTCTCAATGTCATCAGTAGAATCTCCTCCTCATGTTTCCAATGTCTAGAGGGGAGAGGTTTAAACTTTAAGCTTTTGACTGGATTAATCAATTGTTGGGATCTAAAAGTCAAGGCACTCTTCACCTTTAAGGAAAATTTGGAAGGCCTTGAATATGTGAGTGATGAGATTTGAGTACGACAACGGATAATTCCTTGATAGGTTATAGACCTTGGTCATGTATTCAAGGATGTGCTCAGTAAAAGCCACTGAATACCCCTCCATAATGTAGTCAAGGGTTTCAAGGAGGACATCATTGGTTGTCTACTTTGGGGATCCTCGAGGTTACATGGCCCTAACCAATATATAGTAGATGATCCCTATGCCGGAGTACAAGGTTGTGTAGTATTGGTTTTATTTTTTAATCTTAGAGGGACAAGAATATTTGTGAAGGAAGAGTTTCGGGCTTTAGAGACTGATATTGATGGAGGGAAGTTTGAACGATCAGGATTCAAATTAAAAATCCTCTCAAAAATAGGTATTAGTGAGTGTGATGGCATTAGTGAGTGTGATGACAGCGTCTTGGACTTTAGTGGTATCGTACGTTTTGTCCCTACCCTTGGGTTCTACCTTCTCAAAGTTGGCATAAAACAATCTAACCAATCTACGATAAACTTTATGACTCACTTCAAAAAGACCCATACAACCCAATTCCTCTAATTTTTCAACAAAGGAGAATTTTGCATGCCTTGACAATTTGAAATCAACGAATTCACAAAATATCAATTCCCTTTCGACTACATGGTTGAATCATTTTACCCCTATGCCAGTGAACCATTTAGGGGGAGGATCAGGGAGCCTTAGATCTTCTAGAGATTCTAGTTTAGAGAAGGAGTTACTAGAGTTTGTAGGCAATTCTGTCTCAGAGTCCGAGACAGCGCTGATATCCCCAGACTTTGGCAGTCTGAGTTTGGTGGCCCTGCGGGTACGCTTAGAAGGATTGGCAAATGATTTAGAGAGGGCGCTTCCTTTATGTTTGGAAGACAAGGTTGAAGGGTTATCATGGTTTTTGATAGGAGACAGATAAGGGTTTAGGAGTTTAAAGGAGAGAGAGTGAGAGAGGAGTGTGGTTGAGTGATAAACAGTTACTGCCAAGGCACGCCCTTTTTATAGAGTTGAGGAGAGAGACAAAGGGAGTGAGAGGTGTTAGTTTTTGGCAGGTGTAGGATATTAATAGATAAGATCAATGGTAGATTTTGTGAAAAGGCATCATTTCCTTCCATAAACATGAGAGAGAATCCTCTCATGAAAGGTTAGCAAGATGCCAAAAATTTTATTTTGAAAAGCCCCGGTTTCTAAAATATGGCAGTTGTTGAGGCATTTAAACGATTTAAATGATCAACCATCAGCTACTTTCCATAATTGATATGTGTGACATAAATTCAAAGCCCAAGAACACGGATTCAATCTAGACTCTGAGATGTTATCACAAATGTGTGGTCTAATGTCATTGTTTTTTTTTTTTTTTTTGGTGGTGCAACACTTTGTCAAATTGAACTTTGACAGATTCTCCCCTTCAATTTATGCATCCATTTTTGACCTGCCAAGTTCACTTTGAATAAAATTGAACTGATCTTCACTGAGTAGTTTGATGAAAATATCAGCTAATTCTAAAATGTGAAGGAACAAACTTAACAATGATACTACCTTTCCCAACATGATCTCATTTGAAGTGATTCCTGACTTCAATGTGTTTGATTCCTGAGCGCTGAAATGAATCTTTTGTGATGTTTATATACTCATATTGTCGCATTAAATAGGAACCTTTTGGAAATCAAAACCAATGTCTCGTAGTTATTGCATGATCCAGAGTATTTGATCACAACATGGCCCTGCTGCCTTATATTCGTCTTCAACAGTTGATAAAGCTACTGAGCTTTGTTTCTATGAGTGCTATGAGACCAAGAAATGTCCAAGGAATTAATAGCATTAAGAGTTGCTTTTTTGATCGACCTTGTAGCCTACATAATATGCATCTAAATATCCAATGAGATCAGAATCTCCATCTGTAGGATGCCATAAACCAATGTGCTTGGTTCCAGCAAGATATCTAAAAATCCTTTTGACAATAGTTAGATGTGACTCTTTAAGAGCACTTTAGAACCTGGCACAAATGCATACACTAAACATAACATTTAGTCCACTTGCTAGTAGATAAAATAGTGAGCCAATCATTCTGCTGTAGATCCTTTTTGATAATACCTTATCATTTGGATCAATGTCCAACTTTGTATTCAATGCCATTGGAGGACTGGCATGCTTGACATCATCAAACTTGTATTTCTTCAAGAGTTCTTTCACATACTTACCTTGGTTGACAAAATATGCCATCATGGCGTTACTTGATTTGAAGCCCTAGGAAGAAGTAAAGTTCTCCCGCCATACCCTCAAACTCTTTCTCATCAAATTGGAAAACTCTTAACATAGAACATTGTTAATAGCACCAAATATGATGTCATCTACACACACTTGAATGATGTGAAAGTCTTCCCCCTTTGTTTTAATAAAAAGGATTTTGTCAATCTTTCCTCATGTAGAATCATTTTTTAAGAGAAATTTGCTAAGTCTTTCATACCAAGCTCTTGGGGCTTGTTTTAAGCCATAAATGGCTCATGAAGCTTGATAACGTGATTTGGAAATTTTAGATTTTCAAAACTGAGGGTTGCTCAACATAGACTTCTTCATTTAGAAAGTCATTTAAGAAAGCATATTCAACATCCATCTGAAATAACCTGATGCCCGAAGCAAACGCAAGTGATATGTGGATGATTTCTAATCTGGACACAGGTGCAAAGGTCTCATCAATCTATGCCTTCCTCTTGGTTATACCCTTTTGCACCCAATCTGGCTTTATTTCTTACACTACCCATATTCATCTAACTTATTCCTAAACACCCACTTTGTCCTAATCACTGGATGGTCGCCTGGTCTAAGTGTAAGGAACCAAACTTTGTTTCCCTCAAACTAATTAAGTTCGCCTTATATTGACAATGTCCAATTTGGGTCACCTAATGCCTTAGTTTAGTACTTTGGTTCTATATGGGAAACAAATGAAAAGATTACATAGAAATTTCTCAATGATGGACGAGTACTTATACTTGTGTTGAGGTCAGTGAGCAATTATCGAAGGGATGGGAAAATTTACATTTGAATCCCCTCCTTGGTTTATTGAACTGGTTTTGAACGTGACCCTAGTCACTTGAGGATGATATCATGTTCATGTTATCAGATTGGGGTCTTTCACAAGCATCTTGCGAAGTTTCTGGAGCAACTTCAATGTCATCAAGTTGTCTTTGGTCATTCTGATTTGGACATTCTTCTATATTGCTAGGAACACATTGGTGATTACTATTGTCCAAGGCTCCTTTGTCTTCATCATCTACATATTTACTTAGCTGAAACTCATCAAATGAAGATGAACTAGTAAAACCATCGTTAGTTTCATCAAAGACAACATGAATGGATTTCTCAATTACCTTGGTACATTTATTATAAACATGATATGCCTTACTAATAGAGGAATAATCAGAAATATACCTTCACCACACCTTGGATCAAATTTACCAAAATCTTCCTTACCATTAATGTGGATGAAGAACTTAATTCCAAAGGCCTTAAAATATAACATATTTGTTTCATGCCTTTGAATAATTCATATGGTGTCTTTTTGAGGAGTGGTCTGATGAGGCATCTATTAAGTATATATTTTACAGTGTTAACAGTGCCAGCTCATAATTACTTTGGAAGATCATTTTCACATATCAATGTTCTGGCAATGTCTTCTAATGTCTGATTCTTCCTCTCAATAACTTCATTTTGATGTGCTGTCCTTGATGCTAAAAAGTTATATGAGATTCCATTCTTGTTACAACATTCAATGGACTTTTCTTGGTCAAATTTTCTTCCATGGCCAATCCTGATAGCAACCACTAGCAAGTTCTTTAAGATTTGTAATTTCCTATGCAACTTTACAAACACCTTGAGAGCTTCTATTTTGTCCTAAAAAGATCACCCATATGGGCCTAAAGTATTCATCCGCTATAACAAATATATATGAACTGCCTTCTAGACTTTTAATGCGGATTGTTACACATAGATCCATATGCAACAATTCCAAGCACCATGAGCTAGATACACTTTTTAAGGGTTTGAAGGAAGCATATACTTGCTTACCTCTGACACATGCACTACATACACGGTATTTCTCAAATTTGTAAGGGGGTAATCCTCTTACTAAATCATGCTTGACTAACTTATTTAGAATATTTATGATAGCATGTACTAATCTATAATGCCAAAGCCCTGTATCATCGATGGATGCTTTCAAACAATGAAGATACATAGGAGAGATATGATCAAGGCTTATGACATAAACATTATCTAATCTAGTGCCATGCAATACAATGTCATTGGATTTGGCATTTTCAACAGCATATTAGGATTCATCAAACCATACATGGCTGCCCTTATCATATAGTTGTGAAATGCTCAATAAGATTTTTTCAAGTCATCAACTAAATAGATATTGTCGATAGAGTTTACAGAGTTCTTACCAATCTTGTCAATGCTAAGAATATTACCTTGGCCATTGTCTGCAAAGGTCACTTTACCTGATTTTTGTTTTTGAAACTTAGTAAATAGTAAGGCATCTTCAGTAATAAGTCTTAAACACCCAGTGTCCAAATACCAGAGACTATTCTTAACTTTGAAACATACTTATAAGAGCAAAAATCAAACCTTCTTGCATTCTTTGGTGGCAGAAATTAGGTGAGGATGACCAATGGCCTGCTTCAAAGACAGTAAATACCCATCCTTGTATGATTCTAGGGTAAGAGATCATTTTACCATTGAATCTACTGTGTTGCTTATGACCTATATCAGAGTCATAATATCTTGGATTCCTATGACCAAAACAGCGATGGTTTCTTTAATAAACGCTATCCCTTTGGTAATTATGACCAATGTTACAGTTTTTGAAGCCTGCCATACTTTGGGATTCATTTTGTGGTGGGTTGAAACTAAGGCCTTCCTTATTAAAGAATATATATTGGGATCCAAATAATTTGTTCAAATTCTCTTGCCCTTTTGTAAGCTTCAAGAGATACTTGTGAGAATCATTACACTTGTTTTGTAAAACAGTTTCTCATTCTCAAGGTCAATAACCTTGGTGTGTAGATTTCTGCAAAAATCTTTGCAAGTTCTCATTTTTCTTTCTCAGGAACTTGTTTTCCTTTTAGGGTATTGGTTTTAGAAATATGATCTTCCTCATATTGAACACACTTTAATAAACCTCTAGCAAGATACTCTTCTAAAAATAAGGAGATATTCCAATATTACCTCTTCATATTCATCACTTTCTCCATGGTTATCGATGGCCGTGAAATAGAGGTTCGTCATATCTTTATCTTCACTTTCGCTTTCAGAGCTATCACTATCACTTCATGTTGCAACAATAGCTCTTTTGCTTACCTTCTTGGACTTAAATCTGGTTCTCTTATTTTTTTTCTTTTTGATGTTTGGACAATCCTTTATCATGTGACTTAGAAGCCCACAATTCATAACAAAAGTTCTTATTAGTGTTAATTTTTAAGACAAATTTACTTTTGAAATTTCGATCATTCCTCTTTGAAGTTGATCCCTTCTAAATTCCCTTGAATTCTGGATGTTTTTTAAACATCCTCTTGAATCCTTTGGCTATCATAGCTACTAATTCATCTTCATCATTTTTTGATTCCTCAAGTGACATCTCAATGTCACTGGACTTTAGAGTAAGTCCTTCTTGTGGGGCGTTCTCTTCATGTTTTTCCTGCAAGTGAATTTCATGGGTTAGAAGTTTTTCGACAAGATCATCTAACTTGAGGGTTTTCATATCTTGTGCTTCTTCAATAGCCATGACTTTGGGTTACCCCTTGCTTCTTGGAAGAGATCATAACACTTTTCTCACCATCTCTTCATTGGTGCATGTTTTTCCCAAGGACTTGAGGTTGTTAATTATTTTAGTAAAGCACATATACATGTCCTTGATGGATTCTCTAGGTTGCATCTTGAATAGCTCATATTGATGGACATATAAGCTGATTTTGGATTCTCGGACTTGACTAGTCCCTTTATATGGAGTCTCCAATGTATCTCAAACTTCTTTGGCTTTACCGCAAGCAGACACACAATTAAACTTGCTAGAATCAAAATCACAAAATAAAATGTTCAATGCCCTATAATTTTTGGCCACTTTCTCAGTCTCTTCATGAGTGAATGCTGATCGAACCTTTGGAGCAACTTTATGTCCTTCCTTTATGGTAGGCACAAAGTCCTCTTGGAGATAATCTCCTAAAGCTTATAGTCATGATCCTTAATGAAAATCTGCATCGGCTTTTTCTAATAACCAAATTTAGAACCACGAAATGAGGGATGTCTAGTAAAAGAGCGTCCTTGATTAATTTCAGCATTTGTAAAGGAAGCCATGATATTTTTCACAAGATGGTCAAGTTAATGTGTGTAGACTTGCTCTGATAGCAATTGAAGGTCCCAAAAGTAAATGTTAGATCACCCTAGAGGGGAAGGAATTGGGTCATATCTTAAAAATTAAGATTTTATAAAACCCTCAATGTGCTTTGAATTTGCACGACCAATGTCCAAGATGACAACCTTGAGGGTTAGTTACCAATGTCAGTGATAAATAGAATTAAAGTGTAGAAATAAAATGGGATAAAATACATGATATTTTAACAATGCATCATCCTAAACAGGGCTAGTCACTGCCTATGGCACTGCTTCCCTTAGGATTTAAACACTTTCATTTCCTATTCATTTAAGAAGTACACACCAATGACTTTGGCTTTACAATCTGTCTAGCATTCCAATCTCACTTGACATAGGAATCTTAGCTAACATACTCACTAAGTATTGACTTCTCAACACCTATCTACCCAAAGAAGTTCCTAGCTTACTTGTTACAATTCCCTTTTCAAATATTCAAATACAGATCAATTATATAAAAATGATTTAGACTTGAGCTCTTTTCACGATGTAATTTTTTCTTATGTCTTGCAATATGCTTCAGCTCTCTCTTTAATAGATTTGAAAGCCTCTTGACCATTGGAGCTATTCTTGTCCATTCTCAATGTATTCTATCCAGAATCTAATGTCGCTAATTCGAACCTTGGTGTTTCTGAATCTGGCACTAGATTGTCATAATTAATGGATCCTGATTGCTAAGAGAATGGCTTGATTTGATCCTTAAAGATCTTATTGTAATCAATTGAAACACTTTATAATGAACTCAAGATTGAGTATTACAACTTTTCGAAACTGAATCAAATAAAATCTTTATAAGATATTGGATAATGAGTAAGGATATTTTGTATCATAAGATATAATCCATTCAAATATAAATAAAATATTTTCTTCAAATATATTAATATGAATATATCTCAATGAATAAATCATTTTTACCAAAAATGATTTCATCCTGACCAAAGTCAGAGATTTTGACTTTGGCACTTGATTCCTGCATAGTCAAGATTGGTTAGTATAAGTTAGTGTATCCCTCAAAACACCCAATATGCTTGAGTTGTGACAATGCTACTGACATTGAGGGAGTCTTCAGCTAGAGATGGTGGGGAGAAGTAGTGAAGGACGCCGGAAAAAGGACCTAAAATAGTGGATTTTCGGTTCCTTGGGACCATATTTTTGTCACCTCTCACCACTCTTTCACTGAACCTTGAGTTGTCCATGTCACTGGTGCCAAAATGGTAGAAGTAATAGAGATCTTCAAATCTCATAGATTGAGGTAGACTTAAGGTGTTTTAGGGCTTGTTTGCTCTTGATAATGTTCTATAACTATAGAAAAAGAAAGAGAAGAGTGAGAGTGAGATAGCAAGAGATAAAGAGTATATAGTTGCAGCCTTTTGTTTTCTCAATTAGGGGTAATCTAGGCATAACATCTTCCTTATCCTATACCA
This sequence comes from Carnegiea gigantea, assembly GCA_029747015.1. Taxonomy (NCBI): domain Eukaryota; kingdom Viridiplantae; phylum Streptophyta; class Magnoliopsida; order Caryophyllales; family Cactaceae; genus Carnegiea; species Carnegiea gigantea. The sequence goes on from JAKOGI010000487.1 coordinate 308,323, forward strand.
AGCCGACCTCACCAAAGGCTTGGACAAAAATAACACTTGTAAGCAAGAAAAACATTGCTTGAAAAGTGCTATTTTAAATAATACCATGAATTAAATTTCCCTACTATAGAAGGATGAAAGGATGAAAAAAATAAGTTAAAAATAATTAGGGTCATGTTCGGTTGAATATAAATAACCTTGTAATGTAAATAAGTATGTTACTGTGTTTTCATTATCTTGTATGATTATAGAGAGTATTGCAAATAACAACTTCTATACAATTACGATTACCTTAAATTATGTAATCATGATTAAATTATAAGATTGATTATCTTACTTTACATTCAATCAAAAATCACATAAGTGTTAATACCTAGGGAGTTGAGTACAAAACTAACAAAAGGAAGGTAAGCATACCATGCAGGTAGCCACTAAACCAATTTGTTTTTTCATTTTCATTTCATGGGCTGTAAAGGATAAAGTTATTACTTGAAGGTCATGCAGCATCCGTAATAACCATCCCATGTGTGACCTTGTAATAAGGTTGTAATAGAATTTTTCAAAATAGGTAAGTTACTACCCCAGAAGAACACTACAAATCTTGTGATAATCCTAAAAATTAACTATCTTACCTCTATGGGAGACTTCAGGCTAACATCCTGCTGTAATATCATTAATAAATTTATGTCTAAGGTTTTGTGTGTTAGACTTAAATAGGCACTTCCTCAACTTATTAGCTTGAATCTATGGGCTTTCTTTCAAACAAGAGAGCTTGTTAAAGTGATGGTTTGTCAAGAGATTGTTAGGGGTTATAAAAGGAAAAACTTGGGCCCTATATGTGTCATGGAAAACCACCTTAGAAAGGCTTGTATTTCCATTCACTAGGATTATGTTGATGAAGTCTTAAGGTGTTTACACTTTTCTGAGGGATTTAAAATTTCTGCCTTGAAGTGCATTATAACATGAGCATATTTAATTATATTTAATGCAGGTACTCATGGCTATCTTAAAGGGAAAATATGATACATATCGGGAACTCTTAGCCCTGTTCCAAGATATGAATACGATCTCATCTAACCAAAGGTCAATTGACACCAAATTTCAGCACATATGCCTACTTTAGCATAGTAGTTTACCTAGTAAATAGGCTAAAAAATTGATGATATATGATTGGTTAGAAAGATGTTTGTCTACTATTGGAATATGTAAATATTTTAGTAGATGTTTACATTTTAATTCCCAAAGTGAAGATAACTCTATTACATCAATATAGATTTTTGCTGGCATTTTTGCTAAATTTGGGTAAAGTCTAGTTACTACCTAGGGGTCCCCGATTGATGCAAGTTCTAGTTTACTAATTTTTTTGACATGTCTATTTTCGTCTCATGTGCTTACAATTGGTATTCGATTCCATTTGAGATAAAAATGGTAAAGATTGAATTTTTGGAGTAATCTAGAGTTTGGCTCAGTATGGGGAAAAAACACAGTTGTGAACCGTGGCATTTCCATAACATGGATGAATCTACGCCCACCAAGGAAGAGGCAACAAGTAGCAGCACCAAAATTGCTTGAGTTTAATTCTCCACAACTCCTAGAAGAGGAAGAAATCCTGAAAATTATAACTCATGACAATTGTCATATTTTTGACTTTTTGATTTATTTCTTAAGGTATTTTGTAGGACTCTCCTTGGTCCACTTGTCCCACTAATGTATCATCTTATTTCCCTCATTTCGAAAATTGAGAGTCCTATTCCCCTCAATGTATACTTAGAATGGATTTAAGTTAATGATGAAATGACGGCAAAATACTAACTTTTCTCTTAATAAAAAAATCACTTATTCTTTATTTCTAATTTTGAGTAGTGATTGGGAATATTTCCTTTAAATTTCTCTTTGGTGGCTCTAAGCCTTTAAGGGAAAGATTGGGTGGAAAGTATTTATCTTATTTAAGGATCTCATTTTTGGGCTCTACTCTCACCATCAACTTGATTGTTTAATATTGAATCCAAAAAAGAGCATTCACTGTTTTGGGGTTTCTCTTGGGTGCTCAAGATCCTGGGGGTTGAAGAATTATCCTTATTAAGTCAATATCAGAGATAGAGGATTCTCTTTTGATTGGTTGTTGAATTAAACCCTTCATCTCCATTCTTTAGTCAAAATCCTCACCCTTCACCCTGAATCGAACCCCTCACTTTGGTTTCGCCAAGTTGCTCTCATTTACCCCCTTAAGCAACCCTTCTTAGTCCCTTAAAAAATTGAAAACTACCACAAACACAATCCCCAACCCAAATATATCATTGAATTCCACAAAAAAAAATTCTTCATAGAAAACTGCAAAAGACAGCTAGCCAATGCCAACTGCGAACTTTTTATGGTGACACGATTAGTGGTATATTTAATCCATTACCCATCGTCTGTCTTAACCTCCACACTCTGTGGTGTTCTAGTCTAGTCCTAAACAAGCCCATGTGATGAGGAGAGGTAAAGCCATCCTTGAACTTTAAGAGCAAGTAAGACGGCTCATAAGGGACCTCGAGCAAGTTATAGTATTCATTCCCACCAAGTGACATGGCCTGTCCAACTGGAAGTTTGATGTTAGCCCCATTGAGACTATTCATCCTCTCATGAAGATTATGATGATGATGATAGAAGAGCTAGGAGGAGAAGGCATCCTGGAATCCCTTAAAGACCTCAAGATTGAGGTACTAGAGTTTGATGGACGCTTTAATCTGGAAAACTACCTAGACTAGGTTCAATCTATGGAGAGGAGCTTTGAACTTAAAGAGTATAATGATGAGAAGTCTTCCAAGTTAGCTATTTTCAACATGAAGTGGTATGCATCCTTATGAAATGAGAACTTGAAGAGGAATAGAACAAGGAAAACTAAGTCTAAGATCAAGACGTGGTCCAAACTCAATAAGCGGATGGACAGGAGATTCTTGCTATCCTCATATAGCCATCAAGATTACCTCCTTTGTCCAAGAGAATCTGAAGGTGAAAGACTATATTAGGGAGTTTGAACAACTCAAAGTAAGGGTTGGATTGGATGAAGAACCCAAGCTTAAAGTTGTTGGATTCATCAATGGTATGTCACCTAATATTGCCACTAGACCTCCAACCCTAACTATCCTTTGATGATATGTCTAATCTCGCTATCAAAGTTAAAAGGTAGCTTAAGGGTAGAAAATCCTTCCATACCTCCTCTACCAAAATCCCCTCAACTCATACTAAAATTGAAACCTCACCCCCACAAATAAAAGCTCCTGACAAGAGTGAGGGCATTGCTAGTGAGTTCTCTAAGAAGCTAAAAGTTAACAAATGCTTCAAATGTTATGGATATGCTCACTTCCAAGCCGATTGCCCCAATAGAAGTACCTTACTATTAGGGACGTAGAAAATATTCAAGCAATTGAGGAAGAATCTAGTAAAGAAGAAATAGAAAAGAATGTTCCCACTTTTGTCACCCCAAATGTTGGAGAATTATTAGTCACTAGAAGAGCTTTACATGTGACTAAGGCTCCCCTTGAACCTAGCTCTAGAGAGCAAATTTTCCATATTAGGTGTATAATTAGAGGCAGATGTGTGAGCTAATCATGGATACAGGAAGTTGTACGAATGTGGCCTTAATGACGCTTATGAACAAACTACAATTACCAACCAAGGTGCATCCAACTCTCGTGCTCTACAACGGATCAAGCAAGGTAGTGAGGTCACCATTTTCAAACAAGCTCATGTCTCATTTTCTACTGATTCATATCGTGGTGAAGTGATATGTGAAGTTCTCCCATGAATGCATGTCACTTACTCACTTATTACTTGGTAGACTTTGGTTATATGATAATAGTTATTTATGATGGACATGATGACACTTATTCACTGAACCATAATAGTCGTAGTTCCATGTTGGCTCATGCTATGAGTTTTTGCAAGCATATGATTTATTGTCATAGTACCTGAGGGTCGATCCATTGGATCTGGTACAAAATTAGGTTGCTAACTAAGAATTAGCATTTTACATTGATGAACAAATAATTAACCCAAAACAAAATTACTAACGACTATGACCTAATGACTATTCCTGACTGGAAACCTAAACAGAAGCCGAAACAATTACTTATCTAATTTCATTAACATTTAGGTTAAACTTCAAGCAAAGTAAATAGAAAGTGTTCATCAAAGTTGCATCTATTCTAACATCAACAAAAATTATTCAAACTAGATAAATCAGAAGTAAACTAAAAATGACAAATAGAAGATGTTACTACTATGGGGCTCATCCCACTACCCAAAACGTGGGTAAGAAATACTGGAAGAACCAATTAAACTCCTCTAGATTAAAACAAAGAACTGAAGCCAACAATAGGGCAGACAACAACAATATCAGTAGAAATCAGCATTAAATCAGATCATAGAACTAGGTAAGACAAATCAAGAATAGGGCAAAGAAACTATAGCTTAAATCGAGGGCACACTCAGTGATGCCATTAACAAGCTTGAATTTTAGGATCAAAACAAAGCAAACTCGTGATTGAAGTAGGACAAGGGAAATACTTAGAATTCAAACTCAAATTTAAGCTAAAGATTATAATTTCAACGCTAAACTTCGATTCTCACTCAAATAAATCAACCATCAAAACAATTACATGGACTTAAAAATTCTGAAAATTGAATCCCAAAACCTAAACAATCATAGACGAAAAGAAAAAAATAAAACTATCCCACCACTTGCTAACCCGGATGTATAGCTCCAAATACGTCCAAAAACATCACCAAGTATCTTGATTGATTCCATTAATTCTTAAATTAATCCCAAACTTGTAACTGATGGAGTGATGATAGCTAGCCTTCAATGCTCAAATTGATGAGAAAGGACATGATGAAACAGCTAGCTTGATTAAAGAGGTGATAATGAAATAGAATTACAGGAGGAGAGAGAAAGAAAGAAAAATGAAGAAGGGGGTGGGAAAGTACCTTGGCTGGGCAGAGAGAAAAGAAAGATGAAGTACAGGGGGGAAATGTCTCCGCTTTACTAGGTAGAAGGAAGAGAGAGAACAAAAATAAAGGGAAGAAGGAGGCTAGCCCACATGCGAAACACGTGGGCAAACAAGCAAAGGAGAAGCAGGGTCAGATGGGGCCATGTGCTAGGAAGGAAAACTTATGCGCTATGCGCTTATCACATGGGGAATATGGGAGTTGGGTTGGGCCACTGGGAAGGGAAAGAAGAATGGGAGAGTGAGGAGGAGGACTCCAGTTTGGGACACGCGCTATTGGAAAAGTAGAATAAAAGGTCGTATGACATGCACATGTGCGGAAGGATAAGGGAACAAGGTTGCAACGTTGGTTTGTTGGGAATTGGGTTGCGCGAGGCTTGGGCTAAGACAACGCTGAGCTGTTTTTCTATTTTGTTTTCTCACTTGTCCCAAAACCCTTCTCTAGTTCTCTTTCAAATCTGTTGGCAAACAACTTATTCATTTTACTCAAATTTCCATCATTCATACAAAATAAACAAGAACATATTAAAAGCCTAACTTAATTATTTATTTTAAGAAAATATTAGACAACAAAAGGGTGCGAAAATGATGCAATTTTGGGTTGAACAACACTCTACACCTCAATTTTTCTCATCCTCGAGTAAAAGAACTAAAAACCTAAAAAATAAAAATAAAATCCTGACTCACTTTCTTTAGGAATCACAGTAGCATTTCGCCTATGTAACAAGCCCTTTAACCCCTAGGTTGCCCCTAGTGGATAAGTAAGGTCTTGTGAGAGTTTGCAAAAGACATACCCATAAAATCTTAAAAGAGAAAGAAAACTGAAAATTTTTTTTTTTACTTTTTTAAAAAACTCATATATACAACACCAGGAAAAAAATATACAATACCAATTAAACACATCACTCAAGTAACCTAAGTATTAGATCTCATATAAACACAATATACACATCAGAAAGCTCTTAGTCTCCATTGGTGATATCTATACACAATCTTTTACCCCCTTAAGAAATATGAACAAGCTTGATTGGCATAACCTCACTTTAGAGACAAGTGGAACACTCCTGCTCACATGTTTATTATATCACAAGGTTCACTCAATTCATCTTCCAATCATATAAACTACTACAAGCTTGTTAGGATTCTCAATTCTCCACCACTAAGATGCAAAATGCAAGACAATAATCAAGAGGACTTCAAAACGGTTGAAATGGGGCTAAGGGTAAAGGTGAAAGAGGCACAAAAGATTTGAGAAATGAGGAATTAAAATAATGACGAATCTAGACATATGAAACAGGGGTATCCATATGTTATACTACCCATATGAGAAGTGCCCATATATACCAATTTAACCACCTTCAAAATATAACTCATTCAATTTTTTTTTTTTTTGGGCTAGTGGTGTCTCTGGACACCCTAATCCCCAACACAGCTCTGCCTATGAGCTAAAAGCCAAGTAGCTAATGAGTAACCAAACCGTCTAACAACTGCACCATACACATGCACTCTTCCAACCTCTATGAATAATAGAAACACACCTTATAAAACCAACCATTAGTAAAGAGTATATACAATAATCATACATTCATGTCAAACACTCTTATTCACAACATTTTTTCGATTTTCGAATTTGTTTTCATTTTTCAAGTTTTTTTTCATAGAAACTTACTTTCATTTCTTTTCCCTTTTTTTCCCTTGAAATAAAAATAAATTAATGGCATGTGAGAAAATAACACAACTTCATCTCCAAATGGTCACAACAATACTTCCCTATACCATACCAAATGAGCCCAAATCAACAACCAAATTCATCATCACCCAAAAGCTGACCAACATCAAATACTAAAGTGTTGTTCCACTAGACTTGGCTTCAGTATAGGGAAAAGTGTTTAGGCCAAGGGCCAAAATGATGGTTCACCAGAAATGAAAATAATCAAGCTCAAAGGGTTAGCAAAAGGTAAAACCTTCAAATCAAGGTGGCAATTTGGCTTATGTGGCTTAAAAGACAAATGAGTGTTTATATCATGTTGCCATAATGTACATGCTAAATATAGTTTTGAAGATAATCAAATCAAGTTGTCGAGATGCAATGATGGAAGATACACATAGCGAAGAAAAATATGAGACTAAAAACTAATGAATTAGCCTTCAAGACTCAAAGTCTCACACATTCATCTACCAAGTCAAGATAGCTTGCTTAAGAAAGTCAGGGGTTAGGACTAGGTATGAATATCATACTTTGGACTAAGTTCTGTCATGTACACTATATCTATATACATCATAATAGGCAAAGGTATAAAAAAACATAGTCAATCATAATAGCACATATTTCCAAAAAAAAAAAATTGAGCTTTTTCCATTTTGCTCATTTTTTAAATTTTTGTAAAACATAGTTTTCCCACTCCCATACCTAACCCAAACATTCTCCCCATTCAAAATAAAATGAAATATAAAAACTAGTAAAAAGAAAAACAAATATACAAAAAGAAAAATAAGACTCAAAACTAAAGAAAAAGATCAGATTCTAAAATTCAAAAAGAAAAGCATATATACAAAAGAGAAACAAATAAAAAGAACCAAATGTACAAAAGAGAAACAAAAGCAAAAAGAGGACAAGAAAGGGATAGAAAGTTCAATTAAGCTAACTCAATCGCATCACTCTTTAGTGAGCTCGCAGAACATGAGACACTCTATATCTTATGTGGTTGGCAGCCGTAAAAAATTCTTCAATGTATGGGCATTCACCTTGAACTTGGCACTACTCTTAGGATTCTGTATCTCACCTGCACCATAGGGCACAACATGACAAACAATATAGGGACCCGTGTAACAGTACCTCAATTTTCCTGAAAACGATGGAGCTAAAAATCTATAAAAGCACTTTCATTCACAGGGCAAACTCTTTCCTAAGAATGCATCTATCATGAAACAATTTGGCGCTTTCCTTGTAAGATCGAGTACTCTCATATGTCTCAGCTCTGATATCTTCTAGCTCACTCAGTTGTAGTCACCTCCCCTCATCAACCTTAGTCAAGTCATAAGCATCTTGATGGCCCATTAAGCTCTATGCTCAATTTTAACAGGGGGATGACTAGGCTTTCCATAAACAACTCTATAAGATGACATACTTAAGGGAGTTTTGAAAGATGTCCTATAAGCCTATAAAGTATCAACAAGTTTATCGGCCTATTCCATTTGATTCCTGCTCACAGTCTTTTCAAATATTTGCTTAATATGCACATTGGATGCTTTTACTTGACCACTGATCTAGGGATGATTGGGGTAACAAGTCTATGGACTATAGAGCATCTCATTAATAAAGCATCAATAGACCTATCAGTGAAGTGGGCAGCCTAATCACTAATGATAACTTGAGGCTTGTCAAATCTAGCAAAAATGTTCTCTCCAGGGAGTTTCACAATCACATTAGCATCATTAGTCCTAGTAGGTATGGCCTCTACCTACTCAGAAATATAATCCACAACTAGCAAAATATACTTATTGTCAAAAGAAAATGACAATGGTCCCATTAAGTCTGTACCACAAACCTTAAAAAAACCCCACCACAGTGATGGGATGAAGTGGCATCATGTCGCTTCTGCTAATCCTACCCAATAGTTGGCACCCAGGACAACTCCTAGAATTCTCAAAAGTATCCTAAACAAGGAAGGCTAGAAACTATATCAAAGAACTTTGACTGTTGTCTTCCTCCCACCAAAACACGCCCTACATACTTAGCTATGCATAATGAAAGGACACTCCTAACATCAAGGTCAGGAACATACCTTCTAAATCTTGGTCAAAACAATACTTAAAAAAGTAAGGGTCATTCCAAACGAAGACTTACACAAGGTGGAAGAATCTATCTCTCTCATTTTTACTCCAACGAGATTCTCAATGAACTTTCCATTTCTATGCTTGCATGTCAGTTCTAAAGTTCTGAAATTCTTCTTGCATGTCACATTTTCATTAAATTCAGTTCCGAAGTTTTGAAATTCTTCCTGTGTGTCACATTTTTATTGAATTAACCTTGATTTCTTTAACTTTTTCAATTGGTATTTGAGAAATTTCTTTTTTCCTAATTAAATGATTCTGGTGACCTTCAATCTGAATGAAAACTCTCTTTCCATCTCACAGTTTTCATCGATGTTATCATGCTTTGGTATGCAACCTTATGCTGCTTTTGATCATTGACTTCTACAATTCCATGTTAGTTTTGGTAGAGTGACAAGTTGCATGCTAGTTTTTATGCTCTTGTTCATGTAACTCATATTTGCTTTCAATCAGCTTCCTTAATTTTGTAATTACCATTTCAAAAAATGCTTCTTCAAACTAAAATATTAAAAACTTTGATGTCAAAATTCAAAATTCTCCATTCGCATGTCAAACTTGTCATTAATCTTATCAAACTTTAACATACAAGCTGTGACTTCTTCGATTTTTTTTTCCCAATTTTCTCCATTAGATGGTAACTACTTTTCTTCTTCCGATCCATTCCATGTTCAATTTCTCCATTTTTCACTTTCATAGTTTTTCTAGCTCTCCTTAATTCACTCATACAAAATATCTACATAGATTCAACAACTATATGTTCCTGTTTTCTGGTGAAAATGACAGAATTTATTTTTGCATGTCAACTTTACCACTAATATATGGAAATATAATATTTAGCATATATGAATCCCTCGCTTTCATTTATTTTCTGGTTAAAATGGCAAACTTTCTTTTTGCATGTCAACTTTACCACAAATATATGGAATATAATATTTAGCATATATGAATCTCTTGCTTTCATTTAATTCTGCTCTTCAAATCAAATTCCTTTCCAATAAATCTCCAACTATGTATCTTACTTGTCAAATTCCTTTCCAATAAATCTCCAAGTATGTATCTTACTTGTTCCTTTAGTTAATGCTCTTACTACAGCAAACTGCAAACCAAGCAACCTTATGTGCTGCTATTTCCTCCACTTCAGATAATCTCAATCTCACTTCTCTTGCGAACCTTATAAAATAGAGTTTCTAACCTCAAACTCCTCGTAATATTTTTGATAGCTGTAGAGTTATTCCCTACAACACGAACACCCAGCTATCTACCTAACTTTAAACTTTCTCGAGCAGTTTCCGTAGGGGTAGGGGAGTCCTTACTAACAGACTCTTGCATTTGTTCTTTAGTAGTAGAAATCTTTTCATTAGTGGGCAAAATAGGTTGCCTACGATTAATGGAATGCATAGACTTCTCAATGTCATTTGTATAAGATTCGCTCACAACACAATCCTTGTAAGATTTTTTCTAAGTGGTCAATTTGCCAATATAAGTAGGGTGAGTCTTTGCAGTTTCTATAGGTACGACAATCTTTCCGCTAGCCTCAGAGCAAGCTTCTTGATCACCTTCTGAATTAACCCTTCTAAAATGATATTGCTCTACATTTTCATGGTCATCTACTGCCTTGTTAGCTTGAATATTCTGTTTGGGTAGTAGAACGCTAAACCTTGTTTTATTGATTAGCTCTTAGCTTTTTGTATTTGGTTTTGGTAGTCTATATGGACATTGCAATTGAAAAGTTTGTTAGAATTTTTATCTTATTATTGTTTCGTTTGACGGTTTACTACCATTCAGAGTTGTATATAGTGATTTAGTTTTTTTTTTTTTTCCTTCAAGACTCTTATTGATATTAAATATTTACATATGGTAAAATGATAAGTGTCTTGCTAGAAGACACTTTATAAGTGTCTTACTTTGATTAAAAATCATACTATTATATTTTAAATTGAAAAAAATAATAGGTTCGAATAGCAAGAGTATATTACAACATATAAATTATATAAGCTCATCTCTTTATCCATAATTTATCATATTTTTAAAATACGCGTATCATATGTACTCGTGAATAGGGTTAATGCGATTAGGGTATCATTTAATACTTTGTCGGCTTAGCTGACGAATATTTAAGATTAGCAATTCATAATTAAGTATAATTATTGAAAAATTTGTGATTTTAAATCATAAAACATGTTAATTTATTATAAGGTAAGACACTTAAAAATATCTTGTGGCAAGACATATGTCATTATCCTTGCTTATTTTAGTCGCGTTTTAATTTCATTCTCATGCCAATGAATCAAAATCACATATATAGCATTGAAAAAAGTTACATGTACGGTACATTAGGCACTCACGTATGACATATCTTCTCTTCATAAATTATGAATCAAAATTTAACACATTACAATCGATAAAAAAGCATACAAAATTTATAAATGTTTGAATAAACGTTGTATAATTCAAAATTTTTGGGTCAAGAAGGTTGCGATCGATACATCAATTCATCAATACTTAGAGGGATTTACATTGTTGAGTTGGCAAATTTTTATTGGTCTGAGTGATCATTATTATACTTTAGCATTTATAATTTATGATTTATTATATCATCAAGCATTATAGATTTCCAGAGAATTTTTTATTTTCTTCCTAGGATTACCACTCATTTGTCAATTTTATTTATCATTTATCATAATTGGTATTTATTGTTGTCTAATATATAGATGCGGCCCTTTAATTTGTTGTTGGCACGGGAAACATAAACATATAGTTTTACCCTTCCATGGACATCACTTGCTTGCATTATGTAATACTTCTTTGAATCGAAGAATAATTGATGGAATTTCGAATGGTGTCTTATAAATAGTTCCACAAAGTGTTTTAAAAGGTAATAACGTTAATAATATATACATATATATATATATATATATATATATATATATATATATATATAGATATATATATATAAAACATTGCCCAATGTTCCTTTCCCTCCCCCCAAAAAAGATATTTTTATAAATGCAATTTTTGAAAACAGATGTGTGTCTTTTAATTGAAACCACCATTTAAAATTGTTTACCGATAACTTTTCAATGTTCAGAATTTTTTTGGGAAAAAATAAACAACCAAAAAATATATTAATCTAAACTTTTAAGCAAATATTTTAAACCTCTCTAATTATTGGCACCATCAATAATGGGTGTGTTTGGTAAAATTAGCAGTTTTAGTAATAATTAGTTGTTTTACTAACTGTTAGCGGTTTTACTAGCGATTAGTTGTGACCCACTAATGGTAAGTGGTTAGCTGTTCAACTAGCGATTTAAAATAAATGTGTTTAGTAAATGCACCTATTAGAATAACATATTTACATAAAATGATAAAAAGGGTACAATAAATAAAGAGTTTTAGTAAATAAAAAGAAGAATTTTGCAATTTGCAATGCAACCACTTGATAGATATTCTTAAAAGCTACTTTCATTAGCTTTTGAAAAACAGTACATCAACTTCTAGCCACTTCCTCATTCACTATTTTACCGAACGCTTTTAAGTAGTGATCCATAATACTTTCACCAATACAAACTATTAACGTCTACTTTAATTTTTATTATCGAATACAGCTAATGTTGTTCGCACTGATCAAGCCAAGCCTAAGTAACTGTACTACCTCCAGCTAATAACAAATGTCTCATAGGAAATCAAAAGGCTTAAGATTCAAATTGGTTTTAATAATCAACAAACTCCTCGATAATCGATGGAGGAATGCCAAACTAATCAGTTGACAATTTACTCCATTATTCAAAATCGTAGCAATATGAAAAGTCATTATCTAGGATTTGCAATATATTTAAATATAATTTGGATTTTGGACAATTACAAATTTACAACAATTTCAAGAGGGGGCAAGACATCAAGTTAGAGATAGCAAATCATTCATTACAACCATGATATCAAAAGGAAAACACTTGGGATGTCGAACCAAGCAAAGAAAAATTAAACTAGCTAGTAGATTAACATGGGTTTGGAAAGTTCATCTCAATGGTTTTGAGTTCAGGCAATTAAGTAGCTGTATGTAAATGTGTTCTTCATTCCTTATGTATTTGCAATGTATATGTGCTGCAATGTGTATGTGTCTTGGTACTTTTTTTTTAATCTTGATTAGTTGTTGAGGTTGACTTATCAGTTAATTTTGTCACTTTGTGTTGTAAATTAGAGAGAATCTCATTCGTTAATTGTTATTCAAACTTTGTTTATCCAATATTTATATTGATTTGTTATGGTATTTATTTTATGCAATGTAACTTAATGAATGTGGTATATTGTTCTAAATTAAGCATCCCTTTAAAAAAAATAATGCAAGCATATCAAGAATTTCTTATTAATTATAATCTTAAAGGACCTCATGTATAGCAAGGGTTCAAAACCTAGTAATACGAGAAATTTTAGGTATACTTTTATTTCAGTCATTTGAGAACTTATGTAGATCATAAATTTTTGTTATGTAGGTAAAATCAATTTAAATAGAGATGGATACTTCAGAAATTCAAGAGGTTCCACTTGATTCACACTATAGCCATTGTCCACAATCTATTTCTACCTTTCTAGGTTCTCATGAACTTTTGAATGGTTGACCTCTATCTATTTCAATAGCGAGCAATGATGAACATGACAATTTCTAACACTCTCTTCTCCCTTGTTTGAGTTGTTTTGTGGGATGTCATTTATCTATCAATACTTGTATTAAACCCATGCTTCACATGGACATCTATACACCTTTATATTAGATTTTACTTTTTTCAAAAATATCTAAAAATCAAGTAAGAAATTTTTTAACACTTTAGGATTACAACATATTTGACAAAACCACCAATTGCATGTCGACTCCTTATAAAATAGGATTAAAAATTGATAATAAGGAACAAACAGTTCAATAGTTCGGGTCGACATTCATTGGAATACTCTCTTTACAAAATAAACATCCCAACTATAGTAGCATGGTTGATATTTCTAATATGGCCTTATCTCAAATGTTCAATAATCATTTCATTCAAAAAGCATTTCTATCTAGTAAAATAGTTTAATTATTTTATAAATAATAGAGTAACTAAAATATATTAGTTAATACATAATAAATTAACTTAAAAATTTTAATTGTGAAAAGTTCAATGGTTAAAGTTTTCAACAATGCCAAAACCTATATAGATATATATATATATATATGTATATATATATATATATGTATATATATATATATGTATGTATGTATGTATATGTATATGTATATGTATATGTGTATATATATATACATGTATATATATATATACATATTATACATATATGTATATATATATATATGTATATATATATATATATATATCTATATATATATATATATATATATATATATATATATATATATATCTATATATATATATATATATGTATTATATATATATATATATATATATTCATTTTATTTTTGTATTGTAGGGAAGAGTTTGAATTGTAAAGTCTTCAATCATCTTTAAATAGCAAGATCAGAAAATAATTCTCATCCATGGTTGAAGTGGCCAAGGGTGGAGAAGTTACTTCGTTGGCACCCTTGAGATGGATTGTACAGGTTGTTTTCTTCTTTTACCAAAAACTATATTTATAGCTTAATTGCTTTGGAGTACAATTTTTCTAATGGTTATACAAATATGTAGGAGACAGTTCATCAACCTTACCGCTTAAACAAGCATGTCAATGTAAAAGAAGTCTTTTTAATCGGCTTTACGGAGTGTGGGTTGTCATAACCTCCTTATTGGTTGCTGTGGCAGTGGTTGTTATGATCTTTCATTAAAATCTGCTAGTTATTGAGTTTTCTCTCACACAGTTTGTCTCCCTCATCTTCACAGCAAGTGAATGAGCTAAGAGATACTTTGAAGCGATGACATTCATTTATGCCTTATAGCCTTTCGTAACAAGTGACCTATGCATCATTGACGATAAAAGGTCAATGTTTCTTGTATTTATTAATGTTTAATTAATAAATGTGTTCATGAGTGTGTCTATCCTTACATTAGTTAATGTTTGATGTATTAATTTATAAGTGTCTTTTTTGTCTTTAGTAATTATTACGTGGTGTCAACTTGGATGTGTTGAAAATAGCCATTTTCCTCATATTTTATGAAGTAGTTGTTTCGATTTTCAAAAAAAATGAAATAAAGGTAAGCATGTGGCTATATGCAAGTGTGTCGTGTGCGGCTGCTTATGCATTGATTTATGCTCAACATAGCATGATTGGTATGTTTGCATGTATCTTATGTACTGGGCTTTTTAGTTTTTATTGTTAGGCATCTATATATGCTACGTATATGCTTAACACTTAATTTATTTTTTGTCAAAAAGAAAATCTAATTTATTAATTACAATAGATCATAATTGAGGATATATGCATCCCTTGAACCATAGTGAGGAGGTTGGATGATAATAGGGTAAGCACAGAGTTATCTAGACTCCCAATTACTAATTGCACAGGGGATGCTTCTGTGGATGATACGATAGAGTTCTCTGTTAGATATTTAACAAAACAACAAATGACAGCTCTCATTTGCCAGATCGAAAGGTATCATTTAAGTAAATAGAAAACTAAATTAATGATCAAGTACACAAACGATTTTCTTATATTATTATCATCCATGTTGTTAGTTACATGAGTCAACATAGAAGTTGTTGGGACTCATGGCCATTGAGCCCAAAAGAACTCGAAGAGAAGGAAAAGGTGAAGATGGTTCTAAAGTTCCAACATGCAATTCTAGTTGAAGAAGTAAGGGAGAAAAGCAAGGAATGGCTATCCTCTCAAATCATGAAGAAAAGCAAGGAGTGGCTATCCTTTGAAATCATGAAGATATGTGTTAAGTAGGGCCTGCGTTAGAATTATGGGCGGGCAACGAATTGGGTTGGGCCGGACTGGGCCAATCCATTAACTAAACGAGCTGGGTTGGGTCAAGTACATTTGTTAATGGGATGGATTGGGTTATGGGCCACATGAACCCGACTCGCCCATTACCCACCCATTAACACCTAATGAGTGTTTTTGGTTAGTTAATTTTTCAACTAATGTATTTGCAATTTTTCAACCAAATTAAACTAGTCCAAATTCAAAATTAGAAATTACATAATCAAGCTAATAAACGGGTCATATCAAGTTGGCCCATGGACGGCCCGCTTTGGGCCCATTTAAAAACGAAACAAATTTGCGCAAAACAATGATGTATAATAATTATCGTTATGTACAAAGTGTTGGTAATGAGGTTACCTAATTTGAACATGTAAACTAGTGTGTCAATTAAGTTAAAAAAATAATGGTCACTAAACGGGCCGTTAATGGGCCTGCCCAGTTCAGCCCATCAATATGCCTTAATAGGCTGGCCCATTAATGGCCCAGAGCATTATTGACTTGGCCCTTTATTAGCCCTATTTTAAACGAGCCGATCGTTCAACCCAATGGATACCCGGTCCATTGCCCACCCCTAGTTAGAATATAAGTTATTACTTGGAAACTTTTTTTGGTGTTCTAGTTTCGCCCCCCCAATTCTATTCACTACTTGCTCTTCCATTTAGACGTATGTCTGAATTCTGACTCTCATGTGATCTTGTTCGATAACTCAGGGGCCATCCACTGTCAAGATTTGATATTGAACAATCTTGAGAGACTATGCAAAGGCATTCCTCTTGAAGTGGGCCATTTAGAGCATGGACAAATCTAGTTGCTTCTCCTTTGATAAAGTTTAGCTTGTAGTCATTAGTGCAGTTCCTACTAATTGTACGAGTCATTTATTGAATGAACTGAAGTATACCACTATGAACTCAAAACTAATCGAATTAGTTGTAGATTGAATAGCTTCATCTGTCTTGCGCTTTTGCACCTCTATGTAAGGCATTGAAGTCTTGATAAGAACTTTAACACTCTAGGGAACAATACTCAAGGCACTAGCTAGCACAAACATGAATGAAATTGGCTCTTTTTCTTTTCTTAAGATAGATACTAATATGCAATGTGAATATGCTTCATCCTTTTCGAGAAGAAATTTTGTATCTTCTCAGACCCGTTCCTTATTCTCTTTATTGATACTACTTTCTTCTATGAATGCATGGGTGCTGTTTGTTCTTTACAGCAAGTGTCACTTGGTACTTCGAAAGTTATGCAATATTTTATGGAGTACATACCCTCGCCTATAATGCCATACTTGTTCATGTAGTGATAATAATAATAGCATTATTTATATTCCCTCCATTTGGTGATTTGAACAAAGATAATTAGGCATGGAATCAATATTAATGAATATCACAAGAAAAGGTACATGAAAGAGGTATCAAAAATATGAGACCATTGCAAGGTACTACATATACATCAGGAGTTCAGAGATGAATATCTATCTACTCTCCATCAAATCTGTGATACTGGACTGAGAAACCAAATAATTAACCCTGGGCAAGCCAAAACTTAATGAAATGGAGTATAGAGGATGCAAGGGGGACCATGTTAGTTCTAACATTACCACAACAAATAATGCTGAAGCTTTAATAGGAAAATTCTTTGATTTTGGTTAGGGCAAGACAACTCGATCAGACAGCTGCTCCATTCTATTAAATGGTGATCTTGTCTTCAAGATTGAGTCCAGTGCCCTGTTTTGCTCCTCCTCCTGATGCAACCACTCATCTGATTGCTTCTTAACACTAACATGTACCAAAGCATCCTCACTGAAAACACTTTTCACGTACAAATTAGCTGCAAGGAACCCACATTCACCTTACAGTGCTGATCTAACACCAAGTAACCAAGATTGGCATGGAAAGTGAGCCACAAAGATACTCAACATTATTTGGAGGGTAGAAGGGGGAAGAATTCAGCAATTGAACAGAGCAGAACTCAAGGGTTGGCGATGGAAACTTGCGATGAAGTGAGGCATTTCATGGTTGCGGACTTGTTGATGTGGTATAGGAATTCCTTCTCATCTTGAATTACTGTGTTGATAGCAACCTACAGGACAAGAATCACAGCATTAATTATTTTGTAAATAAGATATGGCAGGACACATGTGACATTAGGATAGAAGGAAGAAAAACTAAAAATTAAGCTTAAACGAAGACTCTAGTAACTATCAACAAGCATTCAACAGGTACACACAATCAATAAGCACCAAGTACTCACACAATTCAATTATGGCATTGAACACAAAAGTAACCAGCCTTGTAAATTTGACTAATACTATAAAACATTTGTAATGTAAGAAAGTTTAAACAAGTGACTATTACCAATAGATAGCCATTTCACACTAACGCATGATTACAACTAGTCCCAGCGTAACAACAACATCAGAACATGCTTAATAAGCCAAAAACACCAAATCAAGGCTAGACTTAAGCATGCATTGTCAACATGCGCGTTTAAGTATGCAAGGTGGTCGGTCTACCCACATACCACACTGAATCATCAGCTGCAGCCGACATGTGTGTTGTCCACAATGCATATGATAGTTCCACCCCCAACCCCAAATGAGAAGGGGGGCACTCTTCTCTTTCTAATAAGGGAAAAAGAAAATAAGGCAGTAAACAGACAAACTAGCAAAACAACTGAGAGCTAATTTGCTTCAATGGAGAAATAGGGATGACATGATAATTGCCTCCTAAAGTGGGGGTCACTGGTTCAAGCCCCCTGGTTTGCCAAAAAGCTTGGTAGGGCAATATTCGGGCATTAATTAGGTTTGTGGGACTGCAATTCAGCATCCCCCCATAAGCCTCTCAGACCCACTACACTTCGCTTGGTTGGGATCCAATGGGGTACCCAACTTCCCCTCTTCCCCAAATCTTAGACGTGGGAACACAACATCTAACCAGCTGAGCAAGTAGCAAGCTAGATATATATACCTTTATAGGACGTTTGAATAAATACATTAAGCCACCTGAACGAGTTAGCCTTTATTAGACAGCGCACCATTGATTTCTGACATTTTGAAAGGCCTATTTTTGATCTGACCAAATCATAACAAAGTGACCATAACATATACCTTGTTTTCCCATTCAGACTCAGCCCACATGGTTCTAAATGCAACACCAGCACAGGATGCAGGAGAAAATAATACTCTATGTCAATGTGGCCTTCATTGAGGAGGACAACATTACGTTCAAGGACACAAGGACATTAGATGTCTCATAGACTACGTTTCCAAGTATAACTCCAGTTTCAATAGAAAAGATCTTGATACTAGCTCTAATTTGCTTCCTTGACTTTGGTGCCAACATATAATTGTGTGGACGCTCAACCAATTTAAGGTCACCCATGGTTGCCAACCCTAAGCATAAGTTTTACAGGGTTTCCTTCATTCTATTGATAACAGTAACATCAAGGACAATGTCATAATGAGAAATGTTACATACGCTTCAGTAGAGACAAGATCACTGAACCCTGTGAGCTGAAGAGTATAGTTGAGTTTGTTAGCACCATCATTGTCCTTAAGTGAATCATCCATTAGCATGCATCAGAGCATCTTAGACCTCACCTTCCAATTCCAGCTGGCTCATTCCTTGGAAACTTATGCACATTACAAATTGCATAAGAGCATCCTATATGAAATATTGATCATCAAAGCTGAGACAAAGTGCAACGTTAATAATATGTTGTCAAATCTTCACATTTACCAAGAAAACTCTAAGATAATCATTTACATGAGAGCATGTAAATACAGTCAATTCTAATTTATCATCAATTACAACAAGTTTGAACAAGACACAGAAGCTTAAAAACAGAACAAAGACAATAATCGTATGACTGATCATTTGCTTTCTTGGACATCCATGGGCGGCTATAATCTTCAAGACATTACTTGAGTGTAGAGTCACAGACAAAAGAAAGATGTGCAATGCTACACGATAGACTACAGGTAATTGTTATCTAACTTCCATTAACATTAAGCTGATCCAACGGATTTCAGAAGGCAATAATCCATCTAAAGAAAATGGCAGAAGATTTCCATGAGTCATGGAATTATCTGTTCCAGTGCTATTATTTAATGAAGCTATAAACCCACCACTAACTAAATGAATCCATCGAAACCCTACAATGCTTACTGAAAAGTATAGGCCTCAGTCCAACTCTACCGGACATAACAACCTCAATTGACTTGACGGTACAATAAGCACTCGTAGCAATCGCCATACATAATGTAAGTAGGCCACAAATACAATTGTCAAAACTTATCATATACATATCTACTTAGAGAACATTAACGTACACATTTAAAATGTTCAATGGCAAAAGCGAATGTCTTGAACATGTATATTAGGGTTGGGGATTGTTTGGATTGCTAAAATGAGTTTACGGTAGCAATATGCACTTTTGCTAAGATCCCAAAATGAGCAGCTAGGTTTGATAGGGCTACTCTGGATCATAATTCACCATAAAGTCTATCCAGGTCACTAATTGCTTTCTACTAAAATAAAACAAAGGGGGATGCCAATGGAAAATAGATGCAAATTCCGAAAGAATATGTAATAAATTAAAAAAGAAATTATCTCATTACTTACATCGTGTGTCATAATTGAACTTCCCTTCTTTTTCCCCATACCCTCATAACTAACCCCTTTATCATTCCCCAAATTCCCAATTCCCCAAAACTTTTTAGCTTCCCTGTTTCCCACTTTAAACTCTCCTTTCAAATTCTCTCTCATCTCCTCTCTTTCCCTACCCCAATTGCCCACCCATCTCTCTCACCTCCATGCCCGCAATAAACTTATAGCGATTACTAAAGAGTTTCCCTTCCCCTTCTCTCTTCTATTTTCTTAAGACCCAATCACCCTCTTCTATCCCTTCCATGTCCTTGTCTCAGTCTATCTCTGCAATTAGAGGCCACCATCGAGCATGACTACAATGCTCGTCTTCTAAAAGATATGACGAGAAGCCTGGCAACTGAAGTCCGCCATGGACAATTGTCCTACCATTACAAAACCATCATCAATCTTGCTTACTTGGGATCAATAACTATGACGAACTAGATTGTTTGGATTCCAAGCGACTACGATATGGAACGTGCATAATTGATCGCGGATGAAGGGTCCACTGAATTAGGTGACTAATGGCTTCAAGGAAAAGAAACAAGTGACCATGAAACAATTAGTTTGGCCTCCACTGCTAACAATGGGAAGAAGAATAAAACCTATAGGCTGTATGTGAAAAATAGTTCTAAACCTAGCCAAATTGAAAACTAGAACAGAGCAGGCAGAATGATATTAAAAAGCATACATGTTAATCGGATACCGATACTGTACCATCAGATGAATAATCTAGTCATAGTTGCATGGAATATCGGTTATAAATACATCACGACAATGAATTGAACTGAAACTACCTGCTTAGACAACTAAGTTCAATCATGTTTCAACTGAATACGTAACAAATGAAGAGATGAGCATTGCCCTGACAATTATTGCAGGGTTTACGGTGTCTACTAACAGAGGGGCTCAAACTGAAACATAGAGAAAATAAAACGGTACTTTGAAGAATCACCTATAGAAGTTGATAGTCGTTATAACATATGCTATGTGCTATTAAATATGGACTAAAAAGGTTCAAGTAACACTAATTAACAATCATAAAACATTGAATATAGCAAACGACCACTAACGGTCCTACCCCTCAAATGGTAGAAGTCAAAGAGATCATCGGCTTGTGCACAAGAAACCTAGGCCTTTGTGTTCCTTTCCCCTGTTTCACGGGGCTGCTGCAAGCGACTTAACAAAACTTTTTCTGCATGAGTAAAGCCACATCTTTCTACTATTTGTTAGTAGTTAGTCTGTTAGTAATTAGTTAGACAGTTAAGCCAGCTCAGCATGATTAGTTTTGCCAACTCATTCATTCTGTTAGACGGCTAGTTTCTTGGTCAGTTTCTTATTTTCCTCCTCTGTATATATACATTGTCACCTCTGTATAGATTGATACAACAATGATGAATATACATTCTCTCTCCATTCTCACCTATGAGTCCAAAGGTTAACATGGTATCAGAGCATCGGTTCATTGAAGCATTCTTGGCTACTTGATTTTTTTTCTTTCTTCTTTCCTGATTCTGTTTCAGGGTATACTTGCCCCATTTTTGATTTCTTTTCTATTCTTTCTTCCTATTCATCTCTGTAGTTGGATTGTCAATCAATCAAGAATGTCCACTCCAATTCCAGAAATTGTTCTTTCAGCCGAAGATCTGGCTGAGGCTTATTGCTTACATCCATCAGATCATCCTGGACTATTGTTGGTTTCTACTGTCTTTGATGGTAGTGGCGTTGGCTCATGGAAGCGTGCAATGACGATTGCTCTTTCTGCCAAAAGTAAGCTGTATTTTGTTGATGGCAGCTTGGCTAGACCTGCACTTACTTCACCAGATCTCAAGAAGTGGACAAAATGCAACGATATGGTAATGTCCTGGATCTTGAATGTTCTTAGCAAAAATATTGCTGACAGTATCATATATGCCAAGACTGCTAGACAAATGTGGGTAGAATTGGAAGAATGGTTTGGCCAAATTAATGGTGCTAAACTGTATCAGGTTAAAAAGGAAATATGTACTGTTAATCAGGGTGCAGAGGACATTGCATCTTACTTTACCAAAGTAAAGAGTCTGTGGGATCAGTTAGATGACCTTGATGAAATCCCTGTCTGTACTTGTTCTTCTGCGGACAAGATGCTTAAAAGAGAACAAAATCAAAAGCTGTTGCAGTTCCTGATGGGGCTGAATGATGATTACAATTCTATCAGAGGAAATATCCTCATGATGAGCCCCCTGCCCTCCATCAGTCAGGTTTATTCTATGCTGGTTCAAGAAGAAAAACAAAGGGAAATTGGCTCTTCTGGACATTTGCTTGGAGATTCTGCCTCACTTGCTGTTGAGATACATAAACCCAATTTTGCTTATAAAGGAAGAATGGAGAGAACTGAGGGGAGACAGGAAAACACCTACAGCAGGTTTGATAAAGCATAAACAAGAAAAGCTGGTCAATCTAATCTTCTTTGCAGTTATTGTAAGAAGCCTGGACATTCTATTGATAAATGCTACAAAATTCATGGATTTCCTCCCAATTTTAAGTTCAAGAACCCACGAAGAACTGCTGCCTTAGTTCAGACTCACGATAGTGATAATACATCTATAGCACATCATCCTTATCAGCATACTGCAATTTCAGTTCCAGGGCTGACACCAGAGCAATCTTCTCAACTTATTGCTTTACTTCAGAATGTTCAGCTCAACAAAGAAGGACAGGATGTTACTCAGGCTGGTCATTCTGCCTTCACCAGCTTTGCAGGTACAACTTTACATAAACACAGACAGAATTTATGCTTACTATCCTCTCTTGTTGATTGGAACAATATATGGATTATAGACACTGGAGCTAGTGACCACATGTGTCACAGCAGGGAGCTTTTTACTACATTTCTTTTCCTTATCAAACCTATTGCAGTCACTTTACCAAATGGCAAGAAGGAAATTGTCACTCATTTTGGCACTGTGACAGTTACCAAAGATTTAGTTCTCCATGGAGTTCTCTACATTCCAAATTTTAAATACAATTTGCTCTCAGTAAGTAGACTCAGCAATAAGGATGGAAGTTATGTGACCTTCACTCCCAAATATTGTATTATACAGGCCCCTTTAGTGAAGAAGCCTCAGGTTCTTGGTGAACTGATTGGAGGCCTTTACTTGCTACAGCTCAATCAGATTGCTTCACCAACTACTACTGATTCCAGTGTCTGTATTCAAGATGTTCTTCCTAATTCTTCTGGCGCAGCTTGTAGTGCTAAAGGTTCTGTACATGACATTGTTACTTGGCATGCAAGACTTGGTCACATATCCCTTTCCAAATTGTTGAATTTGAATTTGACTTCCAAAGATGTACCTAAAGATGTAATAAAGCAGTGTTTGATTTGTTCCAAAGCTAGACAACACCGGTTGCCCTTTCCTCATAATCAAATTCATTCTACACATGCTTTTGAACTTGTTCATATTGATTTATGGGGTCCATATCGTGTGCAAACTTACAATGGCTACAAGTATTTTCTAACTATAGTCGATGACTGTAGTAGAACCACTTGGACTCATCTTTTAGCTACCAAAAGCAATGCTCTGCCTCTCATTAAGGCTTTTATAGAGATGATATTTACTCAATTCAATGGCAAGGTTCAAACTATAAGATCAGACAATGCACTTGAGCTTGGTCTTAACAAGGAGGCTGCACAATTTTTTTCCTCAAAAGGGATTGTACATCAAACTAGCTGTGTGGCTACCCCCCAGCAAAATGGAGTGGTAGAGAGGAAACATAAGCATCTTCTTGAGACAGCCAGAGCACTCTTATTCCATTCTGCATTACCTATCAAATACTGGGGGGAATGTGTCCTCACTGCTACTTATCTTATCAACCGGATTTCTTCTAAGGTTCTTAAAGGCATGAGTCCTTTTTCCATTTTGTTTGGCAAGCAGCCTAGCTATGATCATCTCAAAATTTTTGGTAGTCTTTGTTATTCTTCCACACTTAAAGCTGGTAGAGACAAGTTCGAAGCTCGAGCTGTTCCTTGTATATTTTTAGGGTACCCTTTTGGCCAAAAGGCTTACAAATTGCTTAACCTTGAAACACATCAAGTATTTACCACCAGGGATGTTGTTTTCCATGAAACACTTTTGCCTTATCAGCATGTCTCCAACAATACTGGCTCTTCCTCCATTTTTCCTCCCAATGACTCTCACATTTTTTGTGATATTGAACAACAAGCCCCAGTCTCCACAGAATTTCATGGTCAACCTTCTCCTCCCTCTTTGTCAAGAACAGACACTTCCTCTAGTCCCTCCTTACTGCCAGCCAGGAGATCCAACAGGTCACATAAGACACCTTCCTATTTGAATGAATATGTCTACAACAGTGTCTTCACAAAGCCTTCTGACACCCAACCATTTCAGTGTTCCAAAACAATAACCTCTTTTTGCTGTAATGCCATTCTTCCTGACTCTTCTTTTTACACGTCTAAAGATTTTTCTCAGCCTTTGGTCTCTCACAGAGAACCTAATTCATATGAAGAAGCAGCCTCAAAGCCAGAATGGCAGGAGGCTATGCAAAAGGAGTTTGAGGCCCTTCAAACCAATCACACTTGGGATTTAGTTCCTTTACCTAAAGGAAAACGGCCTATTAGCTGTAAATGGGTTTACAAAATCAAGTATAAGGCAGATGGTAGTATTGAAAGATGCAAGGCAAGGCTTGTGATTAGAGGGTTTACACAAAAAGAAGGAGTGGATTACACTAAAACCTTTTCTCCTGTGGTAAAAATGACCACTATCCGCAGCCTCATTACTGTTGCTGTCAAGCAACATTGGCTTATTTACCAACTGGATGTCAATAATACTTTTTTACATGGAGGCCTTTATGAAGATATCTATATGAAGCCCCCACAAGGGTTGCTTGTTTCTTCTAGTAACATTGTGTGCAAGCTGCAAAAATCCTTATATGGGCTCAAACAAGCATCGAGGCAATGGTATGCAAAGTTATCTGACACATTGAGAAGTGTTGGTTTTCAGCACTCCAAAAATGACTATTCACTATTCTGTAAACAGCAAGGATCCTGCATTATTTTACTCGCTGTTTATGTAGATGATATTGTTGTCACTGGCAATAATCCTGATGAAATTAATGCCTTGAAAGCTTTCCTTGACAACAAATTCAAAATTAAGGACCTTGGTGAATTAAACTATTTTTTGGGTATGGAGGTTACCAAATTACCTATTGGAGTGGCCCTCACACAAAAGAAGTTTGCTTCAGATTTACTGAAGGAGTTTCAATGTGACAACCTCCCTCCTACTAGCTGTCCTCTTGGTCCTCTTACTAAAGGTGTTACTGCTGAAGAACAGCTTACTGATGTCACCAGTTACAGAAAGTTAGTAGGTAAGCTTAATTACCTCACTAACACAAGACCAGATATTGCATTTGCTGTCCAATACCTAAGTCAATTTCTCCAAGCCCCTACTAACTCTCAGTGGACAGCAGCCTTACATACCTTGAGATATATCAAGAAGGATCCTTCTCAGGGTTTGTTTTTCAACAACAGCAATGACTTCAATCTCACTGCATATTGTGACTCTGACTGGGCACAATGCCCTTGCACTAGGCGATCAGTTAGTGGATATTTCATCATGCTTGGTGGCAGCCCTATCTCTTGGAAGTCCAAGAAACAACCCACAGTTGCTTTATCTTCTACTGAGGCAGAGTACAGATCCATGAGGACAGTTACTGCAAAACTTTCCTGGCTTACTCGACTCCTCTCTGAGTTGCAAGTCCCTTCTATTCTTCCCATTCCTATCAAGTGTGATAGCCAGGCAGCCATATACATTGCCAAGAATCCGGTTTTTCATGAAAGGACAAAGCACATCGAGTTAGACTGTCATTTTGTCCGGGAAAAACTTCATGAAGGATTAATTTCCTTGTCTTACACTAAGACTACAGACCAACTCGCAGACATGTTCACCAAATCTCTCCCCGGGCCATAACATCATCATCTTTTGTGCAAGTTGGGGGTTTCCTCAGGATCACCCTCCAACTTGAGGGGAGGTGTTAGTAGTTAGTCTGTTAGTAATTAGTTAGACAGTTAAGCCAGCTCAGCATGATTAGTTTTGCCAACTCATTCATTCTGTTAGACGGCTAGTTTCTTGGTCAGTTTCTTATTTTCCTCCTCTGTATATATACATTCTCACCTCTGTATAGATTGATACAATAATGATGAATATACATTCTCTCTCCATTCTCACCTATGAGTCCAAAGGTTAACACTATTATCACAAGTATTGCACAAAAAGTCTAATGCAGACAATTATCAATCATAAGCATCATTGTCAACAGCATGTGGGAGAACAGGTGACTGCCCCAGTCGAATCGTAGATACCATTTATATAATAAGGCCTAGGTGGCTGCACATCTTTCTGCTATTATCACAAGTACTACACAAAAATCTAATACAGATAATTATCCAATCATAAGCACCATTGTCAATAGCATGTGAAAGAATAGGTGACCACCCCAATCGAACCACAGATACCATTTATATAATAAGGCATGGGTGGCTGCTTTGTTTGCTTCAGCCCTAGATGGCTAAACCTCTTCAAAACAAGCTTTGTCAAGGTGCAGGCTACAACAACCTATAAGAAAAAGAACCTGAATTCCGATTCCCTTAGGAAGTCAATGATCCATGAAAAAAGGTAGGAGGGGACATGACAGTTTCCAAGGTAGCACTTTGAGTGGCATTGACGCCAACTGCAAGGACCATAGGCTCTCTAGAAGAAACAGTGATGGTGCTTGCTAGCCAGTTACTTTTTAGAGCCTCTTGGGCCTCTTCTTCCTCAGTGGCAATGTAAAATGGAAGATCTCCAGGGCATTGCTGTATATTTGCAACCCCACTCTCAACTTCAGAGAGTGAGAAGTAACATTCCCTAATTATCCACAGAGTCTGTAATGCGTGTCTGAGATGACAATGAGCTTTCTCATGATGAAAACCCAAAATTAAGAATTAATTGCAATAATCTCCCACACAAAGACAACAACATCCATAGTTGAAGCAACATTGGCGCCACCAAGGAAATCCATTAGCACGTAGATGATTACACTAGCCACCTTTGGGAATTTCAACGCACATATGTGGGTGGCCAGAACAAGCATTTGCTGATACTCTCGGTTCTTCTCAAGCTTTGTGCTTTGGGCCTTTACAAATCATAACTTCCTTCTTCAACGTAAGAACCACTTTCACCAATATTACTGGGTGTAATCTATTCAAGAGCAATATCTAGTGTCTCTTTCCTAATGTTAAGCTTGGGACTAGAAAGATCATGAAGATGTCCATGATCTTTTTAACCATAATCTCTTTATAAGAAGACTTTAGCTCATGAAGCCGCTCAAAGATAATGAACTTCGCATTATCAGCACTCCAAGACTGTAACAGGTTACAGTAAA
Organism: Carnegiea gigantea; assembly: GCA_029747015.1. Taxonomy (NCBI): domain Eukaryota; kingdom Viridiplantae; phylum Streptophyta; class Magnoliopsida; order Caryophyllales; family Cactaceae; genus Carnegiea; species Carnegiea gigantea. The sequence continues at coordinate 336,123 of JAKOGI010000487.1, forward strand.
TATCAATAGCTGCCCTAATCGTCACAGGTGTCAATGACAGAGAAACAAGGGTATCTGCAGATACTAGAGATATAATGATCTGAATATACTTCCCCTTCTCGTGCTTATTAGTCCGACGTACCTTGTGAATCAACTCCAAAACCACCAACTGCAGTTGTTCAACCCAATCCACGATTCAATCAATGTGCGTTAAAAGGTAGTTAACAGCCCGTTCCAGGGAACGTGTGAATAGCACGAGGAACACATTCCTCTTGGTTGAGGGATCTTACTCTTGCTCTGTTGAAAGAATCTTCTCTATTGTCTCAGGTGCATCACCCAGAAGCTTCTCTCTTTGTGGGCATTTGTACATAGACATCACAATAAGTATCACGTTCCACCTAACAAGCAGATGCCTACGCTCTAAATTACTTAATACAGACAGGATCAAAGGCTCAATTATCTCAGTCTTATTCAAGCGACAAAAGAATCTAAGCATGATAATATGAATATATACATTCCGGTGTTGCAAATTATTCCTTAGATTTTGACAATGCAATATCATTTCCCTTGGGAGTCAGTCTTACTAATCATTTCCAAGTAAAGCAGTAAAAGCTTTTGGACTGTGTGGTCTTCAGATGGAAACATATTCCAGACAATAGTGATGAACAAGTGGAGCAATTTCTCTTCATTCAACAAAAAGCATGATTCTCTTTTATAAGCCATCACTCCCTTCCAACGTTGCCTTCATGTGGTGTCCCCAGGTCAAACTTAACCAATAGCATGCAAGTTTTCTCCATGATTTGGCCTTCTTTTTGTAAGATCTGGAATGTGAACAACAAAAACAACAACCCCATTCATCAAAATAAAAACCGAAGTCCAATTGAGCTCTCCAGCCCTCTTAACTACCAATGTAAACCCCTTTCCCAAATGTTGCAAATACTCTTTAGCAAAGATAACAAAGAAGAATTTACTATCAAATCATCAAACAACATAATGAAACCTATCAAGACAATGTAGAATCTCAATAATCATCTATCCAGCCCACATTTCGATGAAATCTGAGCATTCCTAGCGGACCCACAAACTGTACCTGCTGCATGTTATGAATACGAATTTGACTTCAAGACACTACTAGAAAAAGGGCTTTTAATGATGAAAAATTTCATCGTTAAAAGTGTATTTTATCATCTTTAATAGTATTAATGACCAAAAAATTGTTGGTCGTCGTTCGTTATTATTGGTCCCATCATTAAAAGTTGTAACGATGATTTAAAAAACTTCGTCGTCATTAGTAATAACGATGAAGCAAATTTTGGTCGTTACTACTTAGTTACTAATGATGAACTATTTAATGAGAGTGACCAAATTGTTGGTTGTAAGTTGTGTAATGACGACCACTTGCTATTACACTCATTATCATTAACAACCAAATTGTTGGTCGCAAACGATATATTAAAGATTACTTGCAATTGAATCCTAGATCATAACGATGAATTATTGATTTCACAATGACCCAATAGTTCGTAACGAAATGATGATTTTAGTAACCATATAATAGCAAGAAGCAGTATTATTCGTACAAGTGACAATTAACTTTCAATATGTAACGGTAAAAGATTACGAAAAAGAAACCAATAAATACCAAACTAAAATTAATATATTTCCATTCATTGTCTAATCCTTACAAATCACAAATACGGATTACAATAAGTAGAACTAATAATAGAGAATACTTCAACCAGAAACCTAATATTATGCCCTCATAATTAAAGTAAAAGATAAACAGGTGACAATAGAAAAGCAAAAGGAACTAATGGTGATAACTGGACATTCTGTGCTTAAAAACCTGCAAAAATAGAACAAAATCTCATTAAAAACCAAGAAAAAAAGGTTTAGACTAGTACAAATAGAATTAAAAGGTAAAAATTGTCCAAACCTGTCCCAAAAACGTCATAGATAACTAGAGGTTGTAAATCATAACTTCGTGCAATTCATAATCCCTTTGAGCAACTATTTTGAAATGTTATTCAATTGTACTTTGTGCACAAGCTGTCAATGAAATCAACATTCAGAAGGGGATAGCCACAGAATTCACCTTAAGCTGCCAATAACATTGCACAATCTTCACACTACCAGAGGAAAAGCTCAATAAAAAAGGAAAAAGAAGAAACAAACCCTAAGTACAACCATTTGGGCATTCTAAGATGAGGACTCGTATGATAACTCCTTGAGACATGAGTTGCCAATGCCTGGAGCAGCTGCTATACCTGCTCACACTCAAAAAAGCACAAACTAGTGGAAAGTCTTGAGCTGTAAACACTTAGAAATCCTCCAAACAATCCTGCAAATCTAAGCATGCCCACAAAGAAAAATTTAGATTGTATGGTCAATCACCAATCATTAAGAATACTCAAAACACTCAATAAAACATCAATGAACTAATATCAAGTTTTGAATGTGCATTTAAGGTCCCTCCCCCACTACTTAGATTACCCTAACTGAGTCCACTCGATAAAAGGATTACAGCTTATGGTCAATGAATCTCACATTAGGAACGCGCTCTACTTAGTCTGCCCTACAGACCTGCTGAGTACACCCAAAGAGATTTCAGTGTACAATTGGTCACCTAGTCAGTAGGAACTCATCATGAGGCTCTTTACTTTGGGTGATTGGTACAAGACTCTCAAGTGCTTCGGATCACTCTTCAATTGCCTGGAATGGCTTCCCAAAATGAACATTGGGTGCAAGGCTAGAGTTTCGTAGGTAAGCAATCCCTGACTCATAGTGATTGAACCAACTAAAAGTAGCCAACTTTGCAATGTTGACCTTTCAGTATATTTCATAGTAACACAAGCACATCTCTTCACTGTCCATTGAAAAGAAACAACAGTTAACAGTCAGTAGCTAAAGATTAATTTATTTACTTAGTCTAGAGCATATTCAGAGCAGAGAAGGAAGTGAGCTTGGGCAAGTGTTACCAGGCCACAGAAAAAACTCTAGCCCCTTTTGTAATTCATCAGATGCTGTGCGAGAAAGAAGAAGATTCCTCAATCCCTGATTACATAACAAATTACTCAAACGGATTAGTGAAAGTGATTTTCTGCCAGGGATTCAACCTATATTGAATTCCGACAGTACTTGTAAACCCTGGGTTTTTTACAGCGACTTTGATAAACAAGAACTTAATCAAAACAAAAGGCCTTTGAGTTCTGTGAAGTGCCGTGCGTTTCTCATTGCTCCTCTCTGTTTTAATTCCTCTATTTATACATACATGTTATGTATGGCGCCATGATGTAAACCTTCCTTGGCCCTCAAGCTTCTAAGTTTCTAGATGGAAAAAAGGAAACCAAACAATTATAAAATTCTATTAGAATAAATCTATAATAATAAATCTAGTTTATTTCCTAATACTCCCCCTCAAGTTGGAGCATGGAGATCGAGGATGCCCAACTTGGCCTTGAGAAATTGAAATTGATTCTTGCCAAGCGACTTGGTAAATAAATCTGCAGGTTGTTGATTGGTCCCAATATGAGCTAGCATGAGTAGACTGGCTTCAAGTTTTTCCCCGGACAAAGTGACGGTCGATCTCAATGTGCTTGGTCCTCTCGTGGAACACAGGATTGCGTGCAATATGTAGAGCTGCTTGGCTATCACAACAGAGTTTCATGGGGGAAGGAAAGATTCCCAAAGAGGCAAGGAAGGACCTTAACCAGATCAACTCACTAGTAGTAGCCATGGAGCGATATTCCGCCTTAGTTGAAGACCGGGAGACAGTTGCTTCTTGCTGCGCCAAGAAACTGGTGACCCGCCGAGTGTGATGAAGTAACTGGGTAGGGACTTGTGCGAAACAGGACAAGCGTCCCAGTCCGAGTCACAATAACCAAGAACTTCAAGATTGCTATCGGACCTAAGCAAAATACCTTGACCTGCGGTACCCTTCAAGTAGCACAAAACTCGCCGTGCAGCGTCCAGATGCTCCTCTCGAGGAGCTTGCATGAATTGAGAGAGGATGTGGACAACATAGGTGAGATCAGGTCTGGTGATTGTGAGATAAATGAGACGGTCGATAAGCCGTCGATAGCAAGTAGGGTCTGGGAGGTGCTTTCCTTATGCTAAAGCTAGGCGATGATTCTGTTCCATGGAAAAGTCAGCTGGCTTAGCTCCTAGAAGTCCACACTCATCAATGATTTCGAGTGCATATTTTCTTTGACATAAGAATATCCTGTGGGGACCTTTAGCGACTTTAATACCGAAGAAGTATTTCAAAGAGCCCAAATCTTTAATACTAAAACATGCATGAAGGTAAGCTTTGAATTGTCTGCATGCTTCAGTATTGTTTCCTGTAAGCACAATGTCATCAACATACACCAAGACACCCATGAAAATGTTGTCCTTGCGATAAGTAAATAAGGAGTAATCCGCATAGAAACGTACAAAGCCATACTCAGTCAACTTGGCAGATAGTTTAGCGAACCACTGTCTGGGGGCCTGCTGAAGCCCATAGAGAGATTTCTTGATGCGACAAATAGTGTTCTTATTGGTACTCTTGAATCCGGGAGGGAGTTTCATATACACTTTCTCTACTAGGTCTCCATGTAGAAAAGCATTGTTGACATCTAGTTGATGTAGTTGCTAACCTTTAGCTGTAGCTACTGCTAAGAAACATCGAATACTGGTCATTTTCGCAATGGGCGCAAAGGTTTCATTATAATCAAACCCCTCGATCTGATAATCTCCTCGGATTACCAGGTGTGCTTTATATCTTTCAATGGTGCCATCGGATTTGTATTTAACTTTGTAAACCCATTTATAGCTAATAGATTTCTTGCCAGGCGGAAGAGGCTCGATCGTCTAAGTGTGATTCTTTTCTAAAGCCTTGATTTCGTCTGCCATGGCCTTACGTCAATGGTCATTTTGCACCGCCTCATGATAAGACCGGGGTTCTGCAATCTTAGTAATGGCAGCTAGAAACTGTTGGTGAGAAGCAGAGAACTTTGTACATGTAACATAGTCCTTTAAAGGGTAACGCGTACCTAAGGATGCTTTTTGAAGAGGTATAGTAGGAGAAACGGGGTTGTTAGGATGAACGGTGTAGCACATGAACTCATCAAAATGGGTCGGGGGCCTGCGGGCCCGATTGCCTCGTCGAGGCGCCTGGTCAATGGGATCAGTCTGGACTGATCATGTAGATGGGCCAAACGTAGACTCTGGTCACCTTGTGATCTCTAGCCCAGTTCGGTTCCAGTCTTCAGCAGAACCGGGATCAGTGATGACTTGATCCTGGGCCATGGAAGGCCCAGTTCTAGGCGTGAGGGAGCTGCTGCCTGAGGATTGGGCCGGTGGCTGCTGGGCTGAGTCGTTCCCCCTGTCTGCAGGCGTGACTTCCGTTTGGGCTAGCCAAGTGTCTTCTTCATACTCGGTTGTTGGATTCAAGCTCAGATTGCTTCCATGCATATGGTTGCATTCACCTGAGCTTGATTTGAAAGGGAACACTCTGAAAGGTGCGTTGGATTGTCTAATGTTGGTAGAGAGAATAGCTAGTGTTTGGACATAAACATAGTCTAAATCCTAACTAAGTGTAGGATTGCTACTCTTATAATTTAATTGGGCTAACCCTATGAAAATAGGTGATTAGAACAATTAAACTAGCCTTTGACCCTTGAAAGAGGGCTTTGGTGAGTTTTGATGGTGCAATAGATCATCTCTGAATGCTAGCATAACTTGGAAAGTTTAAGGTTTGACTCGATTAGTTAGTTAATCTTAGGTTTAATTATAATCAAAGTTGTTTTTGTTTGCCTTAATAGTTTAGTTCCTCTTCCTATCAACCCTTGTTTTGCCTAGATCGATATATTTGAGTTAGCTTTGGTGCTTGAAAATAAAACTCTTTGTGGATACAATCCGTACTTGCTGGTTTCTAGTTATAACTACACCTTGCACTTGTGGTGATTTTTCTGAACATACTTCCTACTACTACAACTCCACTGAGGTCATCATGAGCAAATCCTTATAGTACCACCTTGCCTCTATGTGAAAAAGTGCATTACTAGATGTACCTCTCAGGTACCTCAATAGCCATTTGACAGCTTCCTAGTGAGCTTTTCTCGAATTTGACATAAACCTGCTAATAACTCCCATTGCATGCGCCATGTATGGTGTAGTATAGATCATAGCATACATCAAACTCCCAAAAACGAAAGCATATGGAACCTTAATTTGGAATGTACTCTTACTCCTCAACTACCTTGGGTGATTGCTCGTTTAATAAATTGAGATGAATTGACATAAGAGTACTTCTGGGCTTAGCACCATCAATGTGAAATTTAGTGAGTAGCTTTTCAATGTGTTGCTCTTGGAATAACGTTAACGAGACTTCAATGTTCCTGATTGTTCTTGTGAAATTTGAATACTAAGAATCTTTTTGGCTCACCTAGGTCCTTCATCTCAAATTCTTGTGACAACTTCGCCTTCAAATTATTCATCTCATTCATATTAGAGCCTGCAATCAACATACAATCCACGTACAAGAGTCACATATAAGAATCATCAAACTTCTTAAAGTAACCACACTGATCCTTATCACTCTTTTAGAATCTATTGTTGCACATAAAAGTATTGAACTTGAGACAACACACGTCCTCAACTACCTCAATTGCCCTCTTCAGTCGGTTTTTCTTTTTTCTACTAGGGTTAATTCTTCTTCAAGTGGCCTTTTTCACCATAATGTCAGTAAGAAACATCAGCTCTATTTCAAGATTTATACAACCATTTGACTTTGATCTATTAAATTTATTATGACCTCGCTGCCCTTCTGCACTGAGTGCACTTTTTAATGAGTCCCCTAACTCCATGTTGTCAATACTTTCATTGAGAATTATATCCCAAACTTCATCAAGATCAAAATTGCTAATTGCAGAATCAATAGCATTCACATGGATCAGGTAGACATGACAGCAAAATCAAGGCCTTAATCCCATCATCAAAATTAATACTAACAACGCTTGATTGACTTGTGGTCATATTAAATTGATTGATATGATCAATAGCAGAACCGCCATTAGAGATTTCAAGATCAAGCAAACTATGCATTAAGAATACATTGTTCATGTCTGACAGCTTCTCACACATATTTGACAGAACCTTCAACAAGTTTGAAGTCCTTTTCTTGTCCACAATATTGAATATGACATTTCTGACTAATGTCTACTGAAATATGCCTAGTGATTGTTGATCCAAATGCTCCCATTCTGCCTAGGGCAAGGAATCAGGTTTCTTTCTTGACAAAAAAAAAAAAAAAAGATGGAGATTTTTCTAGTACAGATAATCCTCAATCCACATCCTCCAGAATCCAAAATCTTCCCTATCAGACTTACATATTTTCACCTTCTCGTCCTCCATTTCTCAGATTTTTGTGATTCACTGAACCGTCTTAGCATCAAAGACACAAAATATCTAAGCAAAAAATTAAGAAGAAGAACATATAATTTTTATGTGGTTCAACAATATCCCTATGTCTATGATGGCTAGGATTTTATTCATTATGATTTCTTTTGGTACAAATACATCAAAAGAGAATAACGCTCCTTATACATATACACACACACACACACACACACACACATACATATATATATATATATATATATATATATATATATATATATATATATATATATATATATATATATATATATATATGTACATACATATATATATACACACACACACACACACACGCACACACACATATATATATATATATGGCGCTGCTCAAGTAGGATGAGGTTTTGTATAGAATGAGTAGGATGAACAAATGGAGGTGTTGTCTACCTCTCCCTCAGAATTAATCACCAAACAGAGTATTGATGGTCACTGAACCTAAAACTATTGATCATTGAAATTAGAACTATTGATCACCAAACATCTCTATCACATATCGCGTTTATAATATATGTTTTTCCATATGATATTAGTTCGTGATCAACTTATTTTCTTATAGGTAGGGATCCTGTCAGTTACATATGTTTGTGATTGTGTCTATCATTGATATGTGAGTATAATGTTTCATTTATATGGTGTCGTGAAATTACGATTGGTGATCATTACAAACATGTTTGTTGATCATAAACTATACACTCAATTTGTAGTTACATGAGGTTTTTTTAGGTAAGTTTAGCTTTATTTTCATCAAAAATCATAATATAAGGTTTTCTTAATGATATAAGTTTGTGATCAATAGATCCAATTTTCATGATCATCAGAATTATGCTTGGTGATCAACTAATCTATCTATGGTGATCATAATCGATGTCTTTGTTGGTTATAAACTTTACACTCAATTCTAGTGAGGTGAGCTTTATTTGTTGCAATTTCATCTTTATTTTTATGAGAAATCATCGTATACGTGTTTGTTTATGATATTAGTTAGTGATCAATAAATTCTATTTTAGTAATCATCAGGTTTATGTTTGGTGATCAATTGATCTAATTTATGGTGATCATTTAAAACATGTTAGTTAATCGTGAACCATATCCTGAATTATAGTTAGCAGAGCTTTATTTTTGATGTATTTGAGCTTTGCTTTCATTAAAAAATATAATATGTACTTTCTCTTATAATCTTAATTGGTGATCAATAGTTTTTGTTTCAATGATCTTTAGTACACTATTAGTAATCAATTCTAGATGAGTGGCAAATAACAACTCAATGCGCTTATCCTACTCATTTCACAGAGCAGCTCATCCTACCAGGGTAGTGTGTGTGTGTGTGTGTGTGTGTGTGTGTGTATATATATAAACACACACACACACACACACACACACACACACACACACACACACACACACACACATATATTATATATATATATATATATATATATATATATATAATATATATATAATATATACATATACATATACATATACATACATATGTATGTATGTGTGTGTGTGTGTGTGTGTGTGTGTGTATATGTGTGCGTGTGTGTGTGTGTGTGTGTGTGTGTGTAAATACATATATATATCCATATATATATATATATATATTGTGTGTGTATGTGTGAAACCTCAGAAAATCAAATTAGGAGACTTAGTGATGTGGACCAACCTTCGTAACCCAAGTCATTATAAATTTTTTTCACTACGTGTTGTCTTTTAAAACTTTATTTCAATGATGAAAAAAAATATTTATTTTCCATCCGGGTTATTTTGTTCCTTTTCTTCAATTTCAATAATTGCATATTTTGTCTCACAACTCAACTAATCACCTGTTCAATTATTTTCCTCCAAGCTATCTTTATTTTGAAATTTAAATTTTTTCCCCCGAATTAAACCCTAGAATTTGTACTTAATATCCTTCTTTTTCCCTCTTATTTTCTTTCCTTTCTTCCCCTACCCCTTAAAATGTTTCCAAATGAATTTGTATGCATAGTTGACTGCTAGGGGTGATTGTTTACTGAGTTTGTCTCACTTTTATAAAATGTTTTATTTTCAGGTGACTTAATTGTGCATGAGGCTGGGGAACAGAAAGTAGAGCGAGGCCCGAAGGCATGAGCCAAGATGATGGAAATTAGTTGTTAAGGCAATAAAAACATTTGCTTGGTTTAGTGGATGTTATTAAATTTGGAATAATGTGGAGGTTGAAATACTATTTGAGATTTTTGTATTAATAGTTATTTCGATATCCAGCCTGGTATTTCCAAGAAGGAAATATAGCGGTAATACCCGAATTAGATTCCGCTGCCATGTAGGATAATGGTTAGTAAATAACAAATGAAATTAGAGTTTCGGGGTGTTACAAAGTAGTATCAAAGCTCAGGTTAACTAACCTGAAGGTTCATCTAAAAGACTGTAAAAAGTTAAGGACTAAAACCGGTAGACTTAAGAACCGCATGGAGAATGAGTGTAGTACGGGGGCAGGGGATGCAAACATCTGCATATAGTATTAAATGAATGCATGATTGTGGGTTGAATTTATATCTTATGTGTACTTACTTTGTATAATAATGAAGGGTACCCAGCATTACGGCTGTGTAGGATGTCCTTGTCTACATCATCGGTTAGCTAAGGAGACAGGGAAGAGTGTGTGGGACCACGTACGACATGTGAGGCGGGTAGTAGACAGATACCTGGATGATAGGCCCAATAGCTATTTGGTGATTGAGAATAACCGAGTGGTCTTTCTATTGCTGACCCTAAAGGAGGACCCTGTGTGGCGCTATCGTGTTGATGAGTTGCACCCTCAGGCTCGTGATCCCTGCACGTGAGAGAAGTATTGTTGGTGTGACTAGGAGCCCATAGAGATGGATATAGAGGACCTAATTAACTACTTAAGACTGAAGGGACCCCACGACTTGAGAGTATTCCTACAGCCAGTGAGGAGGACGCCCCACCCTCAGGCGAAGAACTTACAGATGAGGAGGGAGACATTAAGGGGGTGGAGGATAACCCTGTTGAGACAGATCCTGGAGGGGAAGCCAACTCGATGGGAAACCTGAGTGCAGAAGAACCAATGGAGGAGGAGGACCCTGAAGAAGATCCCGAGGAGGACCTTGAGGAGGACCTGAGTGAGGGCGAATCAATAGAAGAGGAGGATCCTGAGGAGGATCTTGAAGGGGAACCTGAGGAAGATTCTGAGGTGAGTGAGGGATAGCTGATAGGAAGTGAAGACCTTGTGGAAGATCAGGAAGAAGAAAGGAGGGACCGCACTGTACAGGACGAGCAAACCAGAGGATCGGAGGACTTGGAAGAAGAGATAAATTTCTTATGGAATAGGGCCGATTGTGAGATAGGGGTGACCCGCTTGAAGCGGGGTAAATGTGGCCGGATGTGTAGGGATACCTGTCCACTAGACGCCCCCGACCAGTAGAAGCTGGAAGCATCTAGGGAGCTTGTTTTTTTTTTTTTTTTTCTAGGGCAGTATTGGTAGTTACTTTTCTTTCTGAGTTGTTAATAAGCCCCTGTGGCTGCTAAAGTTATACGCTAAGATGTAGCGAAAATTGTTAGTGTGAAACTCTTATGTTATTAAAATTCTATGTAATAAAATCTCCTTGGATTATTTGAATACCAGCATTCTTTGTTGAAAAAAAAATAATAATAATAATAATAATCATAAATCATAGGAATGTGATACATGTCTGGTGTGAACTGTTTGAGTATGTGACGCGGTGGTTGTATCACCTGAATGTGGTGATGTGCTGAAATCGAATTTCTGTCAAATGTTGCATGATGCACTAGCATGTACTGTATGCTTGAAATTTTGTAGAGCTTAGGATATGAACTATTAGGAGAAGAACTAAACCCGAATTATTTTCCAAACAGAATGGCGGGAAGCAACAACAACAACAACAGTGAGTCCCAAACTAGACCCCACCCTGTAGCGAGGGTCCCTACGAACCAGTACATCCCTATGCCCTACGCCCTCAGAATGGGCACGGATCTCGCAGTCAGATTGACAAAACTAACCCGCTAACGGGAGCTGAGCTTACCAATTTGTTGCCGCTGGAGATGCTACAAAAACAAGGGGAGCAATTATGACTCCAAAACGAGCAAATACAGAGGCTGATAGAGGTATGGGAGAAAAGGGTCGAGGAGGATAACTCCTATATGTTCAAAAGGTTCACAAGCCATCACTCACTCGTCTATGATGGCACTCCTGACCCTAAAACTTTTGAGAACTGGATTAGGGGCATGGAGAAACTGTTCAACGTACTCCAATACCCTGAGGAGTGGAAGGTGGGCTTCGCAGTATTCTATTTAAAGGACAAGGCTAACTTATGGTGGACCACGATAAGGGAGAGACAACACGAACCGGGATTCGACTGAAACAAGTTCAAGGAGATGATCAAGGATCATTTCTACCCTATCTCCCTCCAAAAGGCTGAGGGGGCGAGTTTATGCAACTGTAGCAGGGGAACATGAGCATACTCGAGTACGCCTCGAAATTTATGAAGCTTTCACGATTCGCCCCAGCCTTTGTAGCTGACGAAAGGCTGAAGATGAACCGGTTCGAGGTCGGGCTGAGCCCCACAATCAAAGAGATGATGTTTGTACGTCAGTACGCCTCCTACGTTGGCCTATATGACACTGCGGTCAATGTAGAGAGGGCGATGAAAGAGCAAAGTAACTATTTCAACGAGCAGTGGGGAACCAAGAGGAAGGAGGATAACTGGGATAACCGAGGTAACTTTCAACCGCAAGAGCAATACTGCAAGAGCAACTAGGGAAACTGGGTCACTACGTTAGGAAATGCTACTTGGTAAAAAGGTACTTTCGTTACGAAAGTCCTCAGCATCAGGTGTGAGATTGCCCACTTCCTCCACCTCCTACTGGACAAGGGGAAGATCAGAGTCAAGGACAAGGGCAACGACCCCAGCAGCTATATTAGAACAAGGGAGGACAGGTGGCCAACCCCAATCAATAAAATCGAGAACCTCAGCAAGCTCAAGCCCGACCTCCCTGCCAACGTCCTTGGAATAATGGGGGCAGAGTCTATGTAATGCGAAAGGAGGAAGTAGAGGATACTCCTAACATTGTGACGGGTACTTTCTCTCTCCTAACTCAACCAGTAGATATTTTATTTGATTCGGGTACCACGCACTCCTTTATTTCTGTTAGGCTAGTTGAGACAATAGGACTAACCCCCACCTATAAATCTTCATTGCTATCTGTGACTCTCTCTGATGGAAAGACTGTAACATGTGAGGAGCTATACGAGGGTTGCCCTATTAGAATATATGAATGTGAATTCCTAACGGATCTATATAGGTTTGAGTTAACTGATTTGGGTGTTATTTTAGAGATGGACTGGTTAGCTAAGTACCAGGCTCAGATAGACTGCTCGAAACGGAAAATCACCTTAAAGGGGCCCAATGGGGAGAAGGTAGGGCATAGGGGCCGGAGCCCCAGAATGGGAGTGAAATTGGAAACAATAATGAAAGCTCACAAGTTGTTAGGTAAAGGATGCGAAGGATTCCTGTGTCATGTAATGAATACCAAGGATGCAAAATCCTCCCTGGAGGACAATCTCGTGATGAGGGAATTTTCAGATGTATTTTCCGATGAAATCCTCAGCATGCCATACCTTAGAGAAGTGGAGTTTTGTATCGACCTAACCCCTGGGGTCGCATCTATCTCTAGGGCACCCTATCCACTGGCACCGGCATAATTGAAGGAATTAAAGACGCAGTTGAAGGAACTCTTGGAGAAGGGGTATATCCGGCCTAGTACATCCCCTTGGAGAGCCCCAGTTTTATTTGTAAAGAAGAAGGATGAGACCCTAGGGCTATGTATAGACTATCGGGAGCTTAATAAGATCACGGTCAAGAACCACTTCCCTCTGCCCAGGATAGGTGACTTATTTGATCAGTTGCAAGGCGCAGGAATCTTTTCTAAAATAGACCTTCGTTTGGGGTACCATCAACTCCCAATCAGGGATGAGGACATATCCAAGACTGCCTTTTGTACCATGTACGGACATTATGAGTTTGTGGTGATGTCTTTTGGCCTCACCAACGCCCCGACAGCATTCATGGACCTTATGAATAGGATCTTCAAATCCTATTTGGATCAATTCATGGTGGTACTCATAGATGACATCTTAATCTACTCAAGGACCCCCAAAGAACATAACCACCATTTACGGACAGCCCTGGAAGTGTTAAGAGGGAATGAGCTGTACACCAAGTTCTCAAAGTATGAGTTTTGGTTAAACAAGGTGGCGTTTTTGGGACATATGATATCCAATGAGGGAGTGTCTGTGGATCCCCAAAAGATAGAGGCCGTGACGAACTAGCCCAGACCTAAGAACCCGACGGAGATAAGAAGCTTCTTGGGGGGCCGGGTACTATCGCAGATTTGTTCAACATTTCTCGAAGATCGTCACTCCGCTCACGAACTTGACCAGGAAGATCACTAAGTATGAATGGACGGAACAATGTGAAGAAGCGTTCTAAGAACTGAAAAAGAGACTGACGAGAGCGCCGATACTGGCCCTACCTACTACTAGCAAGGACTTCGTAGTGTATAGCGATGCCTCCAGCAATGAGTTGGGTTGCATGTTAATGCAAGAGGCCGCATTAAAGCTTATGCCTCGCGGTAATTAAAGACGCATGAGCAGAACTACCCGACTTATGACCTGGAGCTAGCAGCGGTCATGTTTGCACTTAAGATCTGGAGGCATTACTTGTATGGGATACGTTGTGAAGTTTTCACCAACCACCAAAGTTTGAAATACCTTTTCTCACAGAAGGACTTGAATTTGAGACAAATAAGGTGGTTGGAATTTCTAAAGGACTACGATGTCCATTTCTAGTATCATCTCGGAATGGCTAACGTGGCAGCAGATGTGTTGAGCCGTCGGCCGTATCCAGCACTAGGCTGCTTGCTAGCGCTTCCGAATGAGTTGGGTGGGGAATTTCGGAAATTAGAACTCAACGTGGCCACCCCGAGGGCAAAACCTATGCTATGCACCTTAGAAGCACAGCCAACACTCATTGAAGAGATTCGAATAGCTCAGGCTATGGACTCCCAACTTGAGCGAATCAGGGAGGAGATATTGGTGGGAAAGGCGTCCGGGTTTGTAATTCATGAAGATGGCACCATTAGATTTCATAACCGGGTGTGTGTGCCTACTGTAGAGGCACTTAAGAAGAAAATCCTAGACAACGGTCACAATACACCGTACTCGGTACACCCTGGGGGAAATAAGCTATATAAGGACCTAAAGCAAACATTCTGGTGGAGTAACACGAAGCAGGAAGTGGCTGATTACGTAGGAAAGTGCCTAACTTGCCAACCAGTGAAAATAGAGCATCAACGACCAGCAGGACTCTTACAACCCTTGAAAGTCCCCGAGTAGAAGTAGGACTCGGTATCCATGGATTTCGTAGTGGGTCTACCTTTGACTCAGCGAAAGAATAATGCAATCTAGGTTATTGTGGATAGGCTCACAAAAACGGCGCACTTCATAGCCATGAGAGACACTTGAGCCTTGAACCAGTTAGCCTGTGCATACCTCGAAGAGATAGTGTGACTACATGGGGTACCGAGCTCTGTCGTGTTGGATCGGGACACCAGGTTCTAGCCTGGTTTCTGGCAGAAACTACAGGAAGTATTTGGGACGTTGCTACGTTTTAGCACTGCATTCCACCCAGCTATGGATGGGCAAACCGAACGTACCATTCAAATACTTGAAGATATGCTAAGAGCTTGCACTTTAGACTTTAAGAGTGCGTAGAACGAGCAGTTGGCACTGATCGAGTTCTCTTACAACAACAGTTACCATGCGAATATTGGCATGGACCCGTATGACGCACTATACGGGAGGAAATGCAGAATCCCGCTCTGTTAGCAGGAGATTGATGAAGCCCTTACCATTGGGCCAAAGTTAATCTAAGTCACCATGGATAAAATAAGAGTGACCCAGGAACATATGAGAGCCGCCCAGAGCCGCCAGAAGAGCTATGCTAACCGAAGGCGTAGGCCCCTTGAGTTTCAAGTGGAGGATCAAGTATTCCTTCGAGTTTCTTCGACCGAGGGAATCGCACGATTTGGGATGGCAGGAAAGCTTAGCCCAAGGTACATCGGACCGTATCCAGTCATACAGAGAATTAGGGAAGTAGCTTACCGACTAGTGCTGCTGCCCGAACTTCCAAGAGTACATAATGTATTTCATGTGTCGCAATTATGGAAATATATTCCAGATCCCTCACATATAATCGAACCCGATCCTATACAGCTCCAAGAAGACCTATCATACGAGGAACAGCCAGTACAGATCCTGGATAGGTGGGAAAAGCACCTCCGTAGGAAGATAGTGCCCCTGGTGAAGGTTCTTCGGGCCAATCATGAGATATCTGAAGCTGCTTGGGAGCCGGAGCAGAAAATGCGAAACAAATACCCTCATTTATTCCTATAACCAGGTGCGTGTAAGTTTTGGGGACGAAACTTTCTCAAGTAGGGTAGTATGTAAAACCCCGGAAAATCACATTGGGAGACCTAGTGACATGGACCAACCCTTGTAATGTAAGTCATTATAAATATTTTTCGCTACGTGTTGTCTTTTAAAATTTTATTTCAACGATAAAAAAATATTTATTTTCCATCCGGGTTATTTTGTTCCTTTTCTTCGATTTAGATAATTGCATATTTTGTCTCACAACTCAACTAATTATCTTTTCAATTATTTTCCTCCTAGCTATCTTTATTTAGAAATTTAAATTCTTCACCCTAAATCAAACCTTATAATTTGTACTTAATTATCTTCTTTTTCCCTCTTATTTTCTTTCCTTTTTTTCCCCCTACCCTTTAAAATGTTTCCAAATGAATTTGCGTGCATAGTTGACTATTAGGGGTGATTATTTACTGGATTTATCTCACTTTTATAAAATGTTTTGTTTTCATATGACATAATTGTGCATGGGACTGAGGAACAGAAAGTAGAGCGAGGCTCGAAGGCATAAGTCAAGACAATGGAAATTAGTTGTTAAGGCAATAAAAACATTTGGTTGGTTTAGTAGATGTTATTAAATTTGGAATAATGTGGAGGTTGAAATACTATTCGAGATTTTTGTATTAATTATTAGTTCAATATCCAGCCTGGTATTTTCAAGAAGGAAATACGGCAGTAACACCCCAATTAGATTCCGCTGTCACGTAGGATAATGGTTAGTAAATAAAAAATGAAATTAGAGTTTCGGGGTATTACAGTATGTGTGTGTGTGTGTGTGTGTGTGTGTGTGTGTATACACACATACACACACACATATAGATATATATATATATATGTATATATGTGTGTGTGTGTATATATACACTGAGAGTCTTAATACAGTATGAAAATTGTATCCTACTCATCAAAATGGAAACGCAATAGCTGCCAAAGACTAGGCTCTATAGTCCAATTCATGTCAGGCTCCATAAACCAACATTCCATACGACAATCTCAAGCATGATTCATCCTTGCCGAAGAGTTGATAGCTCATGTGGCACCACTGTCCCCTACTGTCTTCTCCACCCAGGTTCAAAATTGTGGCCTCATTTTTCAAATTTATTTGGGATTTAGATGGGGAGGTTGCGCTTGCTTGGGCCTGGGCAGCGCCTACTTAACCCTCCTCCTTGGGCTGTTGACCCATAGGGTTCCTCTGAGATAGAGGGACCAGCGGGTGTCCATACTTACCATGTTAAAAAAAAAAAAAAAAAAGGCCTTGATTTATACCATCGAAGTTAAATTGGATACGAAAATTAGATATTAATTATATCTATCTTGAAAACTTTTCCGTGACAAATATGTCAGGATGCTTTGCCCTCTTGAGGCACCTCATTAAAGAGCAGGGATTCCATATTGACCCATCTTGTCCCTTGTGTCAAAATAATACTGAATCCGTCGGTGATATCTAAACTGAGCATCCTATGGCTCATAAAGTATGGGATTTAGAGGCACGGCATAATTGTAAGTTGTTCATTTGATATTAGTGTTACCTCTGTACTGAAGAGCTACATAAACATGGTAATACCCATTCCATGCAATTTACTAGCTAGGATCATTATTCTTTTTTGGAATGTATAGAAGAGTAACGTTGCTTCAATCTTTCGAGCTTAAGCTTTTTTTCCACCTATTGCCGTTCTTCTTAGACCTGACTGGAAGACTTGAATCTCTGCAAGCACAAGCTTTTCCTTCACCCACATCTATTTTGTCTCCCAAGGCACCCAACCACGAGGTTGGAAGGAGCAAATCTCAAGGTGGATTCATCAAAATTAATTTTAGTCGATCCAAATTGATCTTCATCTAAAGGGTGCATGATTTGTTATTGGAGATGGAAAGGGATGATTCATTATAGCAATGTAAGATTCATAATGGCATGGGATTAGAGCTGCAAGTTTTTTTACATCATTAACTAATCAATTCATTGATTTTACAATAATGTAACACTTACAAAACGTATACTGCATGCTCGGAATCTGGACTACATGTAACTAGCATTTAGGGCACCCTATAGTTGTGGCTAGACATATGGATGAACTTGCTTAATCGCCCTGACCGTGTAGATAGCTATATCATTTTGCAAGAATATTTTGTCATAAGTTGCAATTAAAATCTCTGCATCTTTCATGTAAATGTGAATTAATTAATTGAATTGATAAAATATTGTACGTTGGATTTTTATTGTTTTTTCTATACATGTATATGTTTCAAGCAAGGTTGTAAAATGAATTGATGTGAAAATTTAGGGGACAAAAGGAATCTGTTAAATTATCAAAAGGCATATATATCTCTTGAAAAGTCATGTAGAGCTGACTTACAAATTATGTTGTAGTTAGGTCCACATTATGCATATACAACACATGTGTTGCGTTCATTTAGTAGCATTTTATAGAAGATTTAAACGGATACTTTTATCAGTCTTATGCTATAATAAATATATATAATCTTTAGGTGTAGTCATTTATTTTATTCGAGGATACGCATGCATGTTCCATTCATGTATACATTAAGTTTGATAATGTAATTGTGTAATTGTGAGTATATATTTTCTAGTTTTTTAAAATAAGATGATCATAGATATGTATATATTTTTGGGTTTTAAGGTGCTTCATTGGTTGTTATTTAATGGTGCCACACAGATTTTGTTTAATAGGAAGATAAAAATTGTAATATTAATAGAACATTGATAAACACATACTACCAAGGGCCTGTTCTTTTCATGGGTCAATCCATATTTTAATAATTTTAATAATTTGTAAAGTATCATGTGAGATTTAGGATCTGTTATTTTCGTGGGTAAATCGGGTGGGTAAAAGGGTGAAGTAGGTTGAAGTAGGTTGAGGTGGGTTGAGGTAGGTTGAAGTAGGTATTTTTTTTAGGTGCGTTGAAATAGGTTGAACTAGGTTGAAGTGGGTTGATGTAGGTTGAAGTGCGTTGAAGTTGATATATTATTTATGTGGTGGGTTGAAGTGGGTTAAAATAATGAGAATGTAATTAATGTGTGATAATTTATGAAGTTATCGAAAATTTGTGAAATTTTTGTCTACTCTTTTTTATTTTTTATTTTTTATTTTTTATTTTTCTATTTTTCATTTTCTATTTTTATTTTTATTTTTTATTTTTTATTTTTTATTTTTTATTTTTTATTTTTTATTTTTTTAATTTCTTTTTTATTTTTTATTTTTATTTTAGTTTTTGTATTTTTTTATGTTTTATTTTTATTTTTTATTTTTTATTTTCCAATTTTTTATTTTTTATTTTTTATTTTTATATTTTTTTAGTTTTCATATTTTAGTTAATATTTTTTACTTTTTGTTTTTTAATTTTTTAATTTCTTATTTTTTTTATTTTTTACTTTTTATTTTTTACGTTTAATTTTTTAATTTTTTAGTATTTTATTTTTTATTTGGTATTTTTCATTTTTATTTTTCATTTTTAATTTTTTATTCTTCTTTTTATGTTTTATTTCTTATTTTTTATTTTTTATTTTTTACTTTTTACTGTTTATTTTTTATTTTTTATTCTTTATTTTTTCTTTTTTCTCTTTCTTTTTTCGATGATTTTATGTTTTTTATGTTTTTTATGTTTTTATTTCTTTTTTTTATTTTTCATTTTTTTATTTTTACATTAATTTTAATTTTTAACTTTTAATTTTTATTTGTCATTTTTTTATTTTTTTATTTTTTATGTTTTATTTTTCATTTTTCATTTTTTATATTTTGTTTTTTATTTTTTTATGTTTTTATGTTTTATGTTTTTATTTTTTATTTCTTATTTCTTATTTTTTATTTTTTATTTTTTACATTTTAATTTTAATTTTTTATTTCTTATTTCTTATTTCTTAATTTTTCATGTTTTAATTTTTTTTCTTTTTTCTTTTTTATTTCTTATTTCTTATTTCTTATTTTTTTATGCTTTATTTTTTTACTTTTTATTTTTTGTTTTGTTGGAATTTTTTGTAACTTTTGTTGGCAATAAAAATAAAAAGATAAAAAATTAAAAAATAAATATAAAAATTAACAACAAACAAAAATACAAAATAAAAAATAAAAAAATTAAAAATGAAATGTAAAAAATTAAAAATTAAAAACAAAAAATTAAAAATAACAAATAAAAAATAACGAATAAAGAATAAAAACTAAAAAATGAAAAAAAAGAAATAATAAATAAAAAATTAAAAATGAAAAATAAAAAAAGAAAATTAAAATGCAAAAAATTTAAAATAAAAAATAAGAAATAACAAATCAAAAATTAAAACATACAACATAAAAAATTAAAAAAATAAACCATAAAAAGTAAAAAATAAAAAATAAAAAATAAAAATTGAAATTGAAATTAAAAATTAAAAACTAAAAATAAAAAAATAAAAAATAAAAACGAAAAATAAAAAATGAAAAATAGAAAATAAAAAACTAAAAGTAAGAAATAAAAAAATAAGAAATAAGAAATTTAAAAAATTTAAAAAATAAAAAACATAAAACAAATAAAAAATAAAACATAAAAACATAAAAACATAAAATAAAAAATTAAAATAAAATAATAAAATAATAAAATAATAAAATAATAAAATTAAAAATAAAAATAAAAATAAAAATAAAAATAAAAAAATAAAAAATAAAAAATAAAAATAAGAAATAAGAAATATAAAATTACAAATTACAAATTACAAATTAACAAATTAAAAGATTAACAAAAATTTAAAAAAAAACAAAAAATAAAAATAAAACATAAAAACATAAAAACATAAAAAAATAGAAAATAGAAAATAGAAAATAATAAAAAATAAGAAAATAAGACAATTAAAAAAATAAAAACATAAAAACATAAAAAAATACAAAATACAAAAATAAAAACATAAAAATTATAAAATTAAAATTAAAAAATAGGAAAATAAAATAATAAAAAGTAATAAGTGAAAAATAAAAAATAAAAATAAAAATAAAAATAACAATAAAAATAAAAATAAAAAATAAAAGCATAAAATTCAAAAATAAAAAGCAAAAAATAAAAATTTTAATTTTAAATTTTAAATTTTAAATTTTAAAAAATTAAAAATTAAAAATAAAAAATAAGAAATAAGAAATTAAAAAATTAAAATTAAAAATTAAAAAGTAAAAATTAAAAATTAGAAATTAAAAAATTATATAGAAAATAAAAATTATAAATTATAAATTATAAATTATAAATTATAAATTAAGAAAATTAACACATAAAAAATAAACATAACAAATAAAAATTAACAAATAACAATTAAAAAATAAAAAATAAAAAAATTCAAAAAGAATAAACAAAAATTCCACAAAATTTCGATAATTTCATAAATTATCACACATTAATTACTTTCTCATTATTTTAACCTACTTCAACCCACCACATAAAAAATATACCAACTTCAATCCACTTCAACCTGCATTAACCAACTTTAACGCACTTCAACCTACATCAACCGACTTCAACCTACTTTAACCTATTTCAACCCACCTTAAAAAAAATACCAACTTCAACCTACCTCAACCCACCTCATCCTACTTCAACCTATTTCACCTTTTACCCATCTAATTTACCCACAAAAAGAACAGGCCCAATACATCACTCTTGTATAAGTAATGTCAAGCAAATCAAAAGTCTAAATATGATTACTTGATTAGTATAATATAATGACTATGTAATAATCATATAATTGTCATATAATTAGTCTAAATATTGACATGAAGTTTTTTAAAAAAATATGTCTAAAAATTAAAATTAATAATGAGATTGTGCAACGCATGGGACCTAAAGCTAGTATATCTTACTTTTGTGTTAGCATATATGATGATATATTTATTTAGTAACGCATTGCTAAACATGAATCATGCATGCAAAAATAAGATGCAAAGACACTTTGTAATAGTCCAGCCAAAAACCTAATTTGATGGGACTTACACCTCAAATAGTGGTATTATTATTATCTAGGAAAATGATAAATGTCTTACTGTAGGACCGTTTTTAAGTGTCTTGTATTCATTTAAAAATTACATTATCATATTTTAAATTGGAAAACAATAGTATGAATAAATAGTCAAAGTATGTTACAACTTATAAATTGTACAAAATTATCTTTCTATTCATAATTTTTTACATCTACAATATTACATGTATAATATGTCTTATGGATGAGGTTGACCTAATTAAAGTACCATTTTGTACCTGTCGGAATAACCGACGGGTATCTATACTTAGTAATTCATAATTAATTATAATTATTGAAAATTCAATAATTTTAAATCATAAAACACATTAAATGTCTTGTAGCAAGGCATTTAAAAATGTCTTCTAATATGACATATATTATCATCTTGTTACCTAATATAAGATGAAAATTTTCTTGCTGAATCAATAATAACAGAGTGATCTAGGCACCCTAAAAATTACAAGTTTTACGGGGTTTAAAGCCTAATACTACTAGATAATCATGGACACGTACCCTCAAGGCAACACACAAACTTAAAAGCCCCCCAAAAGTCTCCCTTTCTCCCCGACTACTCAAACACCCATTATTTTATACACAATACCAAAACACTCACGCAACACATTGCCCCCCCCCCCCCCCCCCCCCCAACCAAAAAAAAAACAATATTTATTCTAATGAAGTACTACCATTAGTGACAAACATTCTACTTCGAATTATTTACTTTATATTTAGCCAAGAAAAAAAAATAAATATTATTTCTTGCTAATTGCTGTACGTACCCTTCCCTTGGTTTGTTCATCTTGTAGATTACTGGTAAATTAATTCCGAAAGGAAAGGCGAAAAATGATAAGTAATACTTGGAGTAGTTACTTAAACCTTGCAATGGTAAAAAAAAGGGGTTGTGAAAGCATTTTTCACAAGAAACATTAAACAAACTAACTTTTCTCTGGGTGGTAAATTAGAATATATTTGGCTGAAGTGATGATCAAGGTTAGCAAAATACTGATGCTAAGTGTTGTGGATCTTTGGAGAGATGTTTGTTTACTCAAACCTTAGCTGGTGTGTCGAATCTATCAGGCAAGGCATTTTGGCATGGTCTTCCTCTTTTTGGATATCTTATTTGTTTCAACTTTTTTTTTTTTTTTTTTTTTTGTCTTTTGAAGGTGACTTGTTTCAACACATTTGAACAATAGATCTTACAGAAGCTTTCAATCAACGAACCTTAGCCTAATTAGCAGACATTTTTTTGAAAAAAAAAATGCAAAATGATGTGTGACCAGAATGTATAAGCCTCTTAAAATAATTTTATTCGGTCCAAATAATGCATTGAATGTGTGAAAAATTACCAAACGTTAGTAGCTATAAGTAATTGAATACAACTTATTGATTGTTAGGTTGAATAATTTGCCTCCTATGTCAACGGATAGTGACAAGACAATATAATAGACCAATCTTATAACCAAAAAATTGTAAAATCATATGCGAGCAGAGCATAGAGGTCTTGACTTAAGATAATTTTCTTTTGATCCTAATAATGTCTTGAAAATAAATTTGCTCTTCAGAAATCCTTCTCTCCCAGTCATCACCTCCCTTTTTTTTTAAAAAAAATCCCTCTTTCTTTCAAGGTCCTCTAACATTTGAAGTTACCAATTAAATTTCCCAATTAAATGATGAAATTGAAATCTAGGATCTTTTGAATAAAGACTCTCATTTATACTACTCTAGGTATCTTGTTGGTAAAGTTCATTAAAAAGTATGTTGGAGTATGAAAGTAGGTATTGTTCCATATTGATAATATTCAAAGAATATGATAGTAGGTGTTGTCCCACGTTGATAAAATTAAAGGGTTTGAGCATGTATATAAGCTTATAAGTTACTCCACTCATTGCCAATTAATTTTGGTTGGAACCTTATTTGAGCTTGTATGCATGACTCTTTATTTAAAGTCCAATTGATATTAAAAATTTAACATGGTATCAGAGTGGGTTGCTCAATCTCGATTTGCAACCGTTCCTGTTTGATTAAAATTATGTGCAGGTGTTGAGCCTTGTTAGTAGCCCACACGTGAGGGGGCGTGTTGGAGTATGAAAGTGGGTATTGTCCCACATTGATAATATTCAAAGAATATGATAGTGGTTGTTATCCAAACATTGATGAAATTAATAAGCTTGTGAGTTACTCCACCCATTGCCAATTGGTTTTGAATGGGAACCTCATTTGAGTTTGTATGCATGACTCTTTGTTTAAAGCCCAATTGATATTAAAAATTTAACAAAGTAGACAATATAAGTCGAAGTTTGATTATTTGACTCCACATTTATAGTTTATTTTTTAAAGAGAGGGGCATTGGGTGCGACAGGGAATAGCCATCTATCATGATTATAACTTCCGTTTCAAGCATTGTAGCCTCTGTCCTCTCTCGCAAATTATTACGTACAACTGAATGGACAACTCAATTGCCCACCTAGGCCCACCAACAACATTTTTGAGTCCTCCAACTGCTGAGCCCTGACCCATTTTTTTTAAAAAAAAAAAAATTCATGCTCCTCAATTTTTTGAAATCGCGGTTTTTATTCTTCTCATGGTTCGGTTACTCTTTGCTGCTTCGATTGCTTTAGTGTTCAGCAATTATTGAATGGCTGGGTTTGATCTAAACGTCGCTATTGGTGTTGAATCTTCATCAAACGAAATTATTCGTCAAGTTTGATAGCGGTTTTTTGATCTCTATTTTTGTTTTCGAAATTGGAAGTTGCGTTCGTTAGTTTTGTATTTTGATGAGTTAATTTCAAGGATTTCGAATTGGATTGCATTCGTTCCATGTAAATTTTGGTTTGTGATATACGAGAAATGATAGCTCACCATTATGAGTTATGTGCACACTAAATATAGTCGTTGGCTCACTAGATGTATACATTTAGCTCACTATAAAAAATATGTTATCCTGTGCTACAAAGCAGTTTTTTGCTCACTAAAAGAAATGTTGGCTCATTAAGATTGACCTGTGTGCTCACTGATGTTGTATTATAGCTCATCACAAATGTTATGGTTATTTTTCCAGATGATATTTTCATTATTGCTATGTACATATGAGAAACAACAGCTCACCAATATGAGTTATGTGCTCACTAAATATAGTCGTTGGCTCACTAAAGAAATACATTTAGCTCACTTGTATTGAGCTTGTACTCAGCAATCATAAATCAGTTCTGTGCTCACCAAATGTAATCACTATAATTAATCTTGTGCCTAACAGGG
This sequence comes from Carnegiea gigantea, assembly GCA_029747015.1. Classification (NCBI taxonomy): domain Eukaryota; kingdom Viridiplantae; phylum Streptophyta; class Magnoliopsida; order Caryophyllales; family Cactaceae; genus Carnegiea; species Carnegiea gigantea. The sequence continues at coordinate 361,292 of JAKOGI010000487.1, forward strand.
AAAAAAATAGCTCACTATTAGTATAGCTCACTATAAAAAAATCTGTTGCCTTGCATTACATTTTGTAGCTCACCATATATCTATCATGATTCACTAAATAAATGGCATAGCTCACTAAAAAGAATAGTATAGATAGCCAGCAAATAATATTGTGAAGTTCTTGAGTTATATTACAGCTCAATCATTTTTTACTATGACATAAGAGTGTTTGTATTATATTTTGTGAGTATAATAGAAATGTAGTGAATTAATTAAATATAGTCAAACTCACTAAATATATGTCATAGCTTACTAAATATATGTCATAGCTCACTAAAAAAGTATAGACAACTAAAATATAGTTTAGTGAGTTTCATATGAACAATAACATTTTTTAGTATAATAGCACATTTTAATAAGTTATACAGTACTTTGACTAAGTGAAACCTAGGGTATATAAGATGCATTTGTTTGATCTATCCACTCACTAAAAGTATGTATTAGCTCACTAAAACTGTCTCTCAACTCGCTAAGTATTGTAGTGAGCTATACATTTTTAGTGAGCTGAAATTCGATTGTACAACTTCTTCTATACGATCAGTTGCATGATATAACAACTCAGTAAATAAATATCATAGCTCACTAAAAAAATATAGACAAGTAGAATACAGTTTAGTGAGTTTCAGATTCACACTAATATTTTTTTAGTACAATAGCACATTTAATAAGTTATATAGTATTTTTACTAAGTGAAACTTCGATACATAAGATACATTAGTTTCAGTATGTTTGCTCACTAAAAGTACGTATTAGCTCACCAAAACTATGTCTCAACTCACTAAAATATTTTAGTGAGCTATACATTATTTTTAGTGAGCGAAACTGGATACACGACAACATATTTTAGTGAGTTATAGGGTATTTTTAGTGAGCCGAAATCTGAAGATTTTCTTTGTGGGTCTGGTTGTACAGTTGCATTTGTACAACCGGGTGGACGATATAACGATTGGTCCTCTCTACATGTTTCGGTCCTAATCCTCGTTTGTAAGAGTTTTTTCCTTCGATTTTGATAAGGCCGGTGTTGGATTGGATTTGCTTCTTTGTAAGTGTTTGCTTGTATCAACTTAGTTTGACTCGTTGTCCTTGATTGGGTCGGATTCACATAGAAGATCTCTGGTGATTAGGGTTTACGTACTTTTTAGGATATTTGGTTCGTAGATGGTCAGATCATGTTGAGAGGATGAGTGAGGATGCACCTGTGAGAAGATATGAGATGATTAATCTTCACGAATGTGGGAGAAGCAGAAGACAACATAAGAAGAGTTAGAACGAGGTGATTAGGCATGATTTGAAATCTTTGCAATTAATAGAAGACTTGAATCATGATAGGAGTCTGTGAAAGTCGAGGATTAAGGTTGTGGATTATATGTGACTAGCTTCTTTTCTTTGGCTTTGGCTGTTTGATGGTAGAAGTATGTTGTGTGTGGTTCTCACTATTTTTTTCTAACTCGTGTTTGTAGTATTTTGTATATTAGTATCACCTTTTACTCAATAGAGTTATTAGCATCCCAACACTAATTGTTTAAGGTATGATACCTACCTCTCTTGTGATATTGTTATGCTTTTTATGCTCTTGTAAGTATTTCTTTTATTACCTTGTGTCCATCTACTTAATAGTTATAGTATTATTATTATTATTTTATATGCGAGTCTCTTCAAATCAGCCTCTTTCTTGTGAATTAATCATCCTTATCAATGGCATTTGAACTTGCTTATAGTAGATTATAACTCACCGAGGAAGAGGAGACTATGCTAATATGTGATAAGAAGGGGTCAATGGATCATTTGGAGCAAATTCAACTCTGTTTGTAAGGGAAGTTGTTCACAGATAACTATTTTAATGTCAGGACGATGAAAGTAAGGCTGAGGAATATTTGAAAGCTAGCAATGGGAGTTACAATGAGGGACCTTGATAAGAATCTAATCTCTTTCCAGTTCTTTTCAACAACAGACAAAGCTTTTGTGTTCGATGAAGGCCCTTGGGCGTTTGATGGGCATTTACTAGTCTTCAAGGATATTACTGGTATTGAACAACATAGGGATGTTAAGTTCGACTCCCGAAGGTTCTGGATGAAAGCATATGGAGTCCTTCCTCCGACACAAACTTCTTCTTTTGCTAAAAAATTTTAGGAGCTCAGATAGCCACCTTTTATGCTTGTGATAAAGCAAACTTGTATTTTGGAGAAGATAAATCAGTGAATCTCCAAGTTGAGTTAGATATCACCAAACCTTTGCAGCAGGGGATCAAAACTGTTGTGAAAGGAAAACCTATATGAATTGACCTTGGCTATGTGAAACTTCCAGACTTTTGTTATGGATGTGCGAGACTGGGTCATGTCTTGAAAGGATGTATGTCAATTATGTATATTGGGGACAAATTTAAACTGCAATACAGGGATTGGTAACATGCTCCTCCTATAAAGCATAATAAAAGGATTGAAGCAGAGAGGGAGGATGGAAAAAATTGTGTGTAGCTTATAAGAGGAGTAAGGAAGGGAATAAGGCTTATGCAAAATTAAATTTTGGTTCTCCTAGACATGCTCAGGGGTCAAAACCTTTGGAAGGGGTAACTAGTAGTGATATGATCATTGATAACGTTATTGAGGTCCAAGCTGGGAATGAGGCACTTAAGCAAAAGCAAGATGATGTTGTCAACCTTGATGATTTGAACAAGTCAAAAGTTTTCAGGAATGACGAGGACTCAAGCAGTGATGCTTCTAAATTGGTGAAGATTGTTTCACAACCTCGCCAAGGGCCATGAGTCTACTTTGTATTTACTGCAAGGGGCTTGGCAAACCCAAGCAGGTAAAGACCTCCATAGTATATTGTGTAGAGGTCACCCGAGCTTAGTTTTTCCCTAAGAGACTAAGCTTAGTAGTGTGGATATGCATAAGTTGACCAAAAGATTCTTTTCTTGTCATGATAGAGAATTCAATAGGGTTTGTGTTGACGCTAGGAGGAAAGTAGGAGGGTTAGCACTTTAGGTGAAGGACATTCAAGTGTTGCTTGTTCTAACCATATAGACGTTTAGATGGAGGGGCGTGATAATGCTCCTTATTGGCACTTTCTTGGGGTGTATAGTTGGCCAGAGACCCATAACAAATTGAGGAATTGTACCTTTTTCAAGATTTGCATGGTTGTTCTTCATTGCCTTGGTTAGTAGGAGGGGACATTAATGAAATTGTGTACAATCATCAGAAGAAGTGCAGACCACGCAAGCCACAATCCATTCTTGATGCTTTTCAACAGACTTTTAATGACTGTGGGCTGATTGATTTGGAGTTTTCAAGGAGGGAGTTCACATGGTGGAATTGTAGAGGTGGAGTTACTTCAAAGGAAGAACGTTTAGATAGGTTCTACATAAATATTGATTGGGTTGGGTCCTGACTTCAAGGTATCTGATCTAGATGAGAAGGCGTCGGACCATTTACTTATTTTGATTAATTCGACACCTCCTCAGGCACACTGCAGGCAGAAGAAAACAACCAGTTTGAAAATAACAAATGTGTGGAGGTGGTGAAGATCTCGTGGGAAGGTCCTTGTCTGTAAGATGTTACTACTTGATGTGTGAGTAAAATTGAGAAGTGCATGAAGATACTTCAAAAACAAAACTATGCTGAGTGTGGACATGTGCAAAAGGAGATTGATCTATGTAAGGACCTGTTTAAGATGGCCCAAGCTTTGGCAATTCGTCAAGTATTACTTGATGAGCTTTGTCATTGGAGGAGGAAAGAAGAAGTATTATGGTGCCAAAGGTCCCGTGTGGATTTTCTCTGATTTGGTGACAAGAATTCAACATGGTTTCATAGGTACAGCTAGTGTTCATAAATCTATTAATCTAATCTTTGGCCTCAAAGAGGTTGATGGATTGATTCACACCGACATTTAGGGGCTGGAAGGAATTGTGGTGGATTATTTTAGTTGTCTTTTTACCTTTGTTGGTCCTTCTAACTTGGACGTATTATTGACCTTCTCTCATCTAAGGTCACGACTGGCATCCAGGAGATTCTTGAAAGGTCGTACACTAGTGAAGAGGTGACAATGGCTCTTACACATATGCAACCTGGAAAGGCTCTTGGTGCGGATGGTATGAATCATTTCTTTTATTAGAAATATTAAGATATTGTTTTCCATGATGTTGTGCTTACAATTTTACACGGTAATCCTATGCCGGATGATTTTAATAATATGTATCATTCCTAAAAAGCATAAGCCTATGGAGATTCAGGACTTTATGCTAATAAGTTTGCGTAATGTTATTCATAAACTTGTTACCTAGCTTATATTGAATAGATTGAAGTAGATTCTACCAGCTATTATCTCTGATTACCATATTCTCCAACGACAGGGCGGCTTATCATGAACAATGCTTTGGTTGCTTTTGACGTGCTTCACTCTATGCATTGCCATTCTAGTGTTAATGGGAAAAGTTGGACATGTCTAAAGTGTATGCTATGGTGGAATTGATTTTTTTTAGGACAGTTGTATTAAAATTGGGTTTCAATCAGAGATGGTTGATCTTGTTATGAACTATGTAGAGGCTGTAACCTGTTCCTTCCTGATTAATGAGGAGCCAAAGGGGTTTGTGAAACCTTCTAGTGGGGCTGTACCAAGATGACCCTATATCACCGCATCAGTTTCTTTTCTATACGGAGGGTCTCTCTTATATGTTGACTGATGCAGTTACTACAAAAAGGTTGGTGGTATATGTCTCGAAGCTCTCATTGTTTGTCATCTACTATTTGATGATGATATAATGATTTTCTGTAGAGTTAATGAGTCATAGGTTGATCTGGTGACGGATGTTATACCTAAATACGAAGGACGTTAACTTCCACAAAACCCAAGTCATTTTTGGTAAAGGTACTCCTTCAAGTCATAAAGATAACATTCTTATTAAGCTAGATATTTGGGATGCCTTGGCTCATGACAAATATCTAAGCCTACCTATAAAAGTGGGTCATTCGAATAAGAAACCGTTCCTTCCAATAAAAGATCGCATTGAGAAGAGGATACAAGATTGGTTGAATAGACGCTTATCTTGGGCAGATTGGGAAGTGCTTATGAAAGCAGTGGCTCAAACTATTTCGACATATTCAATGAGTGTTTAAGTTCCCAAATGATTTGTGTAATGATATCCAAGCTCTTAAAATCAATTTTAGGTAGGAACATTCAAATGATTCCAAAAAGATTCATTTAGTTGGTAGAGACCAACTTTGCAGAAGTTAATTTGATGGTGGTTAGGGGTTTTGAGATCTTGAGGCTTTTAATTGTGCTCTATTAGCTCGACAACTTTAGAGACTTGCTTTCTAAGAAAATCCATTGGTATTCCACCTGTTGAAAGCCATTTATTTTCCTCATTGTGAAATTTTGAGGCTCCCCTTGGGCATCACCTAAGTTATACCTCTAAAAGTTTGTGGGGGGTCTGATGAGTTGTCCAAGAAGGTTCTCGTTGACATGTAGGAGATGTGTTCTCCTTAAATGTTTGGGAGGCAAAATGGTTGCCTAGACCTTCCTGTTTTCAGGTTGTTACACCACCCAAGCCTCAGTTTGCGTTGCTTAGAGTGGGAGACCTAATGAATCACTATAAATGGGGTTTGAATGAAAACATGATTGATGCAGTTTTTCTTCCAGTTAATGCAGATGTAATTAAGCATATCCCACTGAGTTCTTTGTGACCACAGGATCATGTGGTTAGCATTATTCCTCTTATGGAGAACTTGCAGTGAGGTGTGCTTAGCATTTTATCCAAGCTTGGATAGAGGCATGGGCCTCAAAGTAGTTCTCAGACTCTTAGAAACTTGGAAAAGTGGGGATGCAGTCTTTTTAGAGAGTGTTGAGAATATCACACATGAGTAAGAAGTCCTACATCGGGAGTTTGAAAAGAAGGGTCATGGTATATAAGACAAGTGGGTTACTCCTCCTATTGCCAATTGGTTTTAGGATGGAACCTTACTCGGGCTTGTTGACATGGACCTTTGTTGAAGTGGGTTCCTTCATTGGATCTCCCCAACAAGTGGTATCAGAGCCGATGGTGCGTTCGACTAGGCGACAAAGGTGTGGTATGGTGGACCCCATGGACGAGCTTGGTGAAGTGACACGCAGGTGTTGATCGAGTGGTAATACGTGTGCTGCAGCGTAGTTCGATGGCATGGATAAGCTCTTGATGGTGGCTTGATACCTTGGTAAAGGCTTCCGCTTAAGGGGGAGCTTGTGCATTGATGTGGTGTGAAAAAGACTCATGTGTGAGGGGGAGATTGTTGGGAATATCACACATGAGTAAGAAGTCCCACATCAGGAGTTTGAAAAGAAGGGTCATGGTATATAAGCCAAGTGAGTTACTGCTCCTATTGCCAATTGATTTTAGGATGGAACCTTACTTGGACTTGTTGACATGGACCTTGGTTGAAGTGGGCTCCTTCCTTGGATCTCCCCAACAGAGGGCTATCTAGATGCTACAAGTTCTGGCTAGGTTTAAACTATTTACATGGCACTGTTGTGCTTGGACTTTTCCTACGGCAGGTAGGTTCACTCGATGTATGCAAAACGTTTACATGAGATGCAGTATTTGAGGAGCAACGGAAGAAATAGATCTTCATGTGCTTTAAGAATGTCCTCTTGCATTGGCTATTTGGGAAGGTACCCTGTTCTCTTCTCTTCTTGTTTGCTGAGGATGAGTTAAGAGAGGAGTTATGGGAGGAGTTTGCAGCGGTGACTCGAAGTGTTTGGGGGGCTAGAAATCATTTCTTATTTGATGGGGATGCTCAGGTTGATGCCATGGTTTGGAGACAGGCTATCAAGTTCTTGTATGAGGATCGAGATACTTAAATGTCATTCGTGGAGGAGGGGAGGAAGAAGCTGTGTTTATAGAGATGCCAAGCACCGGGGAGTTCGTAGCTTAATTTTGATGGCGCTAAGCTTGGAGAGTGGGGGCTGGGTTAGGGAATGGTGGTTAGGGATACTGAACGGAGTGTGGTTGTTTCAATTGTGGCATAAGGTACGGGTTTCTTGGGCTCAGAAGTGGAGGAGACTCGAGTGTGTAGACTTGCTCTTAAAGTTGCTCATCAACAGGGGCAATGTTCCATTATTATCGAAGGGGACTGCCTAGCTCTTATTTCCAAATTAAAGAAGGCGGACATTGCTTCGGAAGTTGGTCTCTTAGTCTATGATATTCTTAAACTTAATGATTTGTTTGAGTTCTGTTCTTTTCCTTTTGTTAATAGGGAGGGTAATCAGGTTGCTCATTCTTTAGTTCATCTTCAGCCCTATTTCTCATGTACTCTATTTTGGCTTGAAGACAGTCTAGATTTTATCTTTGATCTCTCCCTTGATGACTTATGTTATCGTTTTAGTGATGATTAATAAATAGCCCTTTTGGTGATTAAAAAAAAAAAAGCATGCGATGGGGAAAAACTTTAATGAGAATTTTTATGCATGAAGATAACAACTCATAGAAAGCTCCAAAAAGAATAAAATGAAACAACTCACAATCCATAATTAAGGTGGTATAGGTTGTTTCAATGTAGTATTTAAAATCATTAACCATGCAAAATTTAGGACACAATCAAATTTTGTAATATTAATTCTTATTTTCAGCTGATATGAAGGATAGATATTATCTAATAAAAATTCATTTTTGATTAATAGGAGGTACACTAATCTCATCTTTTATTTCCTTTAATGTTGATTAATTTTCACGGCACTCTTACCCTATGTCATATATATCTTATGCGTTTGAACTATTTTGTCACATTATGATCCAAAATAAGTAGTCGCAAATACAAAGACAAGTAAATTAATAAGGAAAAAGGCTATCAAAACAAACTTATGAGTATACCCAATTACACATTATGCAAGAAGAGGATAACTTTGGTATGTGGAATGCGGGCAAAGATAATGTGCTAAACGAGATCTCTGTCAAGTATATGACTAATTTAATGAGGGTTAAGGCTTCAACATCTTAGCATGTATATCAATAATTTTAAGCAAGATATAAAATAATTGACTTTCATAATCCTACGATACAAAATTGATTTGCTTTTCATTTACCACATTGATTTATGTAGTCACATGGGAATCCAATATTATAGGTGCTGAGTAATGTAATTTAATGGAGAGAAAGCTACTAATTTTAGTTGCATTGTGCTTTTCATGGCCTTCACTTTTAAAAAAGTGACAAGGAGAGCGCTCCCAAACAACTTGTAAGTTATGAGAAGTAACTTAATTAAAGCCCCACTCGTTTAATTTCATGGTTCAAGTGGCTATTCATAAATGAAAGTCGAAAGGAAGAAACTTCACAAATATAATGCCTAAGTAAAGAGACCATTCTACCTCTAAAGCCTATATCATACTTCTAAGTTCTAAGAGTACATACTCCTACAAGTCGCATTAGCGCCACATATTAAAAGTTGTCTATATAACAAATACATACTGGACAAATATATATATGTAGCAAGTGGAAATACACACTCTTAAATGTATGATATGCATTACCTTCTACCCCATTTCAAGAATCTTTTGGAGATCCTTATTTACCTCCTCCAAAACTCAGACAATTGGGGGGGGGGGGCGGAGACCATATAATTGCTAAAATTCCTCGGCCTCCTCTACTATCTAGTATTGTAATTTTTGTTTTATAGATTCGCGAGAAATGGAATTATGGAACGCTATTTAACCTAAACATCCGGAAAAAATGAGAACATAAAATGATATCATAATTTTGAGTTTATCAACTTAAAAACTATGCCTAAATTTATGTTTAGTTTAAGAAAAAAGGAAAAAAACAACAAAGAAAAAAGCAACCAAATAATTGTGGCCCTCTCATCTTTTAATTTGATTGAAACCACTTTTAGCCACCTTGCACTTAAGCAACCTCAAGACCAAGTGACAAGCAAAGTCTTGGCACTCTAATTTCTCTCTAAACCACACTTTCTTCATTTCTTTTTTCTTTCCCACATTTTCCTATGGCTAATTCTTATATATATATCTTTATTGATGGCTTTATTTCTATTAAAAGTTGACAGGACACCCACCAAATTAAAGCCCAAATATATAGAGTTAAAAAAGAGAACCCATCTTTCTCTAAACACGATAAGTGGATAAAATTTAGTGTAGAAATGAATGATTGAGGGATTTAATTTTCTTACTTGCTTATCCACAAAATGTCTATCCGTGCATAAAGAAAAAGCCCCCAAAATCATTGAACCCTTCATATCATGATTTCTTCAAATGGTTATCCCTCTATCCACTTGCCTACTCCTATTCGAAAAGAATACCAACTTTAGTGCTCTTTAATTGGTAAAATGCTTAGGCATGAAGTATATCTTCTAGATAAACTTCGTAGGTTCACCATTGGACAAAATTCCTTTTTTTTTTTTGGCGTGCAAAATATAGACAAAATTCCTTTTTTGATACCAATGAAATTATGCATAAATAGTTGTCAAGTCTAGGGAATGTACAAAAATAAATATCAAATAAATTTACATTGTTGAAATGGTTTTTCAATCAATAAAAACAATGTTAAAGTCTTAAAAAGTAAATTTTTTGACAATAAATATGGGACGGAATGAGTATAAATTATATGGATGCACCGGGTATAATGCTTGAGAAAACAATCAAAACGCATGCAATCTCAAAAGTTAATCAGGTATTATGTGAATTAAAAACAAGTAAATGACTCTATAAGCGTGCACAAATATATCAAAAATAATAGTAATACCTACAATGACCCCCAAAAAAAAATCATTTTCTAAAAACCTTTTTGATCTTTTTTTTCATGTTATTCCCAAGATTTCATTGTTGGAGGAACGGGACGTTTGGAGTTCAAATCCTAGCTAAAAGGCAGTGGATTTTTTAGTCAATGTAAAATTTATTAATGAGAATTATAGATGGTGTGGCACATTGTTCTGTAGTTGTTAAATTTTATATAAATTGGATCATAAATAAAGAGTTATACATATAAGTTCAAATGAAGTTTCAACACAAAATCAATTGATAATGAGTGGAGTAATTCACAAGCTTATATATATGCTCAAGTCATTTAATTTTATCAATGCGGGATAACACTCAATTTCATATTCATTCATTTTAGGACAACATCCACTTTTATACTGCAACAATGGCGCTTTGCATCTTTGCATTTAGATTGTGTTTCCATCAGGTATACGATGAGTGGCAATTAAGTTGAGGATTGTTGATATAGAAATAATAATTAAGGGTCTTTAATAATCATATTTTTTCTTTTTTGGTCTTTTTTATTTAGCCTTCAGAATCAGCTACTTTTTCATTCGAGACAAGGCAAAAATTGTTCAAATCCAAATCCAAATACAATAACCCAAAAAAACCACCACCAAGCTAGGTGTGAGGGGTCTGATGTAGCAATCTTATCCCTGAATTGTAAAATTACAGAGAGACAAGGCAAAAATTGTGCAGATGAATATTACAAGCATGTAATTAATACAAGACATATGTCACTTTGATATGTAAGGCTATTATAATATTTGTAATTTTTCTTAATTACAAATTTCACATTTAGTTCTATTTTTTTAATATATGTGATTTTATTAACCGATATGTGTTAATCCATTATTAGCTAATGGATTCTTCAACTCAAAAATAGATTGTAGTCATCAATAATTTTATTTCTAATTTTAGACAATTTAGTTAATATATTTATTTAGTTCAAATGAGGACAACAACAACAACTTTCAATGTAAGTTCCATTTTTGTGGAGTTTGGGAAGATTTCGATAAGCAACTTTATCCCTGCACGTATTTATGCAAGTAAATACGGACAAAATGTTCCAATCTTCATTGGAAAACTTTTACAGCATCACTCTTTCTAGAATGAAGAAGAAGAGAGTTAACCTGTACTCCAGCGTGAGAAAAAACAATTGCTAAAATATCTCTAGTTCTCCCTACAGTGCTACTGACTCTTGCATTCCAGGGTAAAAGGTTGCATTATCTTACTTTAATTACCCTATCTGTATTTATGGCATAAAACGATGGACATTCTAAGAAAAAATGTGGTTTTTTAGCTATCCATACATTTGCCCAAAAAATACACAATAATTTCATCTTTATTTGGTCCACTCTTATCTACCTTTAATCTATCGATCTTTAATCATAGCACGTCCTATATATATCCCCTCCCTCTCCCACCCCACTTCTCATCCGAAACCCTCTTTTCAATTGTCAATCTCTTCCCCACTCGAACTTCAAATCAAAAAGCCACTACCATAAATTACATCAACTAATTAAGAAAAAAAAAATGAAAACACCGGGAGCAGTTGCAAGCAAAGTATGGCAAATAATAAGAATAGCATTCATGCTAATAAGAAAAGGCGTATCCATGAAGAAGATACTCTTAGACCTAAGCCTCATGATGAAGAAAGGAAAGAATAAGATTGCCGGAAGAGGCCTCCGCAACCTCATGCACCACCACAGCTCCACCATGCATGGTGGTGCCTCCAGGGAGTACGAGTTCAGTTGCAGCAACACCCCCTTCTACCACCACTACTTCACCACCACCACCACCACGGCCACCACCACCCAGCAGAAGAAGAGAAGGAACAGCATTTCAATGCCTAGTGGTGGGGAAATTGAGAGCAGTATAGAGGCTGTGGATAGGGTGCTTGAGAGAATAAGAAGCCTTCAGAGTAATAAAGATGATATTAATGAGGAGTTTCATGACGATGGGGTCACTGGGGTGGAGGAGATGATGTTTGGTAGTAGTCAGGATCAGCACGTTGATGAGGCTGCTGAGGAGTTCATCAAGAGGTTCTACTCCCAGCTTAAGCAACAGCCATCTACTCCTTTACTTCTTTAAGAAAGGTTGGAAAATCACAAAAGTTAGGAGCCGAGCCGACCATTGTGCATCAGCTCGTTTACACCCCTAGCTGTATGAATTTGATGATCAATCCTCCCCACCCCAACCCCCCCCCCCCCCCTTTCAAAAAAAAAGAACACACATACACACAAAAACCACTCTATTGCTTCGAACATGATGAATAGAAATTAGGAAAGTATGGACAAGGAAATTACATGTCTCAGAGCAATGAAAATGACTCTGGCAACTAAAGGAAATTATAAGAATTCTGCCAAAGTGCCGAAGCAGCAAATTCTTCATGTATTATTAAGATCTGAGCACAAAAACAACCCCATTGAACAAAATTCAAACTGAACTTGTTCGGTCCAACATCATACGATCAGGCATTGATACAATGACAGAAGAACCAATAATGGGGGCTAATCAAATCAATAAATTACAGAATGGAATCATCCCAATGTCATCAAGCAGAAAGTTTGTTTTCCAAATTGGATACACCAGAAATGAGCAGTTTATTTGCCATGCACTTTAACCCCTCTTGACATCTACCAAGATCTCATGCTTTCACGGTAGTAACATACTTCAAAAGCATCTGAACAACGTCAGGAGATATATTACAAGACTGATTCTTCAACTGTTCAATTTTAACCTCGGTTTCTTGCTCAAGTCGCTTTACATTCGCACCTGAATCCCCACTACTCTGTTCCATTGGCACAGACAATGACACAACATGAAAATAACTCAGTTTCCATCTCAACTTGCAAAGATGTTTCAAAAGTTTCAGCAGAGTTAATCTTCATTTGCAACTGAGAAAGCAAACTTCATTATATGGAGAAGCAATTGTTCCTACAGGAATCCCTAGCCAGCCAGACCAAGGAAATACATTCATTTATGAAGGAACTACTTCTCAAATGAGTTTGGGATATGAGGGAGCAAATGTACTAATCAAAATTACTAACCAGACGCAAGAAGTAGATTCATTTGCTAGTGATCCCCCACCCCCTTTTTGGGGTGGGTGGAGGGTCATGATGCTCTCTCTGTTTCTGCACCAAGCAGCAATTAAAGCGACAGAACAGAAGACTGAAGGGCCATTAAATAACTAGCAGATTCTACTTGAGAAACAGCAGCTAGTCTCTACCCTGTATGTTACCCAACTTTGTTTTTATTTCTCAATCAAGAATGAAACAGGAAATGTAAGGGGCCTGGAAACCAGTAACTAATGCACTTTAAACAGTACCTGAGCTCAAAAGGAATTCACGCCTAGACAAGCCAATACTAGATGGGAAAAGGAAAAAAGAAGAAACAAGCAAAGTGCATTCGGGAGGTTTCATGCCAAAGCAGGGCCGTCCTAAACACATTCCAAAAGAACCATTCAACAATATTCGTGAAGCATTTGCATCCTTTATGCTGGTGCAATTTTAGCTCTGGAGTAGGGAATATTTTAAATTGCAGTCCAATTCTCCATCCTTCCACCATTCACATCAAGATTAAAGATCATGAGGTTGGTAGGATGAAGGAGGGCACAGGAAAAAAGAAGAAAAGTTAAACAACAGGCAAAACTCAACCGATGAAGGAGCGATTTTAAAACTCAAGTAGATGGGATACTGGAAACAAGGAGTGCCAACTGCCAAGAAGCAATTATGTCCACGCAGTATAGTTGCACTTGATCAATGCCAACTTTGTTTTTGAGCGGAATACTTCTTATTCTTACCTCTGCAAGCCTTCTCTGAAAGTCGGCTTCCATTTGGGCACGAAATTCAGCAATCTGCCTCTCAGCTGCTTCTTTTGCTTCCCTTAATTTTGCCATTTTAGCTATTGAAATAAAGAATAAGAGGATAAAAAACTAGAGTTAAGCCCCTGGTTTAAGAAAGGAGACACCCATTTTAATCCATACTTTTGTGATTGACATTCCTACCTTATATGACATGTAGATCCCTAAGCATGAGTACAAGTTGAGGCAATCAAATTTAAAATATAACTTGCTAGATTACTCAAGCAAATGCTAATTGGTCTTTCAATTGAAATTTTACTACAGGATTTATAAATTTGTGTAATGAACAAGGGCTACCTCCTTGTTACTCATAGAGTCTGCAGCATTATATATGTTCAAGCAAACAAATTTTTCTTCTCATGAACGCAAAAAATGCCATAGCAATATGCAATACATTCTAGCAATCCTGTCCAGGCTCCACATCTAGGGAAATCCAGGTGAAAGTGATCTATACATACTGCCCTATACAGAAATAAACACATGCAGATGCTGGTGCACTCTGCTATATTGTTCTTGGAGGACATGTCCATCTTTGTCACACGACCCAATATGCATGGTTATTCAGAATTTAGATTATTTTTTTAAAAAAAACTTGTAAAAATGTTCAAAGCAACAATACACTGTATGTAACAGAAAGTAAGACACAAGAGAATCATGCATACCACTTCTGGCTGCATTAACAATGTTCTGTGCTTCTTGCTCAGCAGCCATCAAAAGCTGAATTCCATTGTGGCCCCTGCTTGATTCCATTCTCAATAGGATGCTTGCACGTTAGAAACCTACATATATTCCAATGATGATTGAAAACAACAAAGGTCAAAACCATCTAATTTCCGTAAAAATAGAATTATGGACACCAAAGAGAACCAGCTCGACGAGGGTCTAAAATACATTGGTTCCAAATAAAAGGCCAATCCGATAATAACTGTACAAAAACAATGCTAGTGTCCACCACAAACTGCAAAAATAATGAATTTCACGGTGATGTCATTTAGGCTTATAAGCGTCTCATAACTAATAAAATAGTTCTTTAGCAGCAGCAGCAGTGATAACAATAAGAAGGCAACATGTTCAGGTTTGTCGCATATAAAGAGTGACAAAACAATAACGACAACCAACTAAAGCAATGCTTTTTTTTCCTCTTTTTTTTTCCCCCTCAAAAAGGGTCTCCATATCTTCCAAGTTCCAACATGATGTACACCATCCAACAATGCACAATAGGCGGGCCCAGAAGTACTCGGCAATCATCATCATACTCTCAGCCCTCAAGTCACATAGATCTCCAAGACAATGTGGTTCTAAAGATGCCACTTGTCATATGATGTAAACACCAACTCTGCATCAACCATGTCATTAACTCAGAGCCTCCAATAAGGTGCCGAAGTCCCAAACTTGGAAATGCTTCTTTAGTTCCGGTTAGATGCAGGTGTTTCCCCTTACAATGTTGTGACGGAAAAGAGGTGGCTTTTATCAAACCCTGGAAAAGATCATTTCATGGCTAGAAAATCTTGAGAGAATACAGAACCCCATAAAAGAAAAAAGGACACCCAATGACATACGAGGCTTGTACAAATTGTACACAGACCCTTCTAAAAGGCTTCTCAAATCAGTATTGGTGTGCACTAACTAATCTACACAGAATCTTCAATGAAAGCCATTGCCAAATTTTCTCCTAATCAGACAATAGCTACAGGCGTATTCCTCTCTTCAACTGACCGTTCACAATGTTCCTGGATGTAAAACAATGTCATGCTATTGCACTGAAAAGACAACAGCAATAAAACCACAGCAACAAATCACACTGCAGTTCAGATTCACAAACACCCAGGAATATCTTTGAGTCCCAGAAATCTAGGTACTCCAAGAAAAAATGACTTTTCTCACATTTAGTTCAGAAGTAATAGAACACAGGCGTTTCTATCCAAAGTTCATTATGCCTCGTAGTGATGTTCGCTAACCATCACAAGGTGCACAACCAAACTTGACGCAGAATATGTATCAAGTGTAACAGGAAGCAATTATAAAATCAATAACAATGTCTCAGCATACAAAAAGATCTCTTTTTCACAAAAGACCGCAAAAATCAGAAAACTATTGTTGCTAGCTCAAATTAATTGTACCGGATCATGTCAAACATGCATATACATATGTTTTTAATTTGAAATTCTTAATAACACTAAATCTACCAAGATGATTCTGAACAGTGAAGCTTACGAAGAGCAAAAGCCCACTTCATCTTGGCAGTTAGCCCTTTTAATAGATTAAAGATACTTCCCATTTGCACAGCAAACATTTCAGTTGACGCAAGACAGTCAAACAATGGGGCAGTCAACCCCAAAGCACAAGATTTGAATCCACAGCTTGAACACCATCAAGAACAAAGAAGAATTTCAGTGTTTCCAAAATCCAATCTTACAATTTACATTGAATTCAAATTATCCAATCTGCAAGGATTTTCGATGCTTGATGACCCTAATTTTGACCCACAAGATCATTGGCTGACACTCGTCAACAAGTAAAACATGCAAAGCTGGTACAAATCAGCAATGCAAATACAAATCCCTATTTAGATCTTATCTTCTAAAACACTCGATGCACAAACAATATGGCAAGGAAACAAAATGCCCAATCATCGGGAAACTTCACATAAATTAGATGCATTATCAGGCCTAAAAAGCACGAAATTGAACTAAATTAACACCAGAGTGCAGAGAAAACAATGGTTAAGATCGAAGTCAAGAAGAAAGATCCCATCTAAGCAAATTCGTCTTCTTTATGGTGAACATTGTGAGATAGTGATCTACTGCATTGAACACGTAATTGGTAATTGCTAAGAAGTAAGCCAAGCATGACATTCAGGAATACAATGAAGATTTGAAGCACAGCAAAGGAAAAACCGAGAGAGAGAGGGAGAGAGAGAGAGAGAGGGAGAGAGAGTCTTACCGAAGAGCGGGTTGCCGACTTCTGCGGGAGGATGTCAGTTTCAGTAGAATGCAATTCTTGCTTTGAATGGGAAGGAAAGATGAGCGAAGGATGCTTCCAAATTTTACTTTATCTTCCTTTCACTCTTTACTCTTTCACTACGTGTGAAAAACAGTTGTTAGCTATTACGGGTCTATTTTTTTATTGATAAATATGAGTTGATATATCAATAAAGTTAGCTGAGATTAGTAAGAATAGATTAAAGTCAGTTAAAGCATATATTTTTTTATTAAAGTGGGTTAAAATTGATTGAATTTTTTGGTATAATGAGTAGAAGTTGGTTAAAATAGTGGGTAGTGTATTGAAGTTAGTTAGAGTAAGTTAAAGTCGATATTTTTTGCTGAAATTCGTAAAGTAGGTTGATTTGGGTTGAAGTTAGTTGAGGTTGATAAATTTGAATTTACCAACCAAAAGAACAGGATCTAGCTATTGGTTATTTGTACTAGTTGTTAGTTGTTAACTATTTGTATTGAATTAAATAACTTTAGAAAAAGTATTTGGTAAAACTAACTGTTTCTTAAAATATGTTAGTAAAATTTCATTTGTCTTTGTCTATAAGCTACTTTTTAATAACATATGCTGTAATTTTTCTAAACCTATGGACAATTATATTATTTTCACAAAAAGTTCTTCCCAAAGACTAATGGGAATAACTTTTTCAAAAATAGTTTTTTCGAACCAAACAGCTATTACAAATCGCTATTTATCATATACATTTTGACAGTTTAATTTGATGAAAACAGTTACAATTCTTTCAAACAGCTGTTGCAACCCAACAATTCCTTTTTCTATTTATTTTATGTGTACATTTTAATTGATTTATTTGTGGGTAATCCCTCTAAGGGGAATCGAACGCGAAAAATGTATCCAGTGTCGTTTTAGGATTAAAACATAAGAAAGAGGAAAATGTTTCTCGTAGTGCAAGTCTCTTAAATTTTAGGAATACACGCACAGTAAAGAATTTATTATCAACAATGTATCCAATGTCGTTTCAGAATACGAATTACGAAGTACTAAGTTTGCAAATAACTAGAGTTATGATTAACTTATGTCAAACTGATAAATTATACCTGTGCCTATAAAATTAACCTTAAATTTTCTTAAATTATTTTGATTTGGCAAACGTAAAATCTACTCTCATGGTGAGACTTTTGCATTTCCCTTTTTTAATTATTGTGACTTTTTATTTTTGTGAAATCACATGCACCTTATTAGATCAGTATAACTTTTGTCGTTTATTGAAGTCACTAATAACAATTTGTCTTATTCCGACTGAAAACAAGCCCCTCCAAATCTCAGATGGAATTCCATTGGATTCTGATAGATTTTTTCGGAATTGCAACGAACTTATGTTCCGATGGAATTTCAATGGATTCTGGCAGTTTTTCCGTCGGAAAAATGTTTAAAACATTCTGAAAATGTTTTTTTGGACCCCAGATGGAACGAAAATTCAAAATTTTTTGAACATTCCGATGGAAAAATCCATCAGAATTCCGTGGGGAGAAAAAATTTTCTTGTTGTAATTTTGTAAATTTGATAGTTTGTATAGTTAGTTTGCTACATTGATATTAGTTTGTTAAGTTGATAATTTATTCTTAATTTTTGTACTTTAATTTGTTGTTAAAGAAAATAATTTTTTATCAATTAAGTAGAATTTAATGTTAATATGAATATAACATCAATAATGACAATTATTTTGTATTAGCTATAGTGCAAAATGTCTGTACAATTGGATACTATAGTTTTTATATTTTTTTAAAAAACATTAAAAACATCGACGAATTTCCGACTGACAGAGACGGATTTCCGACGAAATTCCGATATTTTTTGGTGGATTTTCGAACGAAACCCTCACCGATTTTTCCAAAATTTTAAAATTTTGAAATTGACGGAAAAATATGCTTTTTCGGTTGAAAATTTTGTTGGAATAATATTTTTTTTAGTAGTGAGTATAGGATAAACAATATCCAATGTTATTTTTTAAAAGCATATATATTCTTACAAAGGTCAATGTAACTTTTTTTTAAAAAAAAAAATTTAAAGTAAGCTTTCAAAAAGTTGTCATAAATAATCCGGTAATAGGTCCAACAGGCCACAATGAGACCATCTTACTACTTCCTTTGCACTTCAAAGAAAAGAGGTCACCTAGAAATGAATTGAAGCATTCTAAGCCGGATGATTACTAAAACAATCAATTTTCAATTCATGGCACTGCCTAATAAGAGGGCACAACATAGAAAACTCATCAATAGTCCATCAAAAAGTTAAATTAATTAGAGACCTGCCTCTATCTCAGAGATCAGCAATTAGCACAATTTACTAAACCTTAACTTCATCTTAAGAACTTACCAACAATTTCACCATCTCTATAGAGCTAGGCTATAGTACCACCAATTTGGCCGCTAGTTGAACTCTGATGTTCCTTGATACTCCTTAAGTTATACTTGATTTTCTCGATTGCTAGCTGCTCATCACCAAAAATCTTGAAGTTTGTGGAGGCAAATTTTCTCTCTCTATCTCTATGCATCTGTGTGTATCTATGTGTGTGTGCCTATACGCATGCATACTGTTGGAAAATCTAGGACGTATCTTAGAAATGCAGAAGCATAGAAATCTGCTGCTTGGGAATCGCCCACGAATATTGTGAACCGGATTGACGGTGGCTACTAGAGTCACCATATAACATCACACCCCAAACCCGAGCCTGATTGATGGTGAGGCTAGCGTGAGAGAAGGGAAGAGGAAATTAGGGCTAATGTTTTGGGTTTCTATCACTGATACCAAATCAAGTCGCTAAGCCCCTTATAAATAGCGGCACATAGCTGGTAACCGATAACGGTTAGCTAATGGGAACTTTAATGGGCATGATTAATACGTAATTAATCATCTGTAACTGCCCATTAATAATGTGACCGTTACACTTAGTCAACACATACAACATACATGCATACATACGTATGTGTGTATGTATGTATATATATATATATATATATATATATATATATATATATATATATATATAGGTATATATGTATATATATATGTATATATATATATATATATATATATATATATATATATATATATATATATGTGTGTATATATACATATATACATACTATATATATATATATATATATATATATATATATATATGTATGTATGTATGTATGTATGTATGTATATGTGTATATGTGTACATGTATGTGTGTACATGTATGTGTGTGTGTGTGTGAAGTGTGTGTGCGCGTGTGTGTAGAGAGAAAACATTATTTTAAAATAAGATATGAGAACATTAGTGTGCACTTTCCACTTTCAATGTAGAGGATATAAACATGTCACGTCATCACTCCAAGCACCCCGCGCCCCATTTCTCGACAATGAGCATTCAAGCTCATGCTCGACCACCGATGATCCACCGCCGCAGTAGATTCACTGGTGATAGCGATGGCTGGAGCTTCTCGGCCATTGTTGATGACCATTATAGCTGCTAGTTCACAATTTTTTTACTGGATAAGGTGTCAATTTTAAAGGTGTCTCTAGCGGCTTAACCCTAGAGATAGAGCAAGACATTTGAGGTAGGGTGAAGCCCACAGAGGGGTTGTGTTTGATATTATCTCTGAATACATTTATAGAGATAGAGAGAGAGAGATAAAGGCCCTCTTGTCCAACACTTCTGCTGAACTTCTGCTAAGGACAAATATTGACTAAATGTTTGTAGTTTTGAACTTAAAATTCGTATTTGAGTTTTTTTCAATACTTCATCTCCGATAATTAAGTTTCGATCTAAACCGGTGAAATTATTTTAGTGATGAAAAACATCAACTGAATTGTTTAAGTGGTGAAAAATGTCGATTGAATTGTCTTCGCGGAGAAAAATGCTGACCAAATTAAGGAATGTTGTGATCAAAATCAAGATTTGAGCCTATCTTAATCTTTCATATCGGATGATCAAGTTTCGATCCAAACTATTAAAATTGTTCTAATAATGAAAAATACTGACTACACTGTTTAAGGGGTGAAATATTAATTGAATTGTGGTTGCAGGAAAAAAATGTTGACCAAACAAAAAATATCAAACTCAAAATCTGAATTTGAGCCAATTTTAATATTTTCTATATAATGATCAAGTTTCAATCCAAATCATTGAAATTGTTTTAGTGGCGAGTCGACTGAATTATTTTAGTGGCAAAAAAAGTTGATTAAATTGTCGTATTGGAGATAAATATCGATCAAATGAAAGAAATTTGAGTTAAAAATTCATATTTGAGTTTATTTTAATATTTTCCAACGAATAGTCAAGTTTCGATCCAAACTGATGAAATTGAATTTTACGTCTAAATTTCAGTTGACTATATCATCAAAAAGTTGAAGGAAGAAAATCAACTTCCCATCCTCTCAAAAAAGAAATCATTTTCCTTCATTGGGGGGAAAGTCATTTTTCATGGAAAATAGTTTTCCATTTTTTATTGTGCCAAATAACAAAAAATTGAAAAATTATTTTTCGAAAAAATCATTTTTCCCCCAACCAAACACTACCTTCATTTATTTTTCACATCATAGGGTTAACCTAATGTCTTTTTTTGGTTGGCATTCTTTTTCTCTTTTTTTTTTTGTTCATGCAAGGAAGTAGAAAGATACGGCTTGTACGCAATATTGAACTCATATCTTATATGATAACTCACATAAACTTTACAAATTGAAGTAATTGATCCCTATGGAATAACTAAGATTTTTTCATTCTCTTTTTTTGGGTACTCCACTTAAGTCTCATCCATGCATATGCAAAACTACTTTAAATGTTCCTTGTAAAGATATATTGGTTTATGCGTTGTCTTGTCTCTTTTCTCTTTTAAGTTTCACAATGACCTAGCTTAAAATCTTGTGTTTTCTGAAAATAATATAGTTAAACATATTTTTTTTAAAAAAAAGTAAAGAGCTTTTTTACTTGAAATTATCTTTCCTGAAAAATTGTTGAAATGTAAGTAAAAGATTATTGAGATTGGTTTTAAATGAGAAAAAGGAAAAAAAAATTGTCTTGAACATATTTCAATTTTGAATTGAGACCTGATTTTCTCAATGTCCCTTTAAGTGTTACATAAACCGATTAATTGCAAAAGAAGTAACAAAATAGAAGTTGAAATTTGTTAATTCTACATTGCCCCGTACAATTTTGTAGACAAATTACTTACTGTTATAGTCATAGGGATAGCTCTAAGTTTCCTGTTGATTTTTGTGAGTAAAAATCAGCAATGTTTACAATTTTTGAAAGAGACGTTTGCTATAGACAGTTAAAAACTTTCTTGCAAGAAAACCAAAAGGTTTACACCATCAAGTAAGTGTAACTCAGAAGCATTTGGTTCAATTCTAATGAAATTAAATGAAATAGGGGAATGATTTTCGATCTTAATTTTATTTGCTTAATTTGGCTCAAATAAGAAATGAATTCCATATAAATTATATAATATATAATGATATGGGTCTCTTAAACTCAAGTGCTAGCTAGGAAACATTTAGTAAATCTCATCCCTTGTGAAGTCATTTCATCTAAAATGTGACATCGGATTTAAAAAATACCCCAATCAAACCTAAGGTAGCCACTTTATAAATTTGAAAAACTTGAATCGAATCGGGGCTAAGTAGCTTAGAAAATAAAATTAAACTTTATAAATGCATTTACGTAAAACAAATTACTATAAAATAATAATTATACTAAAAAGCAATAATTAATTTCAGGAATGACCGCTTGAAGCTCCTTGCAACATGGCATCCTATGCCACTTAAG
Organism: Carnegiea gigantea; assembly: GCA_029747015.1. Taxonomy (NCBI): domain Eukaryota; kingdom Viridiplantae; phylum Streptophyta; class Magnoliopsida; order Caryophyllales; family Cactaceae; genus Carnegiea; species Carnegiea gigantea. The sequence continues at coordinate 383,695 of JAKOGI010000487.1, forward strand.
GTAGCCACTTTGGTTGCTTAAAAAAGAATATACTTCGAAGAATATAATTTGATGTATTTTATATATATATATATATATATATATATATATATATATATATATATATATATATATATATATATATATATATGTGTGTGTATATATATAACACCATATTTTTTGTCATTTGGCACGGAAAAATTATGGGTTTTAGACACTTCTTTAATTTACTCACTCTTTCATTAAAGATTGTTTTAATTAAACTTACCTTCTCTCTCATCGTGTGTCTCAGCTCTTTGGAAAACCCAAAAACTGAACAACATCTAGTGCGATTGTATAATGACGCTTGTTTAAAAAATAATTTCAAAGCTCACCTTCTCTTATTTATTAATGGCGGCAGCTTAGGACTTTCAGTTTTTTCATTCAATTAATTTTCAAAGTAACAAGTCCTCAGCCACTAAAGGATGGTACTTGAGGCAATTCAAGACTGTTGTATTTGTCACATCATCACCTCATAAGAGTTAGGTCCTACATTAGATGTGCATCAACAATTAAGTGCATGCAAAATTAAGTGAAAAATGTCATGGTTAAAGAAATTAATGTCAAAAATTTGAAGATTGCTACGCATTTTTAGCCCCCCCCCCCTTCAAATGACTACCGAAGAAGTGCTGAGTTCATAACCTGAAATAGCACTTAATTATAATTTTTTTTCCAAACTAGCATCTAGTTTTATTTTTTGTCCTAGTTAGCACCAACTAAGTTATGGGATTTTTCTAAACTGGCACTTTATGACCTATTAACTTAATAGCAGATAATTTATTTTTTATACATCAACAACAATAACAACAATAATAATCATACTAATAATAATAATAGAAAAAAGGGGGGAAAAAGCACCCTTTACTCTCTCGTTTAGTTTGCAATTAATCATCGAATCATGTGGGGTTGAATAAGAATCACCAAAAAGAATTTGGGGTGGAGACAAATAGGCAACCACGGAGACATTAAAAGAGGCAAAAAATTGAATTAGTGTATGGGCAGGTAGATGTGGTGGGGGTATATAGTTCACCACCGTTGGACGATGGGCGGTAGCAGTGTTGGTGGGCTATGGAGTTTGAGAATGGGAGGAGACCATTGGGGGATTTGAGCAGAGAGAGAAGGGATATAGTTGGGTGGTGTCTCAAGGGTGGAAAGACTAGCATCGACCACCTACTAGAGCTGGTGGCGGGAGTGGTGATGGCTGGTGTGGTGGCAGAGGTGGTAGAAGTTGGGTGGGTTGGGGTTTTGTTTTTCTTTATTATTATTATTAGTATTATTATTATTATTAATAAATTAAAATGAAAAATCACTTATTACTGTAGGTTATCAGATCATGGAGTGTTATTTTGGAAAATAATTCATAACTTGGTGCTACTAGGGGCAAAAATTGAATTTGTATTGGGTGCTAATTAGAAAAAAATATGATAACTGAATACAGTTTGGGGCTATGAACTGAAGATGTGCTCTCCATAACATCATATATAGTTTGGCCACTTGTGTTGATCTCAGTCTTCTAGTATTGGTAAATTATATGGCACGCTTTGAGATTGCACTACGAGATTAGAGCCTTAGAGTATCACATCAGTGAATGTATCTTTATCAACCCCAGCTCCTCCTTTACCACTTGGCTGCTTTCTTTTTTCATCATCACTGATCAGCTTTTTTATGTCTTAGCAATGTCCTTAAATTTGTGCTTTTTTAACTTATAGTGCCTTTTTTTGGGGGGGGGGGGGGGGGGGTTTGGTTCATTTTAAAATGACAACCCCTAATCCGTGGCCTGGGCGGTCCTTGAATAGAGAGAGATGGCAGGTGATCAGGGAAAAGTTATTTTCAAAGGGGAAGCATCTGATGATTTTTGTAACCAAATTTGATAAAAACTATGAGATTGTTGACTTTAAGAGTTACATATTGATTTTGATGATAACAAACGATATAATTAGTATTATATATATGAAATTATGAAGTGACTTGATTTTATAATTATTCTACTTTATATCTAATATTTATGATCGGTCCAATATGCTTTTGTTAACGTTGATTTCCTTAGATGGCTTTGATGAAACACAAAATTAACTAAGGCATTGGCTAGGAAATTAAATGATTGGCAAATTCGAAATAAGCATAAGAGGGGTAGCCTTTTGTACTAATGAATCATGGGAATGATTATTGACAGAATATATGTGAGTATCATTCAAAATCAAAGGATTTTATTTGATTGGAAAATATATATACTCTAACTTATTCAAATTTGAATTTCAAATTTTGAGAATAATATAAGATCATCTTGCTTCAATGTCATTATACTTGCCATGACAAAAGTATATGATTTGATCTTGCAAAATTCACTTAGATGATGAAATATTCTGCTAATTGTGTTAATAAGATTATATAAGAATCACTAACATGATATTGATTGGCAAAACATGTGAAAGGATGATCACATTCTAATCAAAAATCAAATCTCTTGTCATTATATTTGATTCTACATGATTACTAACATCATCTGCATTTCAAGAGTAAGGAAAAGATCTTATGTAGCTTCATGTCAACATCCACCGTGGCTAATTTACACAGAAAGTTAAATCAGAATCTGAGATCATATTTAAAGAGCCTGAAATAAGATTTCAAGATATTTTGGGCAAAAACTTCTTTCTTAGCTAATTGAGGTCACAATTACTAAGCTTATAAATAGATGCCACAAGAGTAAGAGCAAAACATCCAAGTAAGTTGAAAAGGCATGGAGTTTACATATTGAGCTATTATATTCTATACTTTGTTTTGAGATCAAAAATTGGGTTTGTAAGGAATTATTCTTTATTAAGGAGGGAACTTAGGAGTTGTGAGGTCAACTCCCCCAAACTTAAATCATATAGGTTTAAGTGTGCTAGATCTCCATAATGAAGTAACTCTGAGAGATTGTTAAAGAGTTCATCTTAATCATAAAATAGATAGTTGAATCCTAAGGTTGGATAACTCTAAGCGGAGATTTAAGTCTAATTGAAGTCCAACCTCGTTAAAATATCCTTATACATTATCTCTAGCTAAATTCCGTATTTGCTTTTGAATTTAATTTAATTTTTGCAATTTTCCTATTCACCCTTCTAGGACGATTTGAATCTTCAGAGATATTTTTATAGTGCGCACATCTGAGGATTAGGAATTCGTGAATTGCATACAAGGCACCCCACAATCAAAGGAGCACGAGAAAAGGAAAAAAAAAATGAAAAAAAAAGATGAGCTGGCTGCCCCCAGAAACGCTCAGACATGTAATTTAATTGGAGAGCTAATCAATTAATTAATGATAGCTTTTGTTTTTTTTCACTTTCTTTTGCAACTAGAAACCTAGATGTATCTTGTGAAACAGACAATGACCCCTTGGGAGCTTCTTTGCCTCGTCACTCTCTCTCTCTCTCTCTCTCTCTCTCTCGTGAATTGAAGGGTTCATGCATGAATGCATGCATGGCTGGTTAAGAGATGCCCACCCGTGAATTTCTTTTCAACTGCATGCATACAATTTCTATTAGATTACATTAGATGAGTAAACAATTACTGGAAAAGGCCAAAAGGTTACGTTTAATCGAGGGTCTAATGCCTGTTCCAATGGCACTACAGTTTCGAATATTCTGGGTACCAACTTTCTTCTCTATTGCTGCAGATTTTGGAGACATCGATTGACTGTAAGACTCTGTCCCAATTCCGAGAGCGCACTTTTTTTTGGGGGGGGGGTTTGGGGAAGAAAACAGGGTGTGAATATAGGTGCAAGGATATGTATCCACATGCATTTGATCATTCTTGACTTTTTTTTTTCTAGTGCCAATACGCAAGATAGACTATCTTGAGTGTAAATATTTAAAAATCTAGGCTTTTATATCTAGTTGGATCACTGATTCATAGATGAACAACATCTCTCTTTACAGTTCACTTACATTCAAACTATATATAATTGTCAAAGTCAACAACTCGATCTCGTATGATGTACCTGATTATAAAATTCTTCTGCCCTAAGTTTCATTCTCACTCTCGTATCTCTAAATCGATCGATATATGTGGTCTTCCTAGCTTCTACATGATCCAGTTTACTAAGAAAGTGTATTAATCTTAAAAATTAGAAGACAAATAGGACATCCCCTCCGCGCCCCCCCCCCCCCCCAAAAAAAAAAGTAGTATTCTTGGAACATCTATACATTTGTTCAAAAATATACTTGAATTTTGTAGTTCATTCGTCAAGGTGCTTTGTAGTCCTTCAACACCATTGAGTTATATTCTTAGTATGTATTTTAATTCTCAACAATGTACTTGAAGAAAATTAAGTTGTATAAGACACAAAGCACAATATCCAACACTAACAAGGTTCCAGTAAAGTCATATAAGAGTATTTTGACGAATTCTAACGATCATATCGATATATCTACCATTAGTCTCCATGACAACTGACAATCTTTTTGGTTTTGGTTTTTAGTTGGGGGGGGGTGAAGGCAATGTTGGATAAATGCTACAAGTTAGAATGAACCAAAGGACATTGACGAGAATGAACCAAAGGACATTGACGATGGAAATAATTTAGAATTATTATCATATACACCCTTCACATGTACGTAAATCTTATTTATACCTCATTATTTTTGAAATTATTATTTAACTCCCTTAGCCTAAAAATTATAATCATATGACCTCCTTTTTTAATCAAAGAGGGGGTTAATAGTAATTAAAATTCCTCCATATGATAATAATTTTTAAGATGAGAGGATTCAATAATAAATCTAAAAATAGTGGGATGCAAATAACATTTATCTAAATATAAAGGGAGGTATATGATAATAATCCAAATAATTTATATGGATCATAAGCTAACAGCGAGACAGAATCAATTTTTTGGTTGAAATTAAAAGCTAAAGTGAAATGCAAGTTGCTAGAAAATATCAGTTCCCTTTTATAATTAATTGAAAGAAAAATGTTGATAAGATAATCACGCAATAATGTGATCATATGGAAAGTAAAATACGACAAGCTCATGCAGTGTCATTTTCTCCTTAACTGTATATCTTTTTGGCCAATTCAAGTAGCTAAGCCAAGGCTATAATTTGTTCACAGTTTTGATCTTTTCTGATTAATTGATTAAAAACCATTAGCATACGTGCATGGCAAAATGATAACCATGAAATATCATGCAGAAAGTGGAATACAAATAGACAGTTTTAAAGTTTTCTTTTGAATTCATTTTTAAATCATACTTCACGTTGAAATTAGCTAGCTTCTAGCACTAAAAATTGATGACAAACTAATAGTTCTTTTTAAGAGGTATTTACATATATAATCCCTTGAGGTTCGCTAAAATAATTCTTTTATTCTCACGTTTGGAAAATAATTTTTACCCTTTCATTTTTATATATTTGAGTTTATGGTATAAGTGTTGTCCACCATTCCTCCCTCAAAAAAAACTAAATTCGATCACTGTCTAATTTTGTAACTCTATTTGCAAAAATGAAATTGGAAGTTAACTTTACACTTTATGAAAATGATATTCAACTACTTTCATGGTAATCACATAACATGTCACGAAAAATCTAGATTTTGGCATTAATTAATGGTCGAGTCATGAATTGCAGCACTGTGGTCCACATGATTTCATGTTCTCACCTCTAGCTTTCCCAACAACTTTTTGCCTATATAAAGGAGCCTAAAACTTATACTTATGTTATTCATCACTAAAATCATAGCCATTGAGAGTTGCACTTTTAAATAGCCATATATCCTCCTACCCAAATCTTAGTCTTCATTAGTTACTTACATACACATAAACCTTCTCCTAGCTAGGCTCTTAATTTGATCTAGTCATGGCACCACCCCATGGAGAGGCAGTCCTCACATCTCTTCCAAGGCCGGCCTCAAGAACCATAGCTAAGCCCTCCAGACTCTCCAACGACAGCCTTAAGAGGACGGTGTCTGACATAGCTTTCGAGCTAAGCAAGGAGATCGACAGAGAGATAGCAGACAACAAGGGATTGGCACCCATCTCAGAAGCAGAAGATGCAAAGTGCGAGTGTTGTGGGATGAGTGAGGAGTACACCCCAGAGTACATAAAGCGTGTACGTGACAAGTTCTCAGGGAAGTGGATATGTGGGTTGTGCTCTGAAGCAGTGAAGGAGGAAATGGAGAAAAATGGAGGGATGATCGAGGAAGCTCTCAATTCTCACATGAACCATTGTGTGTGGTTCAATAAGCTTGGGAGGGCTTATCCAGTTCTCGGCCAAGCCGAGGCTATGAGGGAGATCTTAAAGAAGAGCTCTAGGATTAGAGCCAAGTCTATAAGCCCTAGAGATCTTAAAGGTTTAAGGAAGGGTGGCATCTCTAGGAGCTCAAGCTGTATTCCTGCCATTACAAAGGAGATGACTGGTCTTGCAATTGATAACTAAGTAATTGTAACAGTGAACCCCCCACCCCCCCGAAAAAAGAAAAATAAAAAATTGAAAGTTTTAGAAAGTTAAAAGAACTCTAATGACTGACCACCTAGCCTTAGCCCCTAGGGTTTTTCGGGTGGCAAACCAGTTCCTTATTTTCAGCACCTCTTTGGAGGTTTTTCAATTCTTTCCTGGATTTGAGTGTTAATTTCCTAACTTGTAAGGTTAATCCCACGTAACTCTTTCACTACCTTGCAAGGGTTTTTGAGTGGGTTCAGCTACACATCTTAATTAAGCTATTATTTGTTTCAACTAGTATGTCGTGCAACTTGTCTATGTAATGTTCTATTTGTAACATGCACATTTGTGAATAATTAATAAAATCTTGTACGTCTCTTTCAGGAAAAAAAATTAAGAAAAAAATTTTTGTATATTTATGGGAAACTTTATTTAGTTTTGTCGTTTATATTCTATCCGTTGTTTCAGTTTTATCTTTCTGATTTTTAACTACATATCATTGTGGATACATTGATAGTACAAATATGCATTTAGATTCCACTACTCTGTATGCTCATAATAAAATAGTGCAAGATATATAGGATATATGCATTGAAAGTATAGGATACATCGAATAGACCAAGTGCTAAGAGAGCAGTTGGTCACTTTCGCACTTGGCAAGTGACTTCCTGGATTCAAGTCTTGAGGAAGAATTTCTCTTTTTGGTGCTGGTTGCTTTCATCTGGCCTAACCTAGCAATATATATCTCCACAAGTTGACCAATTACCTTACCGATTCCAAATCCATTGCAAATTTAACATAGCGGTATGTAAAATAAACTCATGAAGACATTTGATAGTAAGATCTCTTTCAGGTTTATTATGCTTTTTGAATATCAAAGTTACCGCAGCCTAATTAGGTTTATCTTTCGTGGTATTAAACTTATTCATAATTTCATAAGCTACAAGAATGTGATCATGGATTGACCTATTTGGAATAAAAACATATTGCACTGTATCATGGGCTTACTTACTTTTTTTTTTTTTAATACTGAGATCGATCTTGAAGTTATTTGTAGTCAGCGATATAATTGGATATTCAACGTATACAACTGTATACACTTCAAAATTCTTACATTTTAAACACATGCAACTGCATACTATTATGATATTATTGTTCCATTACATAGAAAAAAAAACACACAAGAGCTCTACCTTAGTATATAAACGGTGAATAGGTCAATAATACATTGCATATGCATACAAGTTCAAAGTAGATATATTATTGTTCAATACACCCAAAACATTTATCAAAAGACAAGCTCAACGAACCCTACTGGCTAGGAAGGGTAGAAGAAAGAGCGAAGACCCAAAAAGGACGATGCTTGTGGAAAGAGGAAACAAGAAAGAATAATTCTTGATGAAATTTATGTGATGTTTGATTCGATATAATGTAACGATAATGTAATGTTAATCAATTTTGCAATGCAATCGTGATTACTTAGTTTGTAATAATCATAATTACAAAATAGTTCTTTTATTACACTACTCATACAACCAAACAAGGTAATAAAAACAAATTTACAAATTTATTTGCATTGCAAGATTGATTATATCTAACCACACATTATATTAAAGTCATTCAAAGAGAAGAATCAGAAACTTAAGTGATGGCGTTCCATTGCCAAGGAGCTTTGTATAAGTTGGAAATTTGCTTTTAATTATATCATATTGTCTTTAAGCCTAATGATAGGTCCATAACCGGTTAAAGTTAGGATTCATAGCTAGGCCATTAATGCCAGTAGAGCCCTTTTGTTTTCCTAGTCTATGTTATGATTTTGAAATAGATATGCTCAGGCTCTAGGGATTGCACCATTCATGCTCATACAAGCCGAACTCTCAGCTTCACCAAGCCGAACCAGGGGCAGGGGCCTTTAGATGATTGCAGCCTCATACCAATCGCAAGCTGAAATTCATCCAAAGCAACTGCACACAGAGTGCTAACTCAAACTAATCATCACAAAATACTTCAGAATAATTGACTCACTTAGGTAGGAAACTTAGCGCGCTAAGATAAACGGAAATACCACAGCAGTTGCAGGTCGATTCCTGCCCAGCTATAACCGTGCATAGTTTCACCAAGGTTTTAAAGCGAAAACTAAAGAGTTCACATATACTACTAGAAACAAACGGAAAGCCTGTTTTAGTTATAATCATACCAGAAATCCTATTGTCCGTGTGCTAATTATTTATTGAAGGCGGTTGTTAAACAAAGGACCAGTTGATGAACATGAAACAGATGCAATGAGCATTGTCATCTTCATTTAGCACTTTCCAAGCAACTGCTCTTTCATATGAGACAGGGCGCCCCATGCTTGACATGCAAATACCTCCCTGGAGACAAGCGAAACCCTGCACAGCAAACAAGATGAAGATCTAGGCATCAGGATGAACCAACTACTGCATAAGACTGTCTCTATGTGTCTCGGTCGCAAAACTACCGGACTGCACTGATACAAGTCACTTTTTGGCAATTTGAGTTCTGGCATTTTAATGTGGGCCCATTGTAAATGCATACATTGTGTAAAATGTTTGCATTTTGGGTCAGAACTCCAATATTTCAAAAGAAAAAAAAAAAAAAAAGCTTCCTAGTAATTTTGCCTTTCATATATACAGTCCAACTGGAACAAATGGACACTCTACACAGGTGGGACAATAGGGTATTGGATTGGTATTGTCTACCGACAGATTTTTTAAGAATAATAGCTTACTTCTGAGAGATGATTACATTGACGGGGTAGGGGTAGTTCCAAAGAGGGAAGAAGAATGAAGGGGGGTAGGAGTTTTTTTTTTTTGGGGGGGGGGGGGGGGGGGGGACGGACCGAACCTGCTGTAGAATCTGTGGGAACTCTGAGCAGAGAGCCTTTCGTCCATGGTCATCCAAGATCTTCTCCAGTGTTATGTCTTGCAGTGCCACCAAGGTTGTTTCAAGCATATCAAGGCCTGCTTGATTTGCAAAGGTGAAAACTGGCAAAGCCTGAAAAAGCACAGAACCATGCCAGACGAATTAAAGTGGCAACAGCAAGAACCAGACAGGAAGCCCCATCATCAAGAACATTCAGAGACAGAAATAGCCGGTCATCAAAGAACATTGAGAGACAGAAATAATTACAAATCAGGCATGTGAGAAAGAGTGCATCAATTAGCATAAATTTAGAGGCTGATAATATTTTCCCCAGTCGATGTACTCCGCCACTATAAGCATCCTACTTTTGAGTTAGAATGTAATGTCTGTAATTCAGTATAATATCGTCTCGTCAAACAACATCAGGAAAGAAGCAAGCAAGCAACTAGGGATGGCAATGGGGCAGGTACGGGGCGGGTTGAGCCGGACCCTTACCCATACCCGTTTTTGAAAATCGTACCCATACTGGTACCTGTACCCATTGGGTATTAAAAAAATAAAACCCATACCCATACCCATACCCATACCCAACGGGTTTTGCAAGTTTGCGTGTTTTATTTGAGTTCACGTAGAAAATGAAAACTAATACCCATATAAAACCCATATCTAAGTACGATATATGTTTTTGCCATTATAAGATTGTAAAATTGTGATATTTTGGGAATATATTGTTTAGAAATGTGAAATCAAATACATTATTGACTAATTTTTTTGTTAGAACGGTTTGGATTAGACTTAAACCGGAAAAATATTCATTGAAAATAATTTTTTTTATTATAAAAACGGGTATGGGTAGGGTACAGGTATGGGGCGAGTGAGGGCTATACCCATACCCATACCCATACCCATACCCGTTTTCCAATACCCGCCCCATACCCATTTAAAACCCATTTTCACCACCCATTTGGGTTTTAAATGGGGCGGATTTTGCAGGTTTTAAATTGGTACGGGTTTTATTGCCATCCCTACAAGCAACTGCTACTGCTTTCAAAAAAATTTTAAAATGCCCCATACTGCCATAAGCACAATCTCCATGGTAGAATTCAGACAACTACATCTTTTAAAGACTGAAAGAGTGGTACTAGGAACTTCTAACAAAGGACTATAATGAAAAAGAGCTTCTGTTCTTGAAGTGAGCGGACTCAGTGCAGGAAACCCTCATCTACTCTGCCCAATGCAGAAGCTCTGTGGGATATTGCAGAAATGGTACAGCATAATAGAAATTTTATTTTAGGACAAAAAGGAAATCCTACCATATTTGACTACCTAAGCCCATGGAAAAGAGGAAGGTAGATTCATAATCTATTCTAAGATGAGGTTGAGTCATCAAAGTAGGTTACCTTCAAGGAGCAGCACATGATTGCATCTGAGTGGTGCCACAGAGACTTAAGAACAGCATCACTACCTTCGCCGCTACATTTCAGTAACTCCACACCCAAGAAGCATCTGTGGATATCATAGCCATTTCCCATCAAGAATATGCTATAAAACAGAACTTTGACAATCAACCATCAACATTCAAAATTGCATTAAAAAAAGTGCAAAAAAATTTGGTGATTTAACATCCACAGATACATGCACGTGTCACTGGGCGTGTGGTTTGTAACAGTGGAAGTCTCTGAAGGTGCGAGATAACGGATAAGGCCATGGTAGCATATATCTTGACACCCCCAAAATCCTGATCAATAGTAGGCATCTTCACTTTAGAGGTAGCTCCATCAGGATTCAACAGTTGACTCTTCATCTTCTATTCCGAGCACCAGCAGGTACCAGGCTACCCGCACCATCAATCCACCATGGCAATTACCACTCAACCAAGACCTTTCGACAATCTTCATCCAATTTGGGCCCTGTTTGTGAGCAATGCAAATTTTTTTCCTTTATTTCTTTTTGGTTAGAGGGGACTGCCATCACATGTTTTCCCCACACTGCTAGCCTAGGGATGGGCGGCAAATTCATTCACAAGAGAGGAAAAAAGAAAAGGACTCTTGAAACTAACAGCGAGACAGGCCCTTCAAGGAAAAAGAGATGGTTGTTTCCTGACAATCTATCCGATCATGGTTAAGCTGGAAGCAAATATGCAGTTCACGACCAAAGACCAGCAAAAAGTAGAGGTTGTGGGCCTTGTGGCAGCAGTGAAGGGGATTATGAGGAGGGGTTTTTGCTAATTCAATGAGGTGATCAGCGAGGCTAGAATCTTGGGGATTTATGCATATTATATGATTGTAGATAGTGATAGTCAACTTTTGGGGCGGACCGGCGGAGAGGGCATGGCAACAATGCACTCAGACGTGGATGGCAGAATCGTGACTAATGAATATGCACTATGGGGAAAGTGGGAGTGGGGTGAGAAATAGCAAAGCGAATTAAACTAAATTGAGAAAGAAAAGGGGATGATCTAAATACTATGTTACCAAGTTATAATTAATTAGCTGCCATTGAATTTTAATTTTATTCACAGCCCTTTTTGTTTAATTAATAGAGAGGAATCCAATACGTAATTAAAAAGTGAAGATGTGCTAATTTCGCTCTGCGTGGCACCGAATATGAATTCTTACTATTGTACAACCTATACCACAGACTCAAAAATGCACACTGAAAAAACTGTCAGTCTGTCACTATAAACAACGGCATGCACACTGAAAATACTGTCAGTCTGTCATGATAAAAAATGACAAGACTATCAGACAGGATCGCTGTAACGCCTGTAATTCAACATCCAATAACCCAGTACAAGAGAACCAAAATGCATGTCACCAGCACATCAACCTCATAAATTTAATGAATTCTGCAGACCGATCTGGCCATCTCTACTCAAAATGATAATACATTTTGTAAACCCAAAAAGAACAAAATGCTTGTCACAAATTTATGGCACATTGGCTACATTTTATCCACTCCCAATTCAAGGACTAATTTCATGCCATTGATCAAGGTTTTGTCAATTTTGTTTGACCAAAAAGAGAGGGAAGCCCACATATCATGTTATTTATTAAGTGGATACCACATATAAAATCCATCACTGTCAACAGGATTTGCCATGACCCTGCTAACTATGCTTCATATTGCACCTGAAAGTACGGTTGCCATTCACAGCTTTGGCAAAAGTGCAGAAATAAAAAAAATGACGGAAATTATTCTCCCCTAGAAAGGTAAATATTTTTCACTGTTACATGTTGCAGTGTTAGAAAGATCTCCTATCATTTTCAAATGCATCTTCGAGACAACTAGTTAGGGTTAATGAAACATTCTCAAAGTGTTTCAGTGAGTTTATAGGAAATCTAAGAGAAAGATCATGTTTACTTTTTTCTTGGGGGGGGGGGGGGACGAATCATGTTTACTTTGAAACACTTAGTAAACTGACACAATTTTAACCAGTAAAAGCCGGTTATCACATTGATTTCTGTTTTCAGACCAATTCGGTACACTACAGCAGCCTCCGGAATAATACTCAATGCATTTTTCTATTAATACTACTTGTAGGACTTTATTTGATCAAATTGTTCCTCCCGAGTCGAACATGTCATCCCCGCCCCCCCCCCCCAAACAAAAAAAAGGTCGGCATAAACCACAGAAATAAGTGTCTCTACGCACATACACAGAAAAGTATAGAGTAACAAAGGTCAGGTAAGCACCTATAACTCTGACAGATCCAACGAGCTAACGTGTGTGCTTCAGGGCTGCCAAGAGGTGAACGAAGTCCAGATTGAGACCCCAAATGAGGAGAAAGTGCCAATGCCACCCTCTGAACCGAAGATATAATACTGCGGACATACTGCCGAGCCATAGATGCCACACTGTCTTGCATAAGAGTCTCAAACGCAAATTGAAATGCAATGGTCATCACTGATCTCAAATTAACACCAGAAGCCGAATGATCAGCAGAAGATTTATTTCCAGAACCACCCACTTCAAGAGCCGAAGCAAGATCCAGGGTGCGGTTTGGGCTTGAGGCTTCCTGGTCCAATATAACCACAGCAAAAGAAAGAGCAAATATGTTATCCATCCTTAAGAACACGCAGCTTTAAACCAGGGAAGACGACACTGCAGACTGAGAAAAAAATGCAACCTTCACAGAATCAAGAGGGATGATGCGGAAACCAGACGGCAGAAGAGGAGCATCCTCAGCAAAGGATGCATCTATGGGAGCAAATATAAGTTCAGCGCATGTGCCAACTGCATTCTCATCCATTCCACAGCATAGCTGCCAAAAGATACACAATAGGACATGTCAAATGCTCACAAGAAAGGCAATGGCATATAGATGTCCATTTTCTTTTATATATATCTAATATGCTGAAAATATTTCCATAGATAGCATTTTCAAAGGCCACATAGATGTGATGTGCAAGTATGTGTCCCAACAACTATGCAAATTGGTTTTAACACTTCTTTCAACTTTTCCTAAATGAATGGCATTTATTGAATCCATCCAGCTAAATTAACAGGCACCTCGCCAAATTAATGCCCATAGTGAGTTGCTTTCACTTGTTTCAACCCTATCCAAACAGCTGCTGTTCCTTTCCTTATTCTCACCAGAGCTACAAGAGTCACTAATGGAGCAATCACTACTGACTAGCACTTTTATGATACTAAAATTATTATATGCCCCACAAAGTATGCCTAGATTTTGTTGTTGCAGATACCAAGCTACTAGATACGTATTCAATCTAGAACCTAACAAGAACAAACGCTTATAAATACCAAGCTACAAGATGTGATGTGCAAGTATGTGTCTCGACAACTACGCAAATTGGTCTTAACACATCTTCTTTTAACTTGTCCTAAATGAATGGCCTTTATTGAATCCATCCAGCTAAATTAACAGGCACCTCGCTAAATTAACGCCCACAGTGAGGTGCTTTCACTTGTTTCAACTCCATCCAAACAGCTGCTGTTCCTTATTCTCACCAGAGTTACAAGAGTCACTAATGGAGCAATCACTACTGACTAGTACTTTTCTGACACCAAAATTATTATATGCCCCACACAGTCCGCCTATAGTTTGCTGTTGCAAATGCCAAGCTACTAGATACGTATTCAATCTAGAACCTAACAAGAACAAACACTTATAAAGGCCGTCAATGCTTCAAGCATTTACAATGAGGACTTCATTGTCTCACTAGATAAGTCACATATCAGATAAACAACACCACCACCACCACCACCTCCCAGTGTGGGTCCCGCTTTCGCGGGGTCAAGGGGAGATCCAAGTGTAGGCAACCTTACCTCAACCGGCATCTCTGCCCGTGGATAAGTCACATATTAGAAAAAGGTAAGCATAAATACATTCTTATCAAAATAAACTCTCTCTCTCTCTCTCTCTCTCTCACACACACACGCGCGCGCGCGCGAGAAATGTACCCTATGTAAACCGGAAAACAACAAATTTGATGATGATGCAGGCAGCTTGCAAACAAACAACGATAGATATTAAACTGAATGACTAGCCATATAGAAATGATAGCTTCCCTATGGTGCAAACTATGCATGATACAGCCTAACATTAAAGAAGTAAATATTGTCATAATTGATATCTTTCCACAACAAATCGTTCAGCATATAACAGGAAACAACGGCTACTGATAGCTTGGCACTTACTTGCAACAGAAACATGTCTCTGGAGATCATAGCATCTTCAGGACAACTGATGACACCTTCAAGCTTAATTACCTCCAACAGCTACAGTAACAAGGGAAACAATGCATTACAAAATATTCACAAAAAGAAATGAATGGGTAAGAAACACACAGTATATGAGGAAAAAAAGATAATCCTGTACAGATGCAATTTCATGAATGCACATTAGTTACACACCTCTTCATGTTCAACAGTATGCGCCAATGGAAGTATAACTTGATTGCTAAATCCCCCAATTCTCCCTCCAGGTAAGCTACAAGGACTAATTTTGGCAGCTGCAGCCAAGTAAGCATCAAGGTTGTTGTCAGCCCACTCTGATCTATGCTCCCTCAGGAACCTAACAAGTACTGCAGGAAGGACATTCTGCAAATTGAAAAAGGAATGGGGGATTAATAATTTCGCATAGAAAGTTGGACAGAAGTACAGAATGACAATACTTGGAAGGGCATAAGAGCACATGAATCATAAAGCTACAGGCCTGAATCTGTCTTTTCATACGAAACTTATCTCAATAAAAACATAGACACTAATCAGTATATTAAAAGCACAGCAAAAGGCATTGATTTGAGCCTAAAACAGGCAACACAGAGATTATCATAAATATATGATTGCACAGAAGAGATATCTCAGTTGTACTTCACAATGAACCCAACAAGTCTTTCCATTAGCACACATTTATTAAATCATAAGCATTGACATAAGTGCCTGATAGGAAAAAATCTACAAAGATAATAATCGCTATAAGGAAGCAGAGTTCACTACTTTAATTATGCTAATTTACTTTAGGCTGATTCTAGTTCATCATAGTACAGAGATCAAGCAGAATGGAAACAGAGTCATTTTGCCTAACAAGGAAACATAGCCCAGACTTAGTCATTTCTGAGACCAGTATCCAGGTCCAAATAATATGGCAAGCATTAAAAGAGATTACTGCCATTCCCATTCAACAGTATACAAATTGAGCAACACGGTCATTGCTTACTTAGGTTCTCTTCCCCTTGGTCTTTCTTCTATCTTCAACCTTCGTTTAATGAGAGAGTTTAATAAAGAACTGAAATATCGAATCATGATGTCATACTTATCCAAAACTTCATTTGAATAGTATCATATTTGTAAGCATGTAACCATCGTGACTTAGCAGATCATTGCAATTTCTAAGGGAGTATCAGAGTGCCCCAAGTCAAGGGAAATTAAATGCAATCACAATGGAGAAAATATCTTGGCAATACAAGGCTGCACTTACAGGGACAATTTATTCAATCCACATGTATCTCTTTCCCTAATCATTTTCTCTAGCTCTCAGAACCAAAATTTTGTTGCCAAAAGGTGGATGAAAAATTCAGCAAGAATTAACAATAACCATCAATACTCTCCATTAAAATCACAAAAATACGGCAACACTTTTGAAGAGGATGAATGTCCTCTTTACTGATTTCAATATGTAGTCAACACTCAACACAGAAGTGAAAGGACATACGCAACTTTACATTTTGTGAAACACTTCACCAATGGAGGAAAAAACAGTAAATAGATGACATGTTATATTCCCTAGCTTTCATATATTGGAACTTGATAGCAAACCTCCCAATCAATCAACCCCCCTATCCCCCCCCCCCCCCCCCCAAAAAGTAAAAAGGAAAGAAGCAGAGTAAAAGAGAGAGAATATTAAAAATAAAAAAAAAAGACCGCACGGATCCAAATCAAATAATTTGTCCTCACAGTGATATTTGTCATTTCCTTTCCCTCAAAACAAACTAACCTGTAAAAGCATCGATGCCTTAGCACATAGAATTGTATGGCCAACAGCCGGAAATCCATTAGTGTAAGTAAGATTCAAGGCCATCAATTTGTCAGGTGATGAGTTCACAAGCACTGTGACATCATCCACGCCATCATTTCCAATAGTTGACCATCCTTCATCAGTAAACCCATTCAGTGCCTCATTAAAACCCCTGGTAAATCCACTAATCAGGTTCCAATATAAAAAGAATCAACAGAACAGCTACTGTGATCAAGATTTCCAAATAGTACACTCACCTGCTCAACCTCTGGCTAAGCGTTCGCAGAGCGGCAGGCCGTCTTCCCCAATTAGAAACATTAGGCTGGGAAACCTCTTGAGCGATCTGCCTCAGTTGACGCAATGCCTGAAACAAAAACGTGACAAATTGCTAGGGACAAGAACCATAAACATTCACCAAGTATAAGATTGTTTTCCTTTTCTCCACCTCATATCTTTTATGGGAGTTCAGTTAAGCCAGAGTTGCTCAGATGACAAATGAACATGCAGGTAGTAAACTATAATAATCCATACCGCCATTGTCGTTTTGTGGGCTAGCACTGTCGAAGATTCATATAAAGGTCGCAACACTTCAGGTACACTCCATGGCTGTTTCACCACAACAAACCGAAACCATTAGTTAGTTACTGATAGCATCACTCTGCATCATAATCAGTTACTGATGGCATGACACTGCATCATAATCAATCATTCAAAAGTGAGACAAGTTGCAAGGAAGCCTACTTCAAGGTCTATATGGTCGACAATGTGTATCATTGAGCCACCTCCTTCGCAAGGCCTTATAAGATAGCCACTAGGAAGCATTTCTGCTCTGACAAAATTCGGCACTGGAGGCATGCTAGGACCATTCTGAGTATTGTTCAGCGATCGCTCACAGACCTGCGCATGGAAGAACATTAGGATTAGAAGGACCATGAAGCAGAAAGAACTACCAGAAGTTTCAAGGACAAGTCAGTTTGGAACAGAACAAATCTAGCACATACATACCACCAAACTACCATCCTTCATAACAGAAGTATAACGAAGCAACCAGAAATCACGGGCAGGAGCCAAAGTTGTTGGTGCATAGAGCTGATTCAACAACAAAGTGTTATAAACATTATTTTAAGTGGATGAACACGAAAGAATCAAAGCTAAAAGATAGAACTTATGCAGCTAACCTGCAAGTAAAGCAGCTCAATGGTCCCACCATTGGCAGTGGGCAGCACATTGAGCACGTCCACAGCTCGGCAATCGCGAAACCACGAGGGCCTATCCTTGAGGATTTCTGCTACCTGCAAGTATATGGTCTATTTATCTCAAGAAGAATATGATACTGGGAATGGCGGCTGTCTCGAAATCCAAAGGCACTTACCCTGCTAGGTTCAAGACCCACCAGGCCACAGGCTCGTGCTGCCACTCCAGTGCAACCATGAGAAATAGCAACGATTCCAATGGAATCCGGACCAGGCTGTACAAGTTAACAAACAGTTTGTATAAAACTGGCTAAATTTTTTATCTTACATCAAAGTTCAAAATCTAGTATGAAATTCAGACAGGCATCTTATAACCTCAACTAAGCCAGCCTTTCAGAGCTCTACCCAGACATTCAGAGCTCCACGGTAACTTTCACATGATCACCCTTCCACAGACTTAAAAGATTCCAAACCTCCACTATAATTTCAGGGTCTACTAGAATTTCAGGATTCCACTAAAACTTTTAGCACTCTACAAAAATCTTCCCAATCTATATGCAAACAAATCAGGTGCAATGAACATAGTTGTTGTCCCAATACTTGACCTAAGCTGCAGGCCACATCACAATCTCAAAGTAGGAGTAGGTGAATCCTAACAAAGTAACAACTATGTGGGCAAACAAGGCGGAGAAAGTATTCCCTTCTATTCCTGTTTGGAGACAAAATATCAGAGTAAGGAGGACTAACTCTTACCCTCCTTACTCCTCTCTACTCCCAATTCCCTTGCTACCGACTTTGGGGTGTGAGGAGGGTAGTAAGGGTGTCATCTTACATATTTAACCTTGCAAACCCAAATGTCAGTGTCAGTTTAGATGGTGAAGACTGGAAAGTACACATGACAGTTACTTCATTTACTCTTATGAGCCCTCTCACTTACTCCCATTACACTCCCAAAAAAGGGTAAGTCATTTATTCTGATGTACTCTATGTTGTTCTTACTACCACATTACTCTTATTTACTCTTACCAGTCTACCATGCTTCCCTTCCAAATGGCCCCACAGTATTCAAGTTCATGTGAATGATGCCCCAAAGTCCAAAGATACCACTAAATGAGATGCAGATATACAATGACGAATTCTTTAAGATTCTAAAATTGTTGAGTGACACAAGTGTTGACACCATTTTTCAATGCCAAGATTCGGCACTCTGCTTCCAGGAAAATAATTGCCAAAAAAAACCCCTCTTCCCTTAATGCATGAATAATTAAACTAATCAACACCTAATGACGCATAGAAAGTCAATTAATAGTTCATTAGAGAATGAACAAACAAATATCTTTGCGGGGTACCTTCATTCCAGGCATTTGGACCCACTCAACAGCAGTTCCAGTAGCCTTTGAAAGAAACTCTGCTAAAGTTTCTTCTGCAATGGACAAAAGTCTGGGAAGAATAGAAAAAAAAGAAAAAGACAAATCACAAATTGATAAGCTACACAGCCACAAAGAAATTCACATTGCACGATGCACATTCAGAAAATGACACAACAAACAAATCATTACCCACTAACGTACCCTGCAGGACTAGCATCCCTGGGAGGATGCCGTGGTGTCAAATGGTGTTGACCACTCGTCACCACTGATTCACTACTGGTGTCTTTACTAGCAAGCCCCACCTGGACCAAAGCCACCAACAAAAGCATTACAAGCCAAGTTCATTTGTAACCAATTTCATTCATTTCTAAGTCTGAAAGTGGAGCATTAGTTTATCAATCAAAAGCTTTAAAATGCTCACTTTCTGGGTTTGCTGGCGAAAGTAGCCATTTTCATACACCAGTTGTGACACTTGTTTCTGTAACCTATCATTCTCCTCCATTA
Source organism: Carnegiea gigantea (assembly GCA_029747015.1). Taxonomy (NCBI): domain Eukaryota; kingdom Viridiplantae; phylum Streptophyta; class Magnoliopsida; order Caryophyllales; family Cactaceae; genus Carnegiea; species Carnegiea gigantea. The sequence goes on from JAKOGI010000487.1 coordinate 403,559, forward strand.
GAAGCTTGTTCATAGCTGTGAGCTTCCTATTCACAGTCTGCAATCTTGAGGCCTCTTTCCTCTGTTTCTCCCTACATCTGTCACACACCACGGCATAAAATCACAAACCTCAAAAGAAAAAGGGAAGAAGAAAGTCCAACATAAGAAAGAAGTAAAATTTCTTCAACCGCATCTTCCTTTACGGGGAACAAATTACGGGCACTTGGCATTTGAATAATCATATAATTTGTTTATGCCCATCAGACAAAAAATGTTTCAACTCAGAACCAAATAAATAATATAAACATAGAATATGCAAAATCCACTATACCTTCGGTTTTGAAACCAGACTTTGATCTGCTTGGGCTCGATGTTAGAGAGGATTGGGCACTCACGGATGAGCTGCTGACGACGAAGCGAGCTGGGTTTAGGGCATTCATGATAGAGCCTTTCAAGGGCTTCAACCTGCTCAGGTGTATACCTTACATATTTCCCGTTATCCATCCCTCCTTTACCATCCTTGCAGGACATTGCCATTATCTAATGACTTAAAGCTCTATTTCAGAAACACCTAATCAAGATGACCAAATTCTCCTTCCAAAACCCCCCAATGTAACAAGCTTCTTTCTTGCCCTTTCCTCTCAGAGGCAAACACACAAACAGTTGATGGGCAACAACTGAAAACCAAGATAGGTAAAATACATAAGTCAAATACCCACTAATTCACCAAAACACCCACTAATTCACCAAAAGAAGTTAACCTTAGAGGAAGCCAATACTACAAACAACATGATATCCTCCCCCAAGATGCCTCTATTTTTTTTTTTTTTTTAACCTTTCTTGATGGGTTTTTCCCTCCAGCAAGGGTTCAAAAAGTGGGAAATGGGACGGGGGTAAGGGCAACTATTTGATGCTCACATAGCATGAGGCAGCGAAAAACACAAGGAATGTTCTTTCCTCCTAATTTCCCGAGATCAGAGTTCATGAAATTGAGCAAACAAAAAAACAACCCAGCAAAATAGTAACAGAAAAAAGTAACCCAGAACTTTAAAACATGATCTAAAAGCGAGGCATTCACAGCAGTTGAGTACCAAAATGGATAAACTCAACCAACCAACCCCATTTCTGCAAAAAGGCTAATAATAACTAGACATAGTCAAAACCCAACAAAACAAAAATAGCCAAATTTTCTGAAATTCAACTTCGGGACCGAACAATTGGAGGTAGGCTATGAAGATCTAGCAGTTATAGCCAACCCAGAAGCGGAGCTACAGAAGAAAACGACATCGTTTGGGTGAAGAAGCAAGCATAGCAACGGCCCTCCATCCCCCCTTCTTTCTGCCATGAATGCAAATCTCAATAATTTGTAGGTGTAGCATCATGATCTAAGTTCTACGGCTACTTGTAGTAGGGCTTTGGCATTAACCAGATTGAGTTGAATGGACGAGCAAATGTCTGAATTTGAAACAGTGCATTGATAGGAGAGAGAAAAAAGGCAGGCGCAAGGCAGAGGAGAGAGAGACAGTTCATAAAAGGAGCTCAAAAAGGCTTTTAAAGCTTTTACAGTTTTACATTTAAAAATACAAGTACTTAGAATTAAAATGAGAATCAAATGGAAGCTCATTTGAGTTTCGTGCCTCGTTTAATATGTCTCGCCGCCTTGATGTATAGACGGGAGACATGGTGACGGATAGAAAATATCAAAATGCAGTTGAGTTTCTATTAATTAAAATTGATTGATTGATTTTTCATTTCAATAAAATTTTGAACTCAAATCAAATTGAAGATATCATTTAATGGTTTTAAATTAACCAAAATTTTCAGTTTGATTAAAATTTAAAACCATTTTCTCGTAACGAATAATTTGTTTTTTGTTTGATTATCGATTAATTGTTGGCAAGATAATAAAATAATTATCTTTTATACTTGAATTTTTTATTTTTGAAACTAAATAAAAGACTTTAATTAACTGATTTTCGATTCAGTTTTTTTTTGTGCACCTTTATTAAAAGATGCAAGCTTTTTGGGATTCTTTGTACTCCACTAATTAGGGTCTGTTTTTTCAACTTATCGCAAGCAATTTATTGTTGAATAGCGTTTATGAGCGTTGATCACTGCTGATCAATATTATTTAGTGCCAAAATTGTGAGTAGGAAATATGGTTAGGTATTGATGAGTGCTAATGAATGTTGATCAGTTCCGACTGCTAATAATAATTACTTATGATAAGTTGGAAAAAAAAAAAAAAAAAACAAGCTCTTAGATAAATTTATTCTTCTTTTCATATTGTGCGATGTGCATGTAAAGGGATGCAAAATTGAAGGGATACAAGTTTTTTGGGATTCTTTGTGCTCAATTATACCAACTGCTTGGATGTTAACTTCATCTCATTTATTTGCATTTATCTAGAAAGTTTTGATGCAATTTGCAAAATTTTTGATCGAAATAATTTTGAGATTTTTGCTATAGTCTTAAAATTAAAATTTTCTATGGATATACTACGTTTGGGAGGAGTTAGAAGAGAAAAGGGTTGGAAGTAGTTAGAACCAATTGAAAAATGTTAGAAAGAGTTATGAGGATGGTTGTCAAAAAATTGAAAGGAGATTTTTAAAAAATAGAAGGAGACAAAAAAACTATAAGAAGATGAAATGAGTTAGAAGAAATTGATAGGAGCATAAAGGAGTTGGAAGAATTCTAAAAGTTTCCATTCCAGCTAAAAAGAAGAGGTCACTTTTGTGTACGCAATCTATAAACATTCTTCGAGCATTGTAATATTCCTGGCCTTTGTGTGACTACCGATGTAAAGTCTCAAGCATTTTCTTTTCACCAACAAGGAGAAAAACTTAACATTCTATGGAAGTAACACAACCACAACCAACACACAAGTCAAATAGGAAAGATTATTTGTCTTCCGTCTTCAAGATCAGGGTTCAAACCTTAGTACTCACAAATTTCTTGTTGTAAAGGAGGTTGTGTACGTGTTTAGGTGCTACGTTTGAGTTTAGAAGCGCTTGTTCCCCTCTTTCTTCTTGGAATCTAACTTCACCAATGGAACGAGATAGAAGGTTTGATGAATACCGATAATTACCTACTAAGAAAAAGGAAAAGAGGAACACAACCTAATAATACATCCCAACATTGAATAAAACTAGAGATTTAAATAAGTAAATTATGAGAAATTTATCGTCCTCTTGAATTAAATCTGTTCGGAAAGAATTAAGAAAAGAAAGGGATACTCAGGCTAATATGAGTGAATGTTCTCCCCATTTCTATTCGTTTATTTTCACCAACAAAATTGACATTCTCAGTTATTTTTATTTTTTTCTCTATTGCTACCTTATCTGCCCTTAATTAGATAAGGTGTTAGATTTAACAAAGTGATTACTTTAAGTTTAATTTATTATCAAATAAAATCTATAAAAAAGTTGAAAAAGAATAGCAATTACCAGTAATTCTTAGAAAAGTTTCACTTTTCATAATGTGTTCCATGAAGGATATGATCATGTCAAATAATCATTAATCAAATGTTCGTATAGAATATTTTTTGTTAATTAAGATATCCAAAGCACAATGTGAGACATGTTTGTAGATGGATCTATCAATATAATGCTTATTAAGTTATCTTTTTAATCAAGAATAACCTTACGTGCCAAAAACCCTTGTAGAGATCGAACTTCTTCTCTCTGTTGTTGTTACTAGCTGGGCATGGGATTGGGGAGGGGCTGCCAAACTGCCCATTGCATGCCATGGAATGTTGGTTCATGTTAATTTGTAAACTGAAAGGATGCAAGTATATATATATCCACTAGTGATTGCTTAACATATATAAATGCCCTTGAATTGATTTGATTTTGCACTTTTTGCCTTGATAAAAGCATAAGTAAGAGTCCCCAAGAGCTTGTGGATGAAGGGTGGTGTGATGTTTGTGGAGGGTCCTGAGGGACTACACTTGTGTTTTTTTCATGGGACAAAGGAGCATTTGGGGTCTGAGGTTTCAAGTGGACTCAACAACAGACACAACTTTAATTTTGTGTGATCAAAGCTTTCTCCATTCATTGGTGCTTTTCTCTTTTGGGGGGGGGGGGGGGGGTATGTTGTATTTGGAATATAGTGAATATGCAAAGGTGCAAGGACTTTTGTAACAATTGATTAGCTGCTTTGGCCTTATATGTGCTGGTGTATTGGGGAAAGAATCATGCTTTTCATGCATGGACTGGGCTAGAGTCGTCGTCATATGCATGTTAATACGTGTGATTTTAAATTAAAAAAATTAGAGAATTGTAAAATAAGACTATTATGTTTTCGTTAACTTGAAATTTTTCATTTTCCTTTTGTTGGTGTCGTTTATAAGTATCAGATAACATTTTTTTTTTCCTTCAAATTTAAGACCGTTGAACATAATATTTATATGCAAAATTTAATTATGCTACACAAGCCACAAAAAGTATTTTTTGGGGCCAAGGGAGGTCGGAGAAGTCTAATAAAAATTATATCCATACATGTAAGATATACATTTGACCTCTTGATAACAACTAATTATATTTATATTTTTACATAAATGTCTCCTAAAATCACAATAAAGATAGGGACAGTAGTTTTATGAACAGCTTCTTTTCCTTCGATATATGCAATTATGCACATGTCATTCTTAACTATGAGTTGACCCAAAAGTGTAACGGGTCGTCATGCGTTGCATGTAGTTACCTCTAGGTTGGGATGACAGGAACGGAAGGTCCATGCCATTGAAATGGAATTTGCTACCGCTGTAGTTTCCTTTCGGGTGTCCTAAAAGTTTATATTTTTTATTTTAAAATTAGAAAAAGAGCCAAGAGATCATGAATTTCGCATGGATTTTACTTAGATGTATTTACAAAATAATGTAACTCAATTCGTAGAGTTGAAATCTTGTATCCACCACTATACATGAACATGAAGAAGCCAAGAAAGGCAAGATAAGCCATTAAAGTGGGGAAAAAAAGGAATGGTATGAAAAATAATCTAGCAATAAAATGCTCAATTTAACAAGAAAATCAAGGCTTGAATTTAATCAGGCTATACATATGGTTAAAAAAAAAAATCTAACGAAAAAATTCAACGGGAACAATTAACTCGAATATGGGCGTGTTCGGTAAAATTAGTTGTTTTAGTAATAGTTAATTATTTTACTAATTGTTAGCCGTTTTACTAGTGATTAATTGTTAATAGTGTTTAGTGATTAGTTGTTCGACTAATGATTTAAAATATTGATAAATGTAACTGTTGAGATAGCAGATTTATATAAAATAACTGAACAGGATGCAATAAATAAAATTTTTTAGTAAATAAAAAGAAAAAATTTATATTTTCTAATACAACCATTGGATGAAGGTTTTTAAAAACTACTTTACGTAGCTTTTGCAAAACATTATATAAATATCAAACAACTATCTTATTTACTACTTTATTGAATAATTATAATTAATGGTCCATAATATTTTGATTATTATAAACTATAGGATAAAGAACAGATAAAGACAATTTAACCAACAATTTAGCCAAGGCTTGAATTTACTTGTGATTAGAAATAAAAGTACAAAAAAGCAAATGCACATAAACATACGTACAACGAAATGGGAGGAAGACAGAGAGGGCAGAATGATGAGTCCTTTTGCATGTGTCGCTTCTCCATTCTATCTCTATAGCCTTTGCTTTTGTTTAATTTCATGTGTATTAAAAAGAGATGAATTAACAGGAGGGCATATGTTAGTTAAGATGGTATTAAAAGCCGATAATACGCCTGCCTCATCAGCACTGACTCCTGCTGTGGAGGGTAGGTCCATCCTTGTGGGCCTTGTCTGCCAATCAAAATCCAAGCCATTCCAAAAAGAAAAGACGAGCAAAGTTCAGTTATTCTGCCACGAAGGATACGCATTTTCCATTAGGGCTGACCAAAAAATTCATATCCATTTAAAATCTGTAAAATTTATCTCAATAGATATGAGTATAGGTGGTAAAATTAGAAAAAAAAAAAAGTATGAGACGGATACTGCTAACAGTGACGGATCTAGAGTTTCAAATCAGGGGTGTACACCTATTAACATTTATCACCATATGTACCGTAAAATAAAGTTTAAATAATATATTAAATATTACAATAATCTACTATTACAATTGTCTTTTACAATTTTTCATTTTTTCGGATCAATACATGGCATTCAAGTGTTACAATTATATTTTATTTCCGAACAATAACACTACATTTCACAAACTACCGATTTACATATAAATAATTATGTTGTATTTCTAAAACTACTTTTATTACCCAAGATCCTCGTCACCAGCTTTTCATCTTACAATATGATATCCTCATTGACAATATTGGTGATATAGCCATCCTAGCAGTAAATTGAGCTGAAATGAGTAGACGTCCAGACGCTAGATCCTAACCAATACTATAAACCGAAAATATGAGTTCCCGTGTCTGATAATAACTTTGAAGCTTCATTGGGCAAGAAATGGCCATTCAGAAGTTCAAATTCTGTGTGGAAAACATAACAGAAGTTGCTAATAACATCCCTTCAAAGAGGTAACAAATAGGACTCTCGAAATTAACAAAAAACCATTTCGTGCCTCAATAATTATTATTGAAAATACAATTCAACAATTCTCAACCATAATTCCTCGAACTAGCCACAAGCAATGGCAATTCAAAAGTCAAATAAAACAAAAGGGCTAGTAAACTACCTGTAACAATTGAAAGGCCTTGGCATCAGATTCAGTATCCCAGTCATCATGCTTTAGATTTTGAAAACCAAGATGAAACAAAATGATCAGATCAGTGATTTGTTTGTAATAAGCAGGAATTCAAGTTCAAAATTTTGGGCATATCCAATCTGCACTTAAACACAGCTGAAAGAGAGAAAGCCCTTACAATAACTGCGGCTATGACGATGTGAGTAGGCATGGCGGAGAGGGCGAGAAGCAGTGAGAGGGTTCGGGAAGGACACTCGTTGGTCAAAGAATGAAGATGCCGAGGAGCTGAGGAGTGAGGAAGTCTGGGCCTTCTTAGCTTGTGGGCTTCATTAATTGATTTTTTTCAAAGGAGAAATAAATGAAGCCTGGGAAGTTTAATTGGGTCGCGTTCAGCACAAAGCGGTCCATTAATAAATGTTCAAGTCGGCAAGCCTTCAAAGTCAGAATCTACAGGTTTTTTGGACCTTTTTTTGGGGTGTCCGCCCATAATATCTTTAAACCCTTCAAATAAGCTGTTTAGAGATTTTCTTGGGATAGTGGTGTCTATGGAGACTCCTGAGCTGGTCATAAATTCGCCTCTGATTGCTAAAATGGGTATGAGTACGGGTATGGGTATGGGTGTGGGTATGGGTATGGGTATGGGTATAGGTCCTACCTGCCTCATACCTATTTTATCAATACTCGCCCCATACCGATCTCATATCCGCCCTATATAAAATTCATACCCATTTGTTTAAAGTTCTAATTTGTTACTTGTACTTGAATATTTTGCTAGTTGCTTTGAGTTGTATAATATTTAAAATTTCGGCGGAATATTTTGTTTAAAACTGTAATTGTTAAGTGCTAATTTATTACTTTGATTGGTAAAATTTTAGTTGTATTTGATATGATATGATACGTTGTCGGATGCTCGGTATTAATCTGACATATTGGCTATTTGATATCGAATATGGGTACAAATAGGTTTGTCTATATATACTCGAATAAAACTCGCATACCCGCTATACCCTGTGGGTACGAATATAGGTATAACTTTATTATACCCATTGGATATGGGTATGGGTATGAGTATTAATTTTGAAAATGGATATGGGTAAGGGTACGGCTAAATTCGCCCGGTATCCGCCCATTGCTACCCCTAATTTTCATAGCTTACATATTATAAAAGTTGCATATCTTTGATAATAAATAGCAGGATAATATGGGCTAGAAAGTCTTCCCCCCTTTATCCTAAGCATGTCATGTAATTCTGCCTAATTTGGTTAACCCTTTAAATTTCAAAAGATAATACTGTAAGTAGGTAATGTTAGATTATCAGTAAGTTATGCTAAAAGATATAAAACATTTTGATCCAAAAAAAAAAAAAGAGATAGGAAAGATAGATTGAAGCAATCTTAGAGATTTCAATTAAGCATGAGTATAACTACTTTATTTACTTCTTTATCCGTCTTCCTTGCCCATTATTAACTGTCTATATCTTTACGCTAATATCTCTCCAATGCTTATCCCTTCACCTCAACCTCTTTTTCCAGTGCTCTATCTTTATCTCTCACGTATACCTCTATAAATCCTTCCCAACTCACTCCTAATTTTTTGTTATGGGTTTCTGTACTGTGCAAACCTAGCTATGAGACCCCTCTCTCTCCCTCTCCCTCCTTCCCTGTAGCTCATCGAGTCCTCACCTCATAAAAATTTTTTTGCTTTCTTTTGATTTTATTATTTGAGCAATGATTGGGTTATTGCCAATGGTTGACATGCTACATGCGCAGATGTGGAAGAGTTGGGACGTAAAGAATGCAACACGCTATTCACTGATGGTAAAAATAAATGAGTTTGGGAGGGTCTTTTGAGATTGAATATGGAAGCGGGTTTATTTTTCACATATACATATGTACAATTTTAGTCTTTTTGATAGAATGTAATTAACTTTTACAATTCACGTTATCATGATTTTGCCTCTTCCAACATAGTTATATAGTTTTTGTTAATTCTCTTCTTTTACTTTTAAATCTTCTTCTTTTTTTTTTTTTTTTTTTTTGCATTGGACTGAACATATTACTGTTGTGTTGGATAAATTATATAAGTTCTCGACATTACATCCTCATAGCATATAAAGGCTCAAGTAGGATGTAGATCATGGAATTTAAAAGATGGAGAACTTAATTTATTTGGGTCATCCACTATTTTAGACAAATTAAAGAGCTTTTCAATATAGTATCACGATACGTTCGCACTTTACTTAGTTTTTCAAGCAACGTATTACATAAAGATAGCTCTATTGTATTTTATGATCAAAATATTAGTTTTAGCATATATATATGTGTGTGCGCGCGCGCACGCAGGTATATATAGTTAGTTAGTTAGTTAGTTGAGCACTGCAATAATATGCACTGCATGCTTCATGTTGGATTGATTGATTTTTTGAAGTTATAGTTTCTTCATCATTTGTATTTTTCCTATCAATTTTTTTGGGATAATTTTGGTTAATGCTTCTTGTTTTTGGACGACTCCTTTCAAGGTATGAAATTGCCTCTTTTTTGGGGAGGGGATGGGGGAACTTTTTTTAAAAAAAATTGGATGTAATATATTTTTTTCCCATTCACTGTACGTTTTTTTAGCGTCAGATCTTGCAAAAATGGGATATATGTTAGGAGTTGTTATAACCACTATACAATTGTTTTTTACACGCATTGGTTGATTCGTGTATTTCCTACAATGACAATTAAATTGCTATTATTTATTTATTTTATAAGAATATCTATATGATTTTTCTATTCCAATTGGATTATTGGCCGCCTAAATACTAAATCAATAAACAATGCAATATTACTTTGAAAAGAAGGCTCCTCAAACCAGCATGATGTTTTAATTTTACAGGCACAAACTAGTTGAATATAATAAATATGCATAAAAAAAATATTTACACATGTGATATCTAGTAGACTGGTAGTACATACTTTTCAGTAAAGGTATAATCGCTCCAAAGTAGGCTAAACTCATAGCTACAGCTTCTAGTATTAAATGGGAAATTACTAGGGGTTGCTAACATTATGTTGTCACTTAAAAAAAAAAATGTCGTATGGCGGCAGAATCAGCGACGGAAAAGGGGTATTCGGTGACGGAATTATGAAATAAGCGACGGAATTAGCGACGGAATTGTACTGTCACATTTCAGCTCGTCATTAAGGATTTAGCGATGGATTTATGAAAGTCCGTCGCAACGGAAATGAAGGCAACTAGTCATGGATGGGCGGAACTGATGATGCGCGAGGAGGCAACGTAATCAGCATTCCATCGCCATTAGAGACAGAATCAGCGATGCTTCATTCCGTCGCCATGTGTCATTTATGAAAAAACAAAAAACTTCCGTGCAATGGACAATCCGTCACAATATTTGACCTTTTTAAAATAAAATTTTTGTTTTGCCGAATACCCTCAATTACAATATATTTCATTCTATGCAGAAAATGACATCAAGGATATTCAATCCATTCGATACCAAGGCTTCCCTTGAAGCATTTTCAACAAATCTCAGTCGACAAACAAGCCAAACAATGCATACAAACCAACATGTTTCAAGTGTGTCATCACAATTCATGTCACAAATTCGCAGAAACAACATGCAATTTCTAAAAACATAAGTGTACTTAACAACACCATGGCCGATAGAGTAAAATACATGCAAATGCACACACATAAACAAGGCATAGAGAGGGGAGAAGCAAGCAACTCAGGAATCAATCTTCGAGATTAGTATTATCATACTCTTCATCCTCATTCTTGTCATCATATTACGGAGGGTTATTAAAGGGACGTTGCGGTCCCGAACCGGAAACATGTTGCATATGGAAAAAGACTTGCATTTGCTGATTCATACTCATCATTTGTTGGTTGAGTCGCATTTGCTCCCTTGGCATTTCCTCCTTGAGTTCCTCGTTGCTTTGGCTAAACATTTGGTTGGACTTCTCTAATTGCTTATGTTTGTCCATAAGCATCCGATACATTTCAGCTTGCGAAGTGAGCTTACCCCCCAAATTAGTCACTATACCTACTAAAAACCATATATATGAAGTATACATTAGTGAAAGTAACTTCACTTATCCTAAAGTTATGTTGTGTTCATTTTTTATATTAATGACTTAAATACAAATAGTATTTAAATTTACTATACCGACTCTTTGAGAGGGGCTGAAGTAACAAGAATATTGACGGCCTTATCTCTAATGCTTTATAGGCTTTCACCCACAAATTATTTGGATTTGAAAGTGATTGAGATGAATCTTAGGAATTACAATTCGAGGTCTCTTGAGAGTTGATGGTATAAGTGCGTACATTAATTTAAATATATATAACACGAGAAACATGCATTATATAAGATATATAATTGATTATATAAATATATATGCTAACTTATATGAAACTTTTTAAATATTAATGTTCCACTAATTTCACATTAGCATACAACCCACATTATAATATCAATTTTATGGCAACAATCTCATTGAAATATATCAACTAATATTAACAATTATTTCTTTTAAAACATGCCAATTTACAAAAATTATTCATTTTAACTCCCACTAATTTTACATTCGAAATAACAATTGCAACAATTTTTTACATTCTACTTATAAACTTCTACAAATATATTTCTATTCTTACAAATTTCACCAACATATCACATTTGATTTAAAATTACCAAACCTTAACCCTAAATTATATTGAGGAAGATGTTGAAGCAAATTAAAGTAATAACTTCACATAAATTTCACATTTCAACAAAAACGTGAACTAACTATGAAATTATAACAATATAATGCTAAAATTTTTAGGAACTAAAGCAATGAAAACCGAGAAAACTATCATGTGTCGACGATTTAGGCGGCGGCAGTAGCAGCAAATGGGCAGCGGATGAGTGGCAGCAACACGTACGGGCAATCGATGGAGGGGCAAGACGCAGAGGTGTTCGCGGGATGGGGGCCGGCCCTATTGGGGGCTCTCAAGGGTGTGTTTGTGAAGCTTCAAACGAAATGAAAGTGAGAACCAGATCTAGTTCTCTTAAAAGAAGTGGCGACGGACTGTCAGTTGTCAGTTTGAATTTTTATTTTTTTAACTGTTAGGTGACGGATTATCTGACGCCAACTGTAAAAAAATAAATAAATATTCAACATAGTCGCCATGATCAAAATTTTGGCGACGGAATAGTTATTTCGTTGCCAAGTCCGTCGCCTAGTCTGATATATTTCAAATGTAGATTATCCCTCGCTATTTCCATCGCTATATGATACGGATCTTAATCCATTGTTCTTTTCCGTCGTTATTCCGTGTTTTTTTAGTAGTGTGTATTCTTTGAAATTTATAAGGTAATAAATTTTGATAGACTAGCAAAAATTTAGTAGGCTTAATTAGCTTACAAATTGAGAAGAGTAGCAGACAATCATCATACATCATAGCTCAATCATAAGCACCGAATAAAATTAAAATTTGATTTCAAGAGTTCAACTACCCAAAATGAGCTCCCCACAATAACATGACGGTGCAGTTAACAATTCCGTTATTGGTTTCTTCAAGATTGAATATTTATGAAAGAGGATCATAAGTAACTAAATCGTTTGTTTTGCTCTTCCAAGTTTATTATGATAAGTTTTTCTCCTTTTTTAGTTTAATATAATGTCACTATAAAAGTTACATAGAAAATGAGGTATATCAGCAGATTCCAATGGAAGTCATGCTTCCACGGATCTTAATAGACGTTTACTAATCAAACAACTAATTTAGGTGTTTAATAAATAACTTTTAAATTATTTTATACTAGGCTTTTGAGAATAACTTTTTAAAATTAATTTTTTCCCTCACCTTATTTTTATTAACAGTTAATTCTCCAAGTAATTTTTTCAATCAGCTAATATAAATAGTTGTACAAATACCTAGCACAAATAAATAAGTAGTACAAATACGTAACAATTAACAGCGGTTTATGTCCGTCAATTTTAAATGTTTGATAACATCCGTAAGTGATGCACGTGTTAAACATATAGCCAAATATAACTATTGGTGTCATTATGGGTATCATGAACTACAAAAGTGGTGAATTCAGTTAGGGCTTACGTTCATTCGAAATAAAAAGCTTATCTATTAGTTATGATTATCAAATTGTAAAGCCTTGTATTCATCTACTATACGACAAGTATAAAATAACATTCTAATTGGACAAACACTATCCACAAAGATGCACCAGCCATGTCATTTATAATTTTGAGAAATTATGGATGAAAATGATTTTGCATCATTTATAATAAGTGATGATACCTCAAATCTAATCAAAACCAAAATCCATTCTAAGGCAATGAACAAGATCAAATTAACCAGACCTAACGCCCAGAAATCAGTCACAACCATCACGCGCCAAGAAAAAGAAGGCACCACCGTCTCCGACGAGGTTGATGTACAGTGACGACAACGATGACGGTGACATAGTGTTGAAGTTTCGAGGTCTTACCGCCAAAATTCCAGAAAATGTTCATCCCATATTTACACATAATTTTAAGCACCGGTGACGAATCCTGAATCCAACTTCTCACTTCTCTCGCTCTGTAATCCTCATTGCATTTGCGACTGACGATCAAATTACTAGAAGCTGTATAACAGTGGTAAAAATTTTGGGATGGAGACTGTTAAATATTTTTGTATTAATTGGTTTGTAAACAAAGAGTCATGTATATAAGTTTAAATTATGTTTCAACTCAAAACCAATCAGTAATAGGTGAAATAACTTACATGCTTATATATATATTCAAACCCTTTAAGTTTATCAATATGGGACAACACTAATTCATATTTTTATTACTTTATTAATATGAGGTAATACCCACTTTCATACTTCAATATGTCCCATTCACATGTGGCCTACTACCATGACCTAATATTTGCACATAATTTTTAATCAAATAGAAACAGTGGCAAATTAATATTGAGCAACCCACTTGATGTGATGAAAAGGGACTGTACTACATTCTGCTTTCTCTATATTGCTTTTTGGTGATTTTTTACAATTTGGTAGCGTTATCCCGTTTACAAATTGTATTCGTCCTAATATTGTCTTTTTAATATTTCATCCTAGCTGATGTAATTGGTGGTTGATTGTTGTATACCTTGCCCATTTAGGGCATCAAATAATTGAGAAAAATAAGTGGAGTAACTCATAAGATTATATACATATTCAAACCCTTAATTTTATCAATGTGGGAAAACATTTGCTTTCACCTTCTTATTATTTTATCAATATGGGACAACATCCACTTTCATACTCCAAAAGAGACAGATGAGAATAAATGAAGCGAATGCACAACATCGAAAGAGAGGGAGGAGGAAATAGAGTGGTGGAAAAGAGAGAGTGTAGGGGGCATTGGGATTTGGGTGGAGATAAAGGGGATGACTAAGGGCATCCCCAACCCGAGTTCTATTTTTTGGAACTCAGGCATGCCACGTCAGCATGAGTTCCATTTGCATTCCATTTAATTTTCCAACCAATGGAACTCATTTCAGGACAATTAATTACATGGAGCCCATAATTTGAACTTAATTTATTACTTTTTATTTTTTATGTTGTGTTTGGGTTTTAGCTTTTGTAACATGTTAATAATGTGATTTAAAATGTTATCATATTAATTAAAATGTACAAATGTTAATCACAACATACTAAATTAATAAATAAATCAAAGTAATTATACATAACATCTATGAACATGAAATATGTACATCAAAAAATACTTACAAAATTCTTCACTTCACTTCACTTTATCTTGATTCTTCTCAAGCTCACAAATCCACCTCCCAAATATCTAAGAGCATTCTCAAGCAGAGTTCTAATTTTTGAAACTCAAACTTGTCACATAAGCAAAAATTTCATATTTTTAAAACTTGCATTTCATCACTTTTCCAACCTATGGAACTCAAATTTGAATAACCTAATAAAAAAGTTTATCATGGACCCACCTTATAACACACAACCTATTTTTTTTAATAATATAAAAAATATATATTACCTTAAAAAAGAAAAACAAAAAAATAATTAAAAAACAACACAGTTGCTCGCGGGGAGGAACTGGGGGCCGGGTAGCCCTACGTGTCACTTCCTGCATGCCACTGGCTGGGGGGTAAGCATGTGACACGCGGGTGTCCCCCCTGCCAGGCATTCCCCCGGGTCCCTAAGTAGTGGCGTAGGGCAATGGAAAAGTTAGAAATTTTACGATAGGGTGTTGTAAATAATAGTACACAATATAAAATACAATAATAGTCAAAAGCTAAAGGAGGTGTTTGGTAAACAACTTTTTGAAGAACTTTTTGACCAAAAAGAGTTTTTTTGATCAGAATTTGCTGTTTGACCAAGTTAAAAAAGTTAATTTGGGTGTTTGATGAAAGAGCTTTTTAGAATTGCTTTTTGGGTCCAAAAAGTTAATTTGAAAAAGCTAATTCCATGAACTTTTTGGAAGAACTTTTTGAAGAATTAGCTTTTTGTCTCACAATTTCATCAGAAACAACTAATTTTACCAAATAATTTTTCAACAAACAACTAATTCAAATAACTAACTCAAACAGTTAACAGCTAACACCTAATACAAACAGCTAACAGCTGTCTGCCAAACAGGCCCAAAATTAAATGACTATTATATTATATTTGATCTAATTAAAAAATAAACCAATCAAAAGCTGGTCGGAAAAACGAAGAAAATTGAAAAGGGGGTCAAAAAGAGTAAGAAAATTAAAATTGGGATTTTGAGTACTGTAAAGGGTCAAAGTTCGCACCATTAAAATGCAATTTCCCTATATTTGAAAATATTTCAATTCAAACTTGGTTTTTTCTTTTTTTATTTGGGCTAAATTCAATTCAATTCAAACTTTCTTACTCTGCAAATAGGGAACTTTAATGAACAAATAACTTATATCATGCGCTAGATATTATTCACTCCTACAAATCACATAGCATTCCTTACCGAGGCATATTTGTCATATAAATAAATTTAAATATATACGTACTTACGCTAATTGAGAATACTTAGTTCTAGAAGTATTTTATAGAAATTCCTACTGAATTATGTACATTAAACAGCACAATCCCCATATAATTTGATGTGGGACCAAGCATGAAATTAAAGAGACTATAAATGAAGAACATGGTTAAATGCAGGGTAAATTGCATCACGGTCCATTGAGATTTGGGTTAATATTTTTCTAACTTGACAATTTTGGGTAAAAATTTCGAGATCCATTCAAATTTAGGCAAATATTTTCTGGAACCAAAAGTGACCAAACTTGACTTTTTAAATTGCAAAAAATACCGTAAGCTTTTAAAAATTTGCATTTTTAACCCCAATCCTTAAAAATCTAATTTCGAAAATCTAAAATTGTGCATGTGAAATTTTTCTTATAAGTACTACTCAAGGCCCTCTTTCAATAAGTACTACTCGAGGCCCTCTTTCATTTGATATCAAAGCCATGTAACCAAAAATAATTAAGATAATTAAGCTAATTAATGATTAATTGAGCTTATTAACTGTGATTAATGCTTGTATCATCATCTGCTTGCCCTGGATCAAATTATTCACACATTATTCACTCACCGGAAGACATGTCTATAGTACCACCTCAAATTAAATTATATTACTGATATAGTTTTAGAATTAAAAGTAGGATTAGCTAAAATTAAGACTGAAGTCAAGGAGCTTAAGAAATAATGATCCGTAATTCACCTTTCTCTAGTTAACGAAGTAAGACATAGTGAAAAACAACTTCCAGTATTAGTACTCCATTTCAGCATAAATACTCTTTCCAAACCCAAAAAACAAGATTCTATTTTCCTTACATGATATAAAAATTCAAAAAGAAGTAGAATAAAAATCGGCCAAAAAAATAGAAAAAGAAGAAGTAGATAGAGTATAAGCAGTATGCTCTTGAAGAACTATGAAATATGTTTAAGAAAGAACAAAATCCATAAGAATAAAATAAAATCATGAGCGTAATTAGTGATAAACATGACGTGTTATCTAATGATAATGAAGAAATAAATAATGTCCAACTAGAAGAAGAGATATATCAGCAGATGAACCTAATCAAGCTAGATCGAAGACCTTAATGTGTTGCCTTTAGAAGAAATTAGAAGAAAATTAGATAAAAAATATGGTAAAATAACTACTGAAAATGAGATTAATAAAACTGGAGAAGAGCTCAACTTAGGTAAGCTAGAGACCAATCTGGTTAATAGCATATAGAATTTGGTGAACCTTCTAGAAGAAGTACTCATTTTATAAGACCCAGGTACGTTCCAGCAGGACGTATAACTAATTTTTCCTTTGGGTTTATCCCAAGGAAAACTATAACATTCGAAGAAGTTGGCCTTACTCTAATTAGTCAGATGGGATATATCTTAAATATAGATGGAGCTCGTAATAGAGAAGAAATATTTGAATATTGGAAAAGTGGCATGGATAGCGTCTTAAATCTAAACAATACATAGACTACTGCAAATTTACTAAATTACATCGAATATAGTTTTCCTAGCTCTGTACTGACTGGTACAATTCATTAAATAAAGATGATAAACATACATTAAGAATAATGGAAACACTAGGTGTAATGTTTAAAAATCTATGCAAGGAAATAGAAACTGAGTTTATCGGGGCTAAACTTGATTCTGAAGATACAAGAGAATGGTAGAGAAAGATTAATAATATAGAATTATGGGATATGAGATATCTGAAAAATTATATTGCTGAATTAAGTCAATAATATTACAAAATTAGCATAATGAAAACCAATCTTTGTATGTTCTATGACAAATTACCATATCCTATAAATTTTGTAGTTAATAAAAAATACATTGCATGACTTGAGTGAGCTGATGTCATTGATACCCTTTATTCAAGAATCTCTTATTTTAGAAAATGGGTTAATGATCAAAATCTTGATATTCAGAAACAAAAGAAAATCAAGAAGCAATTACTAACTTACTGGGATTCACCTTACCAATGAGAAAAGGAACTTAAAAGGAGAAGAAAAAGAAAATTTCATAAGAAAAAGAGCTTTTATAAGTAAAGAGGAGAAAAATATAAGAGAAAATATTATAACAAACTAAGTCCTAAAAAATGAAGATTTTCTAGGAAAGTCGCTTACTATCCTGCAGCAAAAAACAACTGCCCATATTGGGCACAGAGAGAAGAAGGATACTATGCTAATGAATGTAAAAATAGAAAGAATAACAAGCTTATTGAGACCTTGGGAAGTCTAGATTATATTGAGTTTAGTGAAGATGAGGTATTAGACCTAACCCTAAGTAACAACAAGGAGATTGTTGAAATTATAATAGACAATAAAGAAAGTGATTATGAATAAACCAGTCACATAATAGAAAGTAGCTCGATTAGTCTTTGGTGGTCTTCAAGGAGAAGAGTTTGTCGTAAACAGTGATAACGAAGAGGTTAAAGGAGATTGGGTCCTTTCCATAATTTAGAAAGACATGATCTACAAAAAATTCATCTTGCAACTAAAAAGCAAACACGTATGTGAAATGATAGAAGGAGATATAGAAATCAAAGACTATGAGTATGATGTGGGAGAAGTAAATCTCATTAATTGAGCAAACATCCTTATACATAACAAAAGATAGAAAGTATAGATATATCCATATTAGAAGTGTCCAAGTTCATATCACTTTATTATAATATTATGGTAAAGATATTGATCTTTATACTTTACTCTGTGATATTAGGCATACCAAATTCAATAATAAAATTATCGCAGAAATTAAGACTAATTTATGTAATGGATCAGTAGGTTTCAATTGTCGGCCTGGATATTATGTGAGCTTAAAAGACGAATTTGTCAAAAACTTCTTATCCCTTAAAATAAAAATAGTTGGGATGGATGTGGAAGGAGAAGGATATCTATTAAGGATATTTTGAAAAATTATCTATAAGTTAAATAATACTATAGATCCAAAGATTAAGGTCACAATGATAGAGGTAAAAATTTAAAAGTCCTACGCCTATGCAGAAGATCCAAAAGATTAAATCCAATCCATAAAAGATAAAGATTGATCGTTCATGGATATCTAGCTTTGCCAACCCTATAAAGATCAATAAAAAAAATATAATAAAAAATTGATGAGAGTGGTAAAATTACTATTAAACCCCAATTATTAAGAAGCATAATATAAAATCAGAATAGGGAGAAGAATCTTCATCAACTAAAGAAGAACTAAAGAAGATAATAAAATTAGTATGACCAGTGAAATGGGTAGAATGAGTTTTAAGTCTGCAAGACTTAATGTAGACCAAAGTATGAGTTTAGATAGAAATATCATTGAGTACAAAATTAGAACTGTTAGTGATCCAATTTATGAGAATGAATTAGTCAAAAATATGACTATAAACATGCTATGAAGTCACTAACACAAATCCTAATAGCATTTGTATCCCAATAAATATATACTTAGAGGGATATAATAAATATGAATTGTGTGCCTACTAGATAGTGGTTGTTCTGTATGCTTTGAAAAAAGATCATTATTTTCAGAATTTATGTGAAAAAGAGGCAAAAATCCTTTACAAGTGAGGATAGTTGATAATAGAATTATGAGTCACATGGAAGTCATAGAAGGGTTATCCATAGAATTAGGAGGAGTCTGATGTATTATATCAGTTCTCTGAACTACTGATCAATCCTCTCATGATATGGTTATTGGAAATAATTTTCAGATATTATAATCTCCATTCACATAAACCATAAACCAATTAATGTTCACAATTAATGTTCACCCAGTTCCTATTGAAAATTTAAGCAAGGCTTATACTCATCAGAAAATTAAGTTTACACGTAACCAGCGCAATGAGAAGGTAATGCCTACACAACGTCAGGTAGCATCAACAATCTCATTACTTGAGTCATGTATTAAAGAGCAAATTACCGAACAACGAGAGAAATTATGCAAAGAACTCTACTCTGATAATCTACTAAAATTTTGGGATAAAGATAAGACATTTGCAAAAATTACTCTGTTATATTCCAATACTATTATCTGAATCAAACAAATGACGTATACGTATGAAGATATCCAGAAATTTGATAAGCAAATCAAAGAACTTCTGGACGAGGGATTAATCAGAAACAGCAATAATCCTCACACCAGTCCTACCTTCATATAAGAAATCATGCAGAAGAAAAAAGAGGAAAAGTAAGAATGGTAATCAATTATAAAAAGATTAATGATAATACCGTCTTCCATGATTATTAATAGAATTCAAGGAGCCTCTTAGTTCTCAAAAATGGATTGCAAAAGCGGTTATTGGCAGATGAAAATGGACGAGAAAAGTGTTCCTTTAACTATATTTAGTGCCTCACAAGCACATTATGAATGGGTAGTAACGCCATTTGATCTTAAAAATACACCTCAAATATTCTAGAGAAGAATGGATAACATATTTAAAAACCTTAATTATTATTGTTTAGTTTACATCGATGATATTCTTGTCTTTTCCAAAATCATAGAACAGCATAAAGATGATGTCTTAGCTGTCACCCAAGGATGTATTAATCATGGTATAGTACTTGGTAAAAACAAGTTTATTTATGCTGAACAAGAAATTGAGTTCTTAGGCCCAGAGATAAAAGTTGGACAAATCATCTTACAAAAGTATATTCTAGAGAAAATAGAAAATTTTCCTGAAAAGACCGAAGATAGAAAGCAGCTGGAAAGGTTTCTAGGGTGCTTTACCTATGCCTCAGATTTCATTAAAAATCTAGCCAAACTGAGAAAGCTATTGCAGCAGAAACTCAAGAAAGAAGTAAGTTGGATATGGACCACTAATGATACAAAAATTGTTCAAAACTTCAAAAAGATGTTAAAAATTTTTTTGTTCTTAATTTACCTAATGAAGAAGATGATTTAGTTCTTGAGATAGATGTTAACAATGAGCACTGGAGTGCGGTACTCAAAATCAAAGAAGGAGAAAAACTCTACAGGTATTGTAGTGGAAGTTTTAACAAAGCAGAATGTAGCTATCCCATGGTGGAAAGAGAAATCCTTGCAGTCATAAGGAAAATAGAAAAGTTTCTAATCTTTTTAGTCCAAAGTCTTTTCTTATTCGAACAGATTGCAAAGGAATACTTTGTGAAAAAGAATTTATCAAATATGCAAGCCCAATTGCAACTCCTGTTTTGACAATTATAGCTTAACTAGTTTTTCTTCTCTATTGAACATATACAGGGATCGAAGAACTCTCTGGCAGATAGTTTAACTCGAGAACTCGCCAATGGTGAACATCAGAATAGAACTCATGTTAGAAAAGGAGAAAATCCATAATGAGATGTCATTACTACTAGAACATGTTATTTCTTTTAGTAAAGTCCTTATTAATAATTTGAAAAGTAGATCACGTTTTGCTCTGCTATTTTCTGCCTACCTAATAGCTCAAAGATTTTCCTTGCTAGAGTTACAAGTTAATTACTTTAGATGTCCTTATGATATCCAAGAAAAAATAAGTTCTCATGTTCAAGAAAAATGTTCAATGAGGGGTATGCAGCCTCTACTAATTATTATCATCATTATTCCAATGATATCCCATTTCCAAATGACCCCTTCATTAAAGCTTGAAAATATAGGATGGTACTTTAATTGTTGGAAATCCCATATCCAAAGTACCTAGTTTTCTTAAAATTAACCAAGTTCCGACAATGCATATTTAGAAGGATCCATTGGACTCTACCATCTCCTGATCATCCAGCAAAAATTTCAAATAATTGATGCCTATATGTAGAGATACATTGTGTACTAATCGAGCATGAAATGGAACAGCCAAACCAGCTCATTATCTTGTTCAGATTGTTGGTTATGATGATCCCTATGATTAACGACAAGAACGAGTGTCAGATCAACGAGAAATAGTTACTGATCCTACTTTAGTAAGAGTCATCGATTTTTACAGCATCTACCATCAAAGTTGGGTATTAATCGAACAAGAAAAAGTGTTAATGCATTGTGGAAACACTACTTTCACCTATGATAATGAGTTCAAAGAATATATGAAGGTGGAAGGAGTGGTTTTAGAAGATATTTTTGATTATCCCTTTGATATTAGAGGTGGAAAATTCTTATCAGAAAAAGGAAAGAAATATCTTCTGGAGTTATTTGATAAATAGGACTCAGAGCACTTTTAATTAGATAAAATTTTTGCTGATTACACAGATAATGATGATCTAGAAGATATAATTGAAAATGAAGGCATACAGAATCTCAATAATGATGACTAGTATTGTCATCATTAAAAGCTCTGAAAAGTGGTTGTCTTATTATTGTACTATTGTGACAAGTGTCAGATCTGTAAAATAAGATAGTTTATTGTAGCAATGTGTAAAAGCAGCATGTACTGTAGCCGTTAGGGCATCCTATATATCTTCATCCCTCTATAAAAAGAGAGGCGAGTGCTGAGAAGAGACACGATCATTTCAGCATTCTTGAGTAAAAGAGAAGTCGGGATTCTCCATTTCTCTATGAGTAAGCATCTCTAATGATCTTAACTTAAGTCTCTCTTCAAGCTTTTCATTGTAATATTTCCACTTTAAAGCTCTCAAGAAAAAAAATTTTTCAGTAGGGAATATTATTCAATTGAAGTTTATGCATTAAATATTATAATTTCTTAATTAAAGTCTCACTATCCTTTAAAAATATATAAAACTTGATTAGTGAGTACGGTCGGATGTAGGAAATGAAACAGATCTGTACTGTGCCTGATCTAAGGAAGGTAGGATTGGGATTAGCAATCTTTGTAAATCGGAAGTTAGAAAAATGCTAGAGTCCATCGTCGACTATGTTTAGGTAATGGTCGAAATTCTCCAATTAATATTTAATTATTTTACTAAGCATGGTGGGCCGTTAATAACTAAAAATATAATATTTATGATATAAATAGTAGATTATGATAACTGATACCAGTAAAGTCATTATAAGAAGTCCAAAAAAAAATATAAGCTTAGATTTACAAAATAACCCAAAACTTTGAATATTTGCAAAAAAGCACAAAAAAGAATAGTAACCCAAATAGTGGGGCTCCAGTGAGTTATTATCCAACCCTGAGTAGGCCCAAAAATCTTTATCTGAATTGCTGGATCAATTAAATATTTATCTATACCATAGTGGACCCGAAAGTTAATTGTTCATTAATTGCAAAGCGGAATCTTTGCTCAATTTTTCCATGTTAAGAGTTCCAGCCGAAGGGAAGTAGCCACGCTGGAATCACAATTGATAAACTCTTGGCTCCATGGAAAATTAAATTGGTAAAGATAGTCAAATTATCGTCAGCAAAAATGACTGGGCGTCAATGTGGTCGGTTAGGCATGCCTCAATATACAGCCAATGTGTATATTATATTCCTTAGAGCATATATTTTCAAGAGTCATGTCCGCAAATATATATAAAAAGTTAATATATGATAAATACACGCGTGAAAAGTATATACATATGGGCAATGAAAGCATGTGTTCTTAGGAGCACATAAAAAATTGTCATATACAGCTGCACAACCGGCTACCCCTTTAGCCTCACACCATATGCACTAAATATCTTCGCAAAACCTTAATTAATCAAGAATTTACTCTACTAGCAAATTTCAGTATGCAAAATGATATACATCTTGTAATAAGTCTTGACTTCAAATGACATTATTATGCATTAAATTTTTTTAAAAAAAGAGTATAATGAATAATGGAAAGGTATTAAGATTTATAAATTGTGTAAAATAATTTTTTTAGTCATCAGTTTTCATAATTATAAAATTACATGTATTATATATTTTTACATATAGAGTTGATATGATTAAAGTATCATTTATCTTTATCAGCAAAGCCAATAAGTACCGAAAGTTTTAGAGGATCGGCCGATGTCTCCTGGTACTTGGCACTACTCTTAATCTAGCACTAATGTTTATGTTAATTTCTTTAAAAGTAATTTTGGTCTATTTCGAAATATGCATGTCACGCATAAAAGTAACTGTGTACAGCCTTTTTGTTTAGTGGACATCCTCTCTACGTACGCCACTTATTTCATGGCTTGTTTGTGTACGTATTCTCAATTGATCACGCATACTAAATTCTTTTTTGCAAGAAATTAATGACATAAACGCCAACGTTAGTACTCTTCATTCTGCATTCAATTGTTAGAGAATTATCAACCAATTTCCAGTTTTTATCTAAATAATTATAATGCATGCATGTAGTTCAAATGAGTACTAGTATTTTTTTATTTTTAAAAAGAAATCACATCCTTTTTTAGTATTTTTTTAAAAAAGTTGACTACACTGCATGAAAATAATATTAAATAAAGAGTAACTACTGGAATTAAGAGTGTACTCGAAAATTGAACATGTGTCAATTAGGGTTATTCATGATCATGAACCATGATCACAGCCTCCTAGCCGCTGTTTCTCTCCTCTGATACTCTGATCATCATCATCGTGATGACCATTAGTCCATCACATTGTGCGTATATGTTTATGGGCTGAACCATATTCATGGTGATGTAATGGCATCACTTAAATGTCATACTCATAATCATGCGATAATACATGTACAGGTGACAGGCATGATGCATGCATGGGATGGAGTTACGTGAAGTATGTACGTACTGACGCACAAAACTTGTTATGATCAACTGCTTTCTTTTGCCTTCGTGAAATGTAATCTTTTTTATGCTCTTATCTCACATGGAGATTGGAAAATAGCTTCACCATGTACACGCCGACTTTAATTTTACAAGCATAATATCCTCAATTTAAAAGTCTTGATATATGAAATTAAATGAAAACTTAAGTAAATAAGAATGAAGTTTATCTTAATTTTGTACATAAAAGACTATCAAACCTAGCAAGATTGACCCGAGATCCGAACCGAATAACCTGAATCTATACCTGACCCGACATCTGAAATAGATTTATTCAAGAGTGGATCCGAAACCCGAATTAAATCGAACCGAACCGTATCCGACTCGAAATTTCTGACAAAGTTACTTATTTTTGCATGACAAGTTTATCGTACCAAAAATTGGTTGATTCAAACTCGATTCGAACTGAGATTCACTCGACCCAAACCGAACCAACTCCGAATATCACTTAACCCGAAACATGACTCGACCCAAACTTAATCGAACCTGTACCCGAACCGATGATCTATTTGTTAGGTCTACAGATCATCTTATCAATGCTTTTATGCGAGACATACCTTGCATTGTGCAAATTGCATTATGTGTGGTCCAATCTTTTTAGTCGTTTGTTATAGTAAGGTTCACGTAATTTCGGAATGAGCGGCAAATTCTCTTTCTTTCTTGAATGGTATGGTAAAAACAGAAAATTTTGAAAATTTTAAAACAGTAAAAAAAAAAAAAAAAAAGAGACTTGTATCTTTAAATTGGAATACTTTAATTTATAAGATAGTGTTGAGATTACAGTGTAATTTGTATCAGTGTTATAAATACCATACTGTACCGTTCGGTATCGGTCGAAGCATACCGTATTGGTCAAGAAACAGTACAAGCTATTATCCAGTACTATACTGGTTAAATATTGGTCAATAGCACTCTGTACAGTTAAATACTGAGCGATACTTATATTTTCGGTCAAATACCGCCCAGTACACTAAAATTCCAAATTTTTTGTACTTTAATTTTTTTTAATTTTTTGAAATTCAAAACGATACGAGTTCGGTACAACGGTATATAAATCTAACATGTCTCGTCCTAGTGAAAAATAGTATAATGATTAGTACGATATTTATAACTTTAATTTGTATACAAGACTATAGCATGGATGCGGTCAAAGACCACACTGTGAAATGGATCAAATTCAGGGCGTTGAAATTGGAAAGTGGGCAACAGCAGGATCTCAGTGGGCGTCGGAGAGCGAAATACAGGACAAGTATGCGGCCGAAATGACATATGCTGAGGGCCCACAATCGTCTACTTTTGCAGAGGTGGGCCGGCCCCACTCTCCGAGGAATCTGTGCCTGGCTGATGAACTGAATGAGTTTTAATTGGACCTTAGTGGGCTGTGTGGGCTTCAAGTGAATGTGCCTTTTTCTGCCTTTTTGATTTCTTTTACAGAAGTTTGTTATTTGGTCGTAGGAGCAAACTTGGACGATTACATGTATTAATCAATTTAATTTGTAAACTCTCTGCGAGATGTTACCAAGAAATTATATTTGACTCACATACGCATCAGCCTTTGTTCCTCCTTTGCAATTTAAAAAAAAAAAAAAAGAAGATATATGAAAAAGAATAGACATTAGAAAGTCATATGCCATCGTGTCTTCTTGGATCATTAGAACATCCACAATAGTAGCAGGTCTACTCTATTCTTATTCATTCCACATCATCAAAATTAATAGTTAAAAAATTAAAATTATACTCTAATTGGCGCTCAAAAAGTCACTCAACCCACAATAATGCAACATTTTTTGCGACTATGTGTAAACCTCACAATATTAAAAAGCCTCCATTATTAGTTATGCTTGCAAATTGCAATAAGTCCCAAGACCCGGCGAAAGTGGAATCCACACTGGGAGGTGGTGTCGTTGTTGTTGTTGTTGCAAATTGCAATCCGTAGGGGATCCAGTTTTATCCTTTGGGTTGCCCCATTTGATCCCACAAATTGGGTTTCTAGTCTCAAATATGGGAACCTACAATAACGAAAATAGAGTGGGCCAAGCCTACTTATAGGTTGGATTGAATCTGGATATGGATTGTGGATGCTCTTAATCACTCTTAGCGTGGCAGCAAGCATGACTTCAAGTTTCTAACCCATAGAATAAGTTACCTCTACTTGTTGGGCTGGGCTGCATTGGGCTCTATGATGAAAGTGCAGACTTGAACAGCAATTGCTCTCATGAATATAATCTTGATAAAAGCCACAAAGGCTGGCCGAAGTCACGTGCATGGCTCTATATCCACATGACTTCCAACACGTGCAGCCACGTTGGGACGCACGTGTGAGAACCCGCAAAGAAGGAGAGGAGAAAAAGAGCAGAGAGAGAGAGAGAGTGACAGTGATTGATCATCGCTTTATTTCTGCTTTGTTCAGTTGATACTCTAAAAAAAGAATGCTCATTTTTAAAATTGCCACCCGAAAATAAATAAAACAGAAAAAAGGGTGAAAGAGACAAAATGTGAAAAAAAAAAAAAGAAAAACGAAAAACGAAGACAAGCCCATACACCTTCTGACCTTCCTATCAAAGAAGTCACATGACAGCTCTCATCGACCTTCGTCACGTGCTTGGCCCCCACAAGTCTCCCCCAATTCAAGTATTCAACCCCCCTAAGAAAAAAGAAAAAATCCGTTCCCTCCCCCCAAAAAATAAAATAAAATAAACTTAAACTTCCCCCTTTTACCAAGACGAGAAAGAGAGACGTTGCCCACTCTTGGTAATGCCTACACACACAGGATAAATTAAAATGATTTGGGATATTTTTAAAGAAAAATACAGTGAAAAGTTATTACAGGCTGGCAAAATTTAATTTTAATAAAATAATATCTTGGTTGGACTATAGGCATATATATATATATATATATATATATATATATATATATATTAATACGGGGACGTACTAGCTGTTTATGGTTTTTTCTATTTTTTCATATAAAAAAAAATAAAGAAACCAAGTTGTCAAATGCTTATCTCTTACTGCCTGTTTCTACCATTTGACACATGAAAATACACTTATTTAATTAATCTCTTGAAAGTCACTAATATGTTGTGGTAATAAGGGATAAATATTAATAAAGCTTTTGAACCACTTTTGTTTCTTCCACGTGTTTTCACTTTTTACATTTTTATTTATTACATACACATGCTCACCACTCACTAGGTAAGCATGGTGATCCATCAGCAAGTTTGATTATTTTTTTTTCCCATTTCAAATGAAATTTAGGTTTATTAGTTCCCTTTTTCATTTTTTTTAATTTATTTTGGATCAAAAAAGTTGGACAAAGTAATATTTGTACGAAAAGTTAGATTTGAAAAATTATTTCACGTCGATACTTAAAAGTAAACAAAATTTTTTGAGCAAGTATAAGGTAAAAAATCGTGATAAGATTAGTGAAAATTTCAAATGTTTATAATATCAATGTGTCAAGTTTATATAACTTCAATTTTCTAAAAGTTTGTTTAACAATGGAAGAAAAGACATCACATGCCACTCATTCCGTGTCCCTATCCTAGCTCATTTGTACCAAATGCCGCCACAAAAATATTCCTTGATCTCTACACATTTTCTACTTAGCTAGGTAGAGTTAGGACTGTCAAATAGGTCAGGTCGGGTTGAGTTCGTATTGGTATCGAACTTAAATGGGTCGAGAAATTCTTGACCTGAACCTAACCCATTTATTAAAAGAGTTGAAAACCTTGTCCTGTACCTGTTTATTTTTTAAACGGGTTGACTTGAAATTTACTCCTTAACCCATTTAATATAAACGGGTCAGGTTTAGGTTATCCGATTATCCATTCACCCACTTAACATTTCAACTAAAATATAATTATAGAACATTATAAATTATTCTTTTAAGTTCAATATATCATCACGCCGAAATCATTGTCCATGATCTGCGGGAACCATAACCCCAAAGCACATATCGACTAATTAAGCCCTATTTTTTCACAAATTTTCCCCCAAAAAATAAACGGTAATTGGATAAACAGATCGACCTATGTAACCTGTTTAACTAAACGAGTTAAATAGGTACTTTTTCGTATCAAAATTCTCAACTGAACCTAACCTAATTAATTAAACGGGTTAAACATGTCAACCCATTTAATTAAACAGGTTGAAAATCTTTATGCAAACCCACTAAATTTCGTATTCGATTCGGATCGGTAATCGTGTCGGGTCAGCTTTTGACAGTTTTAGGTAGAGTCCACATTAGAGTAGGCTCCGTGCATGCATGTATCACAATGATATCTAAATGAGGCAAAATACACATAACAAAAGAGATATACGAGTAGGGAAAGAAGGTCATGTTAATTTTGGTCATAATGCGATTTAAACTTAGATTTTTTATCAAAAATTAATTTTTTTATCGAACCATTTTTATATCCTACAGTTGATAGAAAATCTTATCTATAAGGATGGGATTCACATCTCACATACATGAACAAGAACTTGACAATATCCTCTAACCTCCAAACTCATTAAAATCAATCCATAAGAGGGAGCGGGGGTCCCTCATAAGCAAGCCGCAGCTAGTGCAAAGCAGATGGGGTGAACCTGCTACCACCAGCACTACGCATGGCAGCTTATGTTGCAACCGTACTCTTTTAAAAACCATCACATAAATGCTCGGAACTACAAAGGGTCCATGGTCCAATCAATCAACATCTATTTCAATACAAAGCGTCTATCATGCTCGAGGGTATATATTTTCAAAAATTATATCAATAAAAATATATTAAAATAATTTATATGAATATATACACCTTAACGTGGGCTTAATATGGGTGAATGGGTTAATTTAATTAGAATTAATTTGCACAAGTTTCGAGGAGGGCATAGATAATAATTAATTAAAATTAATGAAGGGAGGGGGGCAAGGGAATCCGGCTGGCTATGAGGTCGGACGGTAACGGATTGGGTGGAGTAGGGTGCAGCCACAAGGTCTGCCAAAAGATCGATTCTTTTGGAAGAGCGGAAAATGATTATGAGCTAGATAATAATGTGTTATTAATTACTAGTCATTTATTAACTTTAATTTAATGTGGGTTTAAAAGTAATTAATTTGAGGATAATTCTGTCACCGCTGACCCTTTGGTTGAGTTTCCTGTGTCCATCAACTTGCATGGTGTATTGTCCTTGTCCATAGTACTCCATTTATTTTGTGAGGTAATATGTCTATTGTTTTATCATATTTTTGGCTTAATTATATCAACAAATTATATCTTCTATAATTTATTTGTCAAGTTAATTTTGGTAATAAGAATTTTTGACAAGTAAAAGAAATAACAGCACCGTTTATAGTTTATATAATTTTTGTTTATCTGACCATTGTGTATTGAATAGTACTGCTCATCTTGGTGATATAAGCTTCGTCAATAATATTTACGTTACATCGTTGAAAGTATTTATTAATATACAATAAGCGTTCATTAATGTAATATGAGATGGATTGCTTTTGGTACTACCTTCAAGTGAACATGACATTAAAATGTGAATTTGCAAAATGGCCTTGTTTGGTAAAGAGCTTTTTGGCCTCAAAAAACTTTTTTTGTGGTTATCAACTATTTAACTTGGATCAAAAAACTCTTTTAGTTGTTTCGTTAGATAGCTTTTTGGGTACAAAAAGCTCTTTGGAAGAGCTTTTTGCATCAGCTTATTACGGTTTAACATCAAATTTATCATATTACCCCCTTCTTTTGACATAATTATATTTATGGTAGTTAGTACAAAAACCCTACTCTTATTTTCAAATGGGCTACATGTAGCATTTGACCTTTTGTTTTAGATTTTTTCGTTGGTTTTTTGGTTTTTTGGAACAAGAGTTGTGGAAGATCATGATGTTTAAATTAATAATTTTAATTTTAAAATTTTCTTCAATTTAAGAAATAATGTAGATTAATTAGTATTTTGTGGTGTAGATCTTTCTAAATGTTATTATGTTATAAATTTCAATTATTGCCAAAAATAAAATTAAAGTCAATGAAACAAAAAAATCTATGGTAATAAACATCAAATTTGGGTGAGGGTATAATTGTAATTTTATATATTTCACCAGTCACGATCTATAATTCACAATTCATGTTAAAAAGAAAGATGAAAATGCAATAAAAATAATTATGTTATTAAAAAAGTAATGAAGTTCTGTTAAGGGGTACAAGTGAAATTTCACCAAATAAGCTTGCTCGAAACAGCTAATTTTACCAAATACTTTTTTTAGAAATAGCTAATGCAATCAGCTAAGATAAACAGCTAATGCAATCAGCTAACAACTAACAGATAATTCAATCAGCTAACAGCTAACAACTGATTGCCAAATAGGGCCAATATAATACGCATGGTAGTATGTATACTGACAGATCTTTTTTGTTTCTTCTTAATTGATATGATGGTTGCATCAATGATTCATTCCCATGGAAGTCTCTTACAGTGCGAAGATACACATAAGAAAGACGGAGACCGATAAGAGGGGAGGGGCTACGGAGGCAATTGATATTACCAAGCCTCTGATAATATGTGAACCCATATTTTGTTAATTAGTGCAATGAATCTTACTAGACTACTCATATAGTCGTCAGCTAATAGTGTTTACGATCCTTAAGTGATTAAAAGCCTCATTTCAACATTTAGGAGTATTAATTAACTTACCGATTCCTATAGTCTACAGCCATAAGACTGCAACTTATCACTCTTTCATTTAGAACTCCTTGCGATTCATTCACATAAACACTTATAGTTGTTTATCGCTTGTTACATACATTCTTCACTACTTTTTTACTATTCAATAATTTATAGCTAAATCTTATTGCCATGGGCAGCTTCTTTTTTTTTTTTTTTTTTGGTTGGAAAACGCAATGTTAGGACTTAGGAGGACGAAACTCTTACATAAGGACAAAATTGTTGAGACGGAAAATGTTCTCTAACTCTTTCTCTTCCCTTTCCCCTGCTGCTTTCCCATAACATCCAGATCCACCAAACGGTCAATCAGGACACTATTCTCAGCCTGATCCAAGAATCAAGATGCCAAGCTAGTGAGGTAGACACTGATGGCCCTGATGTTAATTCCACTAACTCTGATATGGGTTCTACCGAACCAGTTCCTTCACTGGCACCACCACAGAGGGGGCGCTGATCCGTTCGAGATGCAGTGGCGGGCTTTCACTGCTGGTTTCCTATTATTCAAAGCATCCTTTAGAACAAGCGGACAGAGTTAACTCTTGGAATGGATCCTCCAAATAAATCCCCTAGGATTCATTTTACACCAGATCAATTTCGTCTGCTACGGGTTTCGTGGAGCGTAAGATCTTGGGCATTAAGGTCAAATTTGATATTATTCAGTACAAAATCCCTACTTTGTGGAAACCTCAAAGTAAGCTTGAAATTATCAATCTAGGTCAAGATATTTTTCTTTTCCGTTTTGAGTTACAATCTGATTTGGAAAAAGCCTTATTAAATGGTCCCTGATTTATATTTGGTCAGTATCTAATGCATAATCATTGGAAACCAAATTTCAGGCCATCGTCCGACCCTTTCTCTACCATCGTGGTCTAGGTTAGATTCCTAGAATTACCTATGGAATATTTTAACAAACTTACTCTATTTGATATAGTTAAACTTTTAAGTACTCCAATTAAAGTCGATTTTGCTATTTACTTTATTTTTTGATGATGTTATGCTTGAGTTTGTGTTGAACTCTCTCTCAATAAGCCTTTTATCCCCAAAATTTGGGTTCAAGATGCTTGGCAAGTAGTTGAATATGAGAACTTGGATCCTCTTTGTTTTTAGTGTGGCTTAATGCGACACATAAAATCTTAGTGCCCGAAATCAATGGCATCTTCGTCTGAAACTGATCAAATCAAATATGCTTCATTGAGTCATACTTGGTCGCCATCTTTTCAATATACTTAGTCTTCTAATCTGCAGATGGGCCATCTAGCAAACCAACTGCATATGAGCCAAGAACAGGATACTAATAGTGACAAACCTTGGATTGTGGTGGCCACAAAGAGACGTTTCTCACAGCAAAAGGACCCCTGGCCCATGCTTTGTACAATTATACTTGATTGAGCCCGAGACCTACCGATAACCTCCTTCGGCCCAACGTGCGTGGTCCCATTCCTAATAGACGTCCATCTCCTCCCCCATTACCGCTTCAATCTACCTAGACTCGTACCTCCCATGTAAGCCCAGACCCCCATATGCTACTTCTGCCCTGTCTGTAACTCGTAATCCGTATGGCATTAACTCCCTGAATCTGAATCTATCCCAGGAATTAAGTAAGGGGATTAGTACTAGTTTTGCTCCCCCCTCCTCTGAGAACCACTCACATTGCATGCTGTTGCAAGCTCATAATGAGCCTCAACAGTCACTCCTTCAACTCCCTGTTGTTCCTACTGACTCTTCTAGTCCCCAGCCCTTTCCCACGTGTCTAATTCTTATTGCTCTTGTATCTCTCATTCTCTACCATCTAACTTTGATTGTCTGTGTTCTTCCCCTTGTCTCTCCAATGAGGCCCCTGCCCCATCACCCTCCACCTCTCGAACAAACTCAAATTCCAGCCAAGGACTCTACTCATCACCCCCTACCTCTCGAACATAATCTTCACATAATTCCTCTCACTTAGTGGATGAACCTTCCCTTCCTATCCCCTTCTCCCCTTCAACAACTCAACCATCCCTCCTTCTTCCTCTCATCGCTCCGCCCAAGCCTCCTTCCACTACCAGAGGGAGGTCAATCTCTTTCCTTGCTTCTTAACATCGGGTCTCTAGGCCACTCTAGCTCAACCGGATGAGGTATTGGATGGCCATCTTCGAGAGGTGGTGGAGAGGGAAATGAGGACTACCCTCTTGACACAACACATCGAACCCCCCTAAACTTGGAGTCACAAAGAACCGCCCCTTCTTTCGTTTTACTCACCCCCTTGAAATATTTTATCAAAGTTGATCGTCGAAGTCAGTATCAAAATCGGTCTGAATCAACCCAGAGACCTTATTCAGTGCTTCAAGCTTCTCATACCCACCCCCTCAACTATGTGTAGACCAGTCATCATATAAGGGTTGTTGAGCAGCTTGACCCATATTATAGAATGGTTCTTCACAAATCACAAGTGCTTGGCTTTTCATTCCTTACACTTTGATTTGTCAATACGGCATCACCAGTCATGTACTCCATACAATCTACGAAGCATTCATTTTAGTCATGATTAGTATGACCTAAACCGCAAGCTTAAGTCATTTCACTAGTAGAATATCCAAAATCATATTGTTAAGGTTCTACTTCTCTATGGCTTATCTAATACGAATATCCTTTCACAAAACCCTTATACATCAAGTGTATTTTTACCGATGGGGTATTAAGTACACTCTATTTTTACATTTCGCACATGGACATGTATACATCCCTACACTTTGGAACTCTACGTGTCTGCGTGCAAATATATTAAATTGATTTACTCTATTTAGAAATTCTTACATATAAACATTACGATTAGGTAGCAGAGATGTATACTTCCCCAAACTTTGGAACTCTACTTGTCTGCGTGCAAATACATTAAAATAGAAGTATGTTTCAGGTGTGCTGTGCGATAAAAGAATACCTTTAGGACTAAAAAGTAAAGTTTATCTTATGGTAGTTAGACCTGCTGTATTATATGGATCAAAGTGTTGGCCTTTAAAGAAGACTTAGGTTCAAAGGTTAATGGTAGCATAGATGAGGATGATTAGATGGATGTGTGGTTATATGAGAATGGATAGAACTAGTAATGGGGTGATCAGAGACTTAGTTAAAGTGTCCTCCATCGAAGATAAATTGAGAGACATAAGACTCAAGTGGTTTGACCATGTGAAAAGAAGGAGTGAGGACGCTCCAATGAGGAGATGTGAGAGTATCAATATCCCA
The DNA here is from genome assembly GCA_029747015.1 of Carnegiea gigantea. NCBI lineage: Eukaryota > Viridiplantae > Streptophyta > Magnoliopsida > Caryophyllales > Cactaceae > Carnegiea > Carnegiea gigantea. The sequence continues at coordinate 437,907 of JAKOGI010000487.1, forward strand.
AGGGGTAAAAGAGAAAAGGGATGTCCAAAGAAGAGTTTGAACGAAGTGATTAGAAAGGACTTGAAAGTCATAGGGTTAACGGAGAACATGGCTCAGGATAGGAGACTATGGCGGGATAGGATTAAGATATTAGATCGCAGAGAGTTAGCCTCATAGTTGGTCACTTGGTCGCAGTAGAGTAGTTTTGGTTGTGGTTTTTTTGTATGTTATGTTTGCATGCAGGTAGTTTATGCGTCTGGGAAGAGACATTGGCTGCCTACCTCTATTTGTTAAAGTACAGTAATACAGTATCTCCCTCTGTTTGCCCTGTTGCACTTATGGTTACATAGTTACTGCCACCTGATTTTTTCGTTTTTTTCGTATTTCTTAATTCATTCCCTACGACTTATCCTTAGTTTTTCTCCATAAAATGTTTTCACAAAACCCTTCTTCTATATAATGCTTTCACAAAATCTGATTTTTGTGAGTCTCTTGGAATCAGCCTCTCTATGGGCAGGATTGCCGGTCGAGGTAAGATTGCCTATATCTTGATCTCCTCAAATCTCGCAAAAGCGGGACCCACACTGGGAGTTGTTGTTATTATTGTTGTTGATTAGGTAATAATCTATTATATATACACCAACGATATGGAGGGTCATTCTTATTCTGCTCAAGCAACAATGTTATGAAAGTCATTGGATTAGTATCAATTTCAATTTATGTAATTATAATTATATAAATTTCTCAATCATATATTACATATATTTTAACAGTAAAACATAACACTAATTAATCCAGAAAAATACATATAAGTACATCCATTTAAATATATATATCATTAGAAATATGCGTTATATAAGATATATAATTGAATATGTAAACATATACACTAACGTACTTACATGAAACTTTTTAAATATTCATGTTCCACTAATTTCACATTAGCATATAACCCACATTATAGTATCAACTTTATGCCAACAATCTCATTAAAATACATCGTCCAATATTAACAATTATTTATTTTAAAGCATGCCAATTTACATAAATTATTCATTTTAACTCCATCTAATTTCACATTCGACATATAAAATGCAATAAATTTATACACTTACTTATTAGCTTCTACAAATATATTTCTATTCTTACAAATTTCATAAAACTAATAATACATTCAAACTTTAATATTTCATTCTATCAACATATCACATTTTAATTATAATTATCAAACCTAAACCCTAAATTACATTGAGAAAGATGTTGAAGCAAATTGGAGTAATAACTTCATACAAATTTCATAATTCAACAAAACTATAAACTAATTATGAAATTTTAACAATGTAATGCAAAAATCTATAGAAATTAAAACTACAAAAAGTGAGAGAAAACTACCTACCTACTCCGGCGGTTTGGATGGAAACGAGACCGACATATGTGCGGCGGCGGCACCTAAAGGCGGCGGTCGGCGGTGGACAGGATGCGGCTGCGCTCGCGGGGAGTTGGAGGCTCTCGAGGTCTCTCTCAGTCTTCGAAGTTTGCAGCGTTGAACGAATGGCTTGAGAATCAAATCTCATTCTTTTAATCCATTTCAGCGATTTCATTGTCAGTTTGAAATTTTTTTTACGATACTGTTTGGCGATGGATTTTCCGTTACCACGTGTTAAAAAAATAAATTAAACCTGGCGCTAGGGTCAAAAAAGGCAACGGAATAGCTATTCCGTCGCCTATTCAGATAGATTTCAGATGCAGATTATTTGTCACTATTTTCGTCGCAATCTGATACAGATTTAAATTCGTCTCTAATTTCCGTCATAATTTCGCACTTTTTTTAGTAGTATAGAAAGATGTCAACTCTAATTTACTGGCTCTATTTCACTACTCTTTGGTTGTTCTAGTCTATCAGTCATTTCTCTTCTTAGATTACTACTTATGCACTAGGCATTTTGGTCTATGGTATAGGGTCGTAATCTTTTCCCAAAATTAATGAATAGCTTCCTATTTTTTCCGAGAACGCGACTGTACTAAAAACGCCACAAATGTTAAAAATGGAATCTTAAGAAACCCCAAAAAAAAAAATAAAACGCGGTGCTGCGTCGTTCCCCTTCCGAAGGAAAATAAACGACTGTAGCATGTAGGGAGAGACATTGCAAGACACTTTTTTGCACTAACTCTCTTAATTAATTCATTGTTAATCCCCTTTGCCACTAGCCAGTTAAAGATGCTCCTAGCACAAAAACAGAAACAAAAATAAAATAAATAAGATCCACATTAAAAAAACAAAAATCTCATTGTCAGGCCCCTTTTTAATACCCCCCACAAACCCAAACTCCACGCTCATCCCCACTCCCAGTCTCGCTTCCTACACTTCCTCAGCTCAACCCCCCCCCTCCCCTCAATTCAGCGCAGAAGGATAAGTTCAGCAGAGACTCCAATAAAAGAAAACATATATATATATATAAATGGAGGCAGCAGATTTTTTCGTAGAAGACCTGCTTGATTTATCCAACGGAGGGGATGAAATGATGACCACCGACGCTTTCTTTGACTCCTCCTCCGCCGCCGCAAACTCCACCGACTCCTCCGCCTTCGACAGCTCCGTCTCCAACTCGTCCGCCTCCCTTCCCCTCGACTCCCATTTCTCCTCCTCTCTCTCTCTTCCGGTTCGTAATTCATTCATCCATTTCACCATTTCAATTTTTTTCTTCATTTAAATCGTCAATTAATCTGAGTAATTTCGTAAATGTAAAATGAATTTGCTAATGAGTAATTTTTGTTTTTGATGGGTTTTGCAGTATGATGAAATGGCGGAGTTAGAATGGCTATCAAATTTCGTAGACGAATCATCCTTCTCAACCGACGCCTTCTACAAATTCCAACTAATCCCACAATCGGGCATCCACCCGAACCCGAACCTGGACCCGAATCCAAATCCGCCATCCTCCGTTCCGGGGAAGGCCCGAAGCAAGCGGTCCCGGGTCGCGCCATGCGACTGGTCGACCCGACTCCTGATGGTGACGCCGCCCAGTCCTTTCCCGGCCGCCTCCTCCTCCTCCGCCAGCTCCGCCGCCCACAAGAAGGCCTCCTCGAAGAGGCGCGACGGCGGAGCCGCCGACAATCCCGGGGAGGTCCGGAGGTGCCTGCATTGCGCGGCGGAGAAGACCCCCCAATGGCGCACGGGCCCGATGGGCCCGAAGACGCTGTGCAACGCGTGCGGCGTGCGGTACAAGTCGGGTCGGCTTGTGCCCGAGTACCGGCCCGCCTCCAGCCCGACGTTTGTGTCGGCGAAGCATTCGAATTCTCACCGGAAAGTGATAGAGCTCCGGCGACAAAAAGAGCTTCAACGGCAGCAACAACAACAGCAGTTCATTCATCATCATCAGCGAAGTATGATGATGGCCGCGGGCGTATCCAACGGCGGGGATGATTTCTTGATTCATCATCATCATCATCATCATCATCATTTGGGCGGCCACGATTACCGACGGATGATTTGATTATTTATTATTCCAGCTTGCTCAATTTTAGTTTCTAGGCAATTGAGAAATTATTTCTAGACCCCACCCCCCCCCCCCCCCCCCCCCCCCCCACCCTCCCCCCCAAAAAAACTACTACTACTAGTAAATTCTTGTCTTTTTTCAATAAGAGAAAAATAGAGCTAATTAGAGACAGAACCCGGAAAAAAAAAATTCTGATTATTGATAAACTCTCACTCTACTAAGTGTTGTTAAGCAATTTTTCCCCACTTTCTTTTTGATTAATATTTAACATTTTGTATCTTTCTTTTGCCCCATAATAATATTTACAAATGAATAACTTTATTAAATTATAAAGGACGGTGACTTTTTGTAGATTATTTTGTTGATTATTTACAATATCAAAAAAAGGGATTGATTAAGAATTATGCTAGCCTTGTTTTGGTTTTTGAAGGCATTAGTATTGCTTACTAGTTTAAGAACACTACTAGTAAGAATTAAGATTTTAAGGGCATGTTCTTTAGTTCAAAGTTTTTATTTCATTTCATCATGTTTTGTTAAAAGTTTATGCAAAGTATATATTATAATAACTATAGATCCATATAAATTAATATTGGGTGTGCAACAAGCCTAAATCTTACAATCACTATGGTTATCAAGTAAAAAACAACCAAAAAAAACAAATTTTTTTAAAAAATTCAGTAGATATATATGTAATTTCAATCTAGTAAGGCAACATATTACAAACCGAGAAAACCATTCATGTAAATCAACTCAGGATGCTTCTTCATCTCGTGGAATTCACAAGGATACCTTTGGCACACCAGTTGACATTAAATGAAAAACAAAAGAAAAAATGTAGGAAATTAAGTACTGTACACCTATAGTATACGGTGTTGTAAACATATTATTCATGCCGTGTAATGAATCTGTTCATATATCATAGTACCAATTTAGTTTGAGCAATATGTACTCCAAGTAGCATAATACAGTTGCTATGTTATAGATTTCTTATCCATTGGTATGAGAGGGGGGGAGGGGTAATTGTAGCCAAAGCCTTCACTAGTAAAAGTGTGAGAGGTATCACCAAAGCCCTTGAAATTATGTTCAGGTCAATTTACAAGTGATTTCAGGAGACCTTTTGATTGCCCAACTATGTGACTCAATTAATTGTACTTAATTATACTTAAATTTAAATAGGGAAGGGTGGAGTTTGCTTAATTATTGAAGGAAGATATTTATTCACTAAAATATACTCTTCGCAAAGCTACCTAACTCCTCTAGCAACGGAGGGGCGGTGGTCCTATGTTTGAATTAATTAGCTTAATTACTTCCACTTACTTTAATGATCTCTTAATTACTAAAATATTTAATTAAGGTTCTTGGGATTATCAAGGGGGAAAATTCATACAATTGTCAGCGAATAGAAATTAAAAATTCAGGCTGTTATCTTTTTCTAAAAAATGATTATCCCCTGCTTGGATTTCAGCAATTTGGAGAGAGAAAAAGGGTTTATGAATTATGATCATCCAACGTAGTGGGTACGAAAGGCTTTTAATGGAAATAAGTATAATTTACTTATATAACACAGTTTTTAATTACTTTCAAGAAGTAAAAGCATTGGGTGTTGGTGGGCATATGCTTGATCCCTGTTTGAAACAGAGCACAATGTCGACATTTATGCCTAAGTAAATGGGATATTATCAATTTTTAAACAGAGGTTTATCTTTAAAATAAAAAGGTTTTAAAAAAAGAGAGGGGAGGGGAGGGGGGGGGGAAGGTTCATATATATTTACACTTAGGGATGATGAATTTTGTTTATCTGTCCCTGGACATTATGCTTTCCTTCCATGAGGTCAACTGTAAAATTTTCTCTATAAACTTAGACCACTGCATTAAATTTATCTTAAATAATCTTATTGAATTTTGAGTCCAGAATGAAAATAATATATAATCTTATTGAAAGTTCTTTATTGAAAATAAGTTTATGTCTAATAAAGATCCCACCACATGATATATTGAAATATAAGACATTAACTTGTACCATAAAACAATATGTTACGTTGTTTATAACTTTATATTTGGAGTCCTCATCGAAAAATTTTTTCATATGAACGTTAATTTTTAAGCTATCATCATGCATAGTGTTGGTCAAAATATCACTTGTGTCTTATTAGAATTGTACTTCGGAAGTTATTTTTGAAGTTGTGATTTTCTAGCGTATAATTAAGTGATGGTAATTTTTATTTTGGTCATTTGAAGTTCAAAACATTCTAGTTTAAAAAATCATATATGGGCCTTACAATTCTAAAATGAATCATTTGATTGTTTTTTTGCCAAAAAAATCATGGTGGAAGTAACTCGTTTTAATAATATTGTAATAACTTAAATAATAGCATAAAAATATTTAAGGACTAAAATAAGTTCAAATCAACATTCTTTTAAAACATAAAATTGCTTATCTTTACACTGCAGTTTTATTTAATATATAGAAAAAAACTTGATAGGAAAATAATATAAACTTGTTACTAAATATTCAATGATGGAATGTATAGCATTATATATTATGGTAATATTTGGTTATAAGTTGTAATTGTATTTTCATTATCTTATTTAGTTATAAGAAAGTATTGTAAATAACAACCACTTTGTAATTGTAATTAATTACCACGTATTATATAATTATGATTGTATTACAAAGTTAATTACATTATATATTTAAATTACATTTAATCAAATATTATGTATATAATATTAATTGTTATTATTATTATTATTATTATTATTATTATTATAACAATTAGGAGGATACTTGCAAGTTAATCATTCCTCGGTGGAATGTGGGCAAGTTGGTGAAACCAAGGACCCTCATGTTTGCTGAAAGCAGGGGTAGAGCACGTGCTGTGGGCGTGAATGTATGATTAAATGTTTTGTGGGTCTACGCATAATATCCTAGATAGTCAAAATAGATTTGATGAACTTGGACCCTAATTCTATTACATGCACTGTATATTCATAGAATTTCAACAAGCTTCTGCGTCTTCCTCACACTTATTGGAGATGGGGGGAAAAAAACAAAAAATAACGCATTTTGGTGGTCTCAATGGTTCGGTGCGTGCATTCCTCAACTAATGATGTTTCAAATTTCAGTTTTGTAAATGGTAAAAATTTGTGATGAAAAAACTGTATTCTATTATGTGTCAATTATAATTCAGTTTTAGTAAGACTGTAAAATAGAGCTGAAATACCCAAAAAATTATTTTATTAAATAAATAATTATTAAATTTAATTACAAAATAAAAGAATTTTCACATTGCTGTTTTATATTAGAGAGGATCGATGCAAAACAATCCTATTTTTCTTATAAAAAAATAGTTCCAATAAACCCGAAATATTATGGAAATTATTGATTTAGCAATGCGATGAGAAATTAATTTTTAGTGAAGAAAAAGAGAATAGTAAAATAAGGGGTTTTTTCCAGAAGTTTTACAATTAATTAAAGAGTGCGATCTTGTTCTATTTGATGATTATGGATTTTTTTGGGTTGAAGAATAATAAACTAAATTATGTATTATTAAGTTTAAACTTGACACAATAATTTTATTCTTGATTATGCAAATATGGTTCATTAAGCTTCCTTTTTTAAAATTTTAGGGAGAGGAAGAATCCTAATGTATTTGTGAGCACTTCATATATTCTTTATTTCAGGTTTCAATTGTTATGTGACTTTTAGGAAATATATTTAGAAAAAAAAAAGCCCAAAAAAATAACATGTATTTATCCTAGCTAGTAGTTCACAGAAGACTCGTAATTTTGTGTGTGATAATTATTCAGGATTAGGTCTAAACCTAGTTGACATACAGATGTGATCCTTAGCTTGTACAAATAGTGCTCAAAAAAAAGGAAAAAAAAAAACTTGTACAAATAGTGCTGATTATGGTTTGAATTCTCGTTAGTATTTAACTTATTCTTCGTTTAGGTCTCCATTGTTAAATGGTTCTTGCTATTGCGAGATTTATATGAAAAGAAATAAACATACAAGTACGCCATCGTTTTTTCATAAAGCTATGTTTTAGAAAGTTGTGTCATCGTCGAGCAAAATGGTGATTATAAATTTAAAGAAAAAATGGCAAATTTGATATTTCTATTTTTCAATATAATATATAATATATATATATATATATAATATATATATATATATATATATATATTATATATATATATTATATATAAAACAAAAAAATGCTTAATGCCATCATCTTTAAATACTACTCTAAGGCATAGATACATATTAATATGAGATGATTCAGGCCCTATTCTATTTCGTATTTTTGAGGAGTTAGCTAAGATCTTACATCTCCTTACAGCTTCTTACATCTCCTTACAGCTCCTTACATCCTTAACATAATTCTTACATCTCCTTACATCTTCTTACAGCTTCTCACATCTTCTTACATCACATATAAATTTTCTATAACATTCAACAACTCCTTACATCTATCTTTATATCTTCTTACAGCTCCTTGCATCTTCTTACAGTTCCTTACATCTGTCCTTATACCTCCTTAGAACTCCTTACAGTCTCTTACATCTCCTTACATCTATTAGTTGTATCTAAACGTGAAATAGAACAGGCCCTGACCCTATTCTATTTTGCGTTTTTGAAAATTTAGCTAAGAGCTTATATATTTTTACAGCTTCTTACATCTCCTTACAGCTTCTTATATCCTTAACATAATCCTTACATTTTTTGACATCTCCTTACATTTTCTAACATCTCCTTATATCTTCTTACATATTCTTATATCCCTACAAGCACTGTTCTATTTCGCATGTTTGAGGATTTAGTTAAAAGCTTACATCTCCTTACAGTTTCTTACATCTACTTACAGCTCCTTATATTCTTAACATATTCCTTACATCTTCTTACACCTTCTTATATCTCCTTATATATTCTTACAGCTCCTTACATCTTCTTACATCTTACGTCCCATATAGTTTTTCTATAACATTCAACAACTTCTTACATCTATTCTTACATCTTCTTACAGCTCTCTACATCTTCTTACAACTTCTTGCATCTTCTTATAGTTCCTTACATTTTCTTTCAACTCCTTACATTTTCTTACAACTCCTTAAAATTCCTTATAACTCCTTACAGTTTCTTATAACTCTTTACATCTCCTTATATCTATTAACTGTATCTAAATACGAAATAGAACAGATCCATAGATTTTTTATAACATTCAACAACTCCTTACATCTATCATTACATCTTCTTACAATTCTTTACATCTTCTTACAGCTCATTGCATCTTCTTACAGTTCCTTACATTTTCTTACAACTCCTTATAACTCCTTACACCTTCTTACAGCTCCTTAAATCTCCTTACATCTATTAGTTGTAGCTAAGTCCAAAGAACAGATCCTTATCAAAAATTTGTGGTTATAGCAAAGAAAATATGTAAAATTTCCTCTCAATTCCTTAACCTATGTTAATAGCTAAACGCAATAATTAAGGTACAAAATTTGAAATACTATACATTCTTTCCTTTTGCGGGGTTCACAATTGTACAATAAAAGTACATCAAAATTGTACACACTAGGAATAATCGATAAAAAGTAATAATACACCCCCACAAAGAAAAGGAAAAAAAAACTGTGCATGGACAGAGGATGACCTACGTACATGCATGTGAGGCCCCCACTCCACAAGCGACCTGGCACATGCGCTGCGTGATGTTCATGACTGCTGTGTTTGTGATCAGATATATGTCTTTTTCTTTTTCTTTTTCTTTTTCTTTTTCCGTTTTCTTTCTCTTTTATTTTGTCTTAACATAATTAAATTTTCTTTAAAAAGTCAAATTTATTGACGTGGTGGTTAAATAAATAATAAGATAAATAAATACGTAAATCCAAATTGAGCCATGGCTCAGTGTCCTTTGTCTAGGGATCTTTCCATGTTGCTGTGAAAATCAATTGATTCTTGTCCCCCCCTTTAACCCCCCCCCCCAAAAAATTATATATATTTTCTCTCTCTTATCAACCTTTATTTTCTGACAACTTATGGGCTTTCATAAGTAAACGTATGGTTTTTATTTGTATTTTTAAAAAAGAGATATACATTATTTAAATTTATTAGTAAATTAGTGAATTAGAAGCGCTGAAAAGTAATTTATTTTCTGTTAAATACAATTAAAAGTACTGCAGGTTCAGTGCAGAGGACAAGTTCATGATTGATGATGATCAATTAATTAGCAATTAATTTGGAACAAGCTAAGTATTATTGCTGTCAATTCACATGCAACCATATGTGTTTTAGTAATTCTATTTTAATTTAACCATTGCTGACTAATATTTTGTTACAAGTACTGTAAGAGCAATTGCAATGGGAGGATCAGGGGTAGGAAATTTGGACCGCGGTCCAAGCGGGGCCCAGCACTGTCGAGTCTGCCCACTCGCCTGTCAGTCCAGTTCGTCTCCACGGTCCACCCGTACGCGAGTTTTTTTTGGGGGTGGCCACCTGCCCCCTAAAATAACGTCGTTTTAGGGGGCGTATTTGCTCTTTTTTTTCCCTCGGGAATGAGCACTGAAAAGGGACAGGAAAAAGGAAAAAACTGAGCATTTATCTTTTTGACCATTGCATGAATGAAAGAGCTAGCAGTTGTGAACGGCTAGTTTGTGTTTTTTTTTGTTTAAATTTTTGGAATTTAGTTCTATAAATATCGAAACTCATTGTATAAATTCACATTCAAAAAAACAAAACCCTCTATCTCTCATATTTTTAATAATTTTCTGAAGTGGTGAAAAATGTTGTGTTCAAAGGAAGAGATAAGAAGAGAAGAAAGAAGTTTGGGATTTTGTAAGTATTTTTATAAGTTTAATTTTTTCATTTGTTGTCAATTTACGTCTATATTTGTTTTCATGCGTAAATTTTTTATTTATGGCAAAGATAATGATATATATGTTTTAATTAATTTGTTGTCAATTTAAGTTTATATATTTATTTGTGAAGTAAATTAATTTATGATTAATTATAGTTAACTTTAGCTCATATTTATGTTTAAATCAATTAATTTGTTATCAATTTAAAAGTGACATGAAAAATGTATTTATTTTAAATGTTAGCTTATATTTATGTTTAAATGTTTAAATATTTAAATTTATGTTTAAATGTTTAAATATTAAATTTTATTTATGTTATCTCATATTTATGTTTAAATGTTTGATATGAAAAAAGATTGATATGAAAAATTTAGTTGTAACATGTTAGGAACTATGGTTACTAATAATAATATGGTTAAATGTTTAATAAGATGTATGAGTTACTTTCATTAATTTTAATATCATGGGAAAGATTAAAAAGATTGATATGAAAAATACTTCACTTGGTTAAATATTTAATAAATTTATTAGTGACATGTCACGAACTTTGAAAAAAGATGAAAAAAGATTGATATGAAAAATGTATTTATATTTAAATGTTTACATGTTTAAATGTTAGCTCATATTTATGTTTAGATGTTTAAATGGTCAAATTTATGTTTAAATATTTAAATATTTAAATTTATTTATGTTAGCTCATATTTATGTATAAATGTTTGATATGAAAAAGGATTGATATGAAAAATTTATTAGTAATATGTTAGGAATTATGATTATTAATAGTAATATGGTTAAATATTTAATATGATGTATGAGTTACTTTCATTAATTTTAATATCTTAGGGAAGATTAAAAAGATTGGTATGAAAAATACTTCAGTTGGTTAAATGTTTAATAAATTTATTAGTGACATATTAGGAACTTTGAAAAAAGATGAAAAAAGATTGATATGAAAAATGTATTTATGTATAAATGTTTAAATGTTAGCTCATATTTATGTTTAAATGTTTAAATTTATGTTTAAATTTTTAAATTTATTTATGTTAGCTCATATTTATGTTTAAATGTTTAAATTTATGTTTAAATGTTTAATAAATTTATTAATAACATGTTAGAAACTGTGGTTATTAATAGTAATATGATTAAATGTTTAATATGATGTATGAGTTACTTTCATTAATTTTAATATCTTAGGAAACAATAACCTTGAATAAAAATGTTAGAAAATTATGCAATTTATAACCCAAAAAAAATATTCCATGTCTGTAGGTATCATTTGTGGCCATATAGATCCAAATAGCCCCATACTTTTATGAGTTTACTTGATAGAGAAGATAAAGTAGAAAATGTTGAGCGAAGTAACACATGGTGTGCATACTAATAGCCACATGCAACCTCGACCATATCATACTCCACCAAACTATCCTTACCACCCATTATTACCACTCACCTTACTACTCGCTACCTCCAACTAATTACGCCTCGAGTGCAAGCAACTCTACACCCTCATCAATACCAACCAGATCAATTACAATCGTAAGGCCACCTCGGACTAATAATGATCCTACTAATAATAAGTTGGAAGGGGATAATGAAGAGAGGAGTAGTGTAGGGGTCAAAAATGGTCTATGAAATAGGATAAACGGTTGATCACTATTTGGATTAACATAAATGTTGATCCTGTTACCGAAACTGACCAAAAGAAAACATCTTTTTGGGGTAAGGTGGCAATCAAATTTACCACACATGCCCCAAAAGGAGCTATGCGGAGAAAGGGGAAGACTTGTAATGCTCATTGGAATCGAGGTTACCCATTAGTGAACAAGTGGGTCGGAATTATGGATGAAATAGAACGTAATAATGTGAATGGGTCAAGTATGAAAGATATTATGAATCATGCTCATGAGACGTTTCTTACAAGGGTGGGGAGGAAATTTGATTTAGAGTATTTGTACTACTTGCTTAAGGATCAGCTCAAATGGAGGACATTTCGGGATACTCTAGATGGAGGACAGTCGAAACGACCAATAGTAAATGAGATGGGAGGATATTCTAGCCCCTCTACCCCCGCTGATGAAGAGCTTGAAGTTGAAACTGATGGGATTGTCCGCCCCATTGGGAGGAAAGTTGCAAAGAGGAAACTCTAACAAAAGGTAAACAATGTTGTGGTTGATTTGGTGACTAATCATTTTTCCACAATGGGTTCCACAGCTAATGAAAAGATTGAAATATTCTACAACTTGATAACCATAGTTGAGAAGAAGGCAACTGTAGCTCAGGAAGTAGTTTGCCTTAGAGATGAGGCTTAAACACAAAACGGGATCAAGGCAGAGTTGGAGATGAGGAAGTAAGGCCTTAAGGAGAGGCAACATGACGACTAGATAATGTTGATGGACCTTTCAGCCCTGTCTGAAGAAGATGTTTCTTACTTCAGAATGAGAAAGGAAGAAATTAGACGACAAAGAATGGAAAATCCTCCCCAAAATTAATAGTCTATCATCCTCTAACTATTTAGATGAACCTTTGTTATTTAAATTAGTGTACTCGCCTCTAGTTATGTTTTGTTATTTGTAATGAATAGTTTATGCAATAAATAGTTTATGTTTTCTTACTTGTATCCATTTAGATTAGTTATGAAATTAAAGTTTATGTTTTGTTAACTGAAACCATTGGTATTTAACTTATGTTTTGTTACTTGTGGTTCTTTCAATTTGTAATTTACCTATGTTCAAGTTGTTTTTAACTAATGAATATATGTACACAGGTGCTCAACAATGGAAAATCACAATGCTAATTTGACACCCCCTGTACAAGATTCGTCTTCCTCAGCCTCCTCCCACATGTCCTCCTCATCATCATCGGATGGTCTAAGCTTCATATTAGAAGATTTCGATAATGATATTATGTGCATTGTAAAAGATTTACTTGATGATGAGACTGACAACCAAGATATAACATTCCTTTTAGAGGTTTTACAAGCTGCACAAGATATGAGACCTTCATCCTCCTTGCCTCGAGCGAAAAGAAGATTTATAAGGAGAGATTGACAAAAGCTCATGAGCGCTTATTCAGAGACTACTTCGCAGTGGATTCCATTTACAATGAGCAACATTTTCGCCGAAGATTTAGAATGCGCAAGCACTTATTCATTCGTATAATGGAGGCACTAAGAAATCATTCTGATTACTTTCAGTTGAAGTATGATGCAGTTGAAAATCACGGGTGACACCACTGACTAAGTGCATCGCAGCCTTGCGGATGCTTGCTTACGGTATATCCACCGATTGCGTTGACGAATACTTGAAGATCGGTGAAAGCACATCACTGTAGTGCTTGAAAAAGTTTGCTAAACGTGTCATTGCAGTATCTATGGGAGAGTATTTAAGGAAACCAACCCAAGCCGATATTGATCGTCTATTGGCTGTAGGGAATGAGTGTGACTTTTTCGGTATGTTAGGAAGCATCAATTGTATGCATTGAGAGTGGAAGAACTGTTCGATGGCTTGGAAAGCAGCATTTGTTAAAAGGGTCTATAAGGTTCCAACAATCATTCTTGAGGCGGTTGCGTCATATGATCTGTGGATATGGCATGCCTTCTTCGAAATGCCTAGAAATATTAATGATATAAACGTCCTTGACCGTTCTCCAGTGCTCGATGAGCTGCATCAAAATCGTGCTCCAAAATGCGAGTACGTCGTCAATGGTCACGAGTACAAAATCGGATACTTTCTATCAGATGGTATTCATCCGAAATGGGCAACTTTTGTGAAAACCATCCCCCTTCAGCAAGGTCCAAAGGCAAAACTATTTGCTCAACATCAAGAGGCAGTTAGGAAGGATGTCGAGCGATCCTTTGGTGTTCCACAAGCTCGCTTTGCTATTATTCGTGGCCCTGCTTGGTACATGAAGGAGAAAGTCATGTTGTTGATAATGAAAGCATGTGTAATACTCCACAACATGATTGTTGAAGATGAGCGAGATTTGTACGACCTTGCATTCGATTACGAGCAAGTGGACGGTACTGCCCCAGACCTAATGTTCGACGTGACGTTCATCCGTACTATGCAACTTACTTATGTAGAACAATAGAAGTTCGAGACCCCGAAATGCATGCGCGTCTCCAGGCAAATGTGGTTGAAGAAATGTGGAACCGACATAGATGTAGATCGTAAATGAAATCTTGTAATGTAATTTTTAAGTTGAACTATTGTATTTGTATTCTTAAATTTTGTATTCCAACTATTGCATTGTCTTTTTTATTTTACTGTAAACAAATGTATTGTGTTCTTTAAAAAAAAAGTCGAGGCTTTATTATTTTATAAAATACGAACTAGCTATTCCCAAGTTGAGTACTTCCATAAATTACGAATAACATATTCATGTGTGGTCTTTTTATATTAAGTTACTGGAGCGTGGGCTAATGGGATGGGAGTGAATTACTTGAGTTTGATTACAATTTTCCCCTTGGAAGAAAGATATGACTTGATTTAAAGGTTATGCCACTAATCAAGCCTAAGGACCCACCAAGAATTTGTTTAAAGGCTATGCCACCCACAAACTCTATAAAGGATTCCACTCAAGAACTCACCACCTTTGAAAAGGATAAAGAGAACTCAAGATTTAAGAGAGAGAAAGCTCAAACTAGCAATGCATGTATATCCAAATCTGAAAACTTACAAACTAAGGCCTCCCTTATATAAGGGAGTCTTTGACAACATAAGAGAAGGCAGCCAAAAGGACTCTCAAAACCCATAAAGCATGGGGAACCAAAAAGCAATAAATTAGAAGCTAAAGAGTGCCCTCTACTTTTGTTAAAAATTTTCAGTTTACCAAGGTCAACTTTGAGCAGCCATATCTCCTAGTTCCCTGGGCCAAATCTGATGAAATAGACCTTCCTAGAAAGCCTAGGAAGTTAGCTTTCACGTGGCTCAAGAGGTATGCAGATTGGAGTTGTTATTTGGGAGATATGGGGCAGAGAGTGCAGCTTATGCAGGCTGGGGCAGAAATTGCAGCATAGGGAAAAGGACTCCTCTTGACCTATGATCACAAGCCTTACCTTAGAATTCTCTTTGTGCTCTTTTAGCTGAAATAAGAAGGTTCCCAAAAAGTGGATTTTCAGCACTTTGATCCCATACTAAGCTTGGGTAATCAAGCCCACAAAACCGGGTTAAAACTTGGGCTTAATTTGCTTTGATGAACCAAACTCCTTAGAAGGTCCCTTGTCCTTTCCAAAATAGAAGAGTAATAGGTTCCAAAGGTTTAGGATGAGTGTGGAATTGAAGTTCTAAGTTGGTACAAGGATCAAGTCCCCTTTGATGAAGCTTGTGAGCATTGAGGAGGAGTTGTGAGTTCTCTTGGACTTGTGTAGGCAAGACATTTGCTTCATCCTCCCCTTCTTGAATGTGATTTGCCCTCAAATCAACACCTTCTTCTTCATCCTCAAGATAGGGTGTGAGATCACCCACATTGAAGGTAGATGATACACCCATATTCTCGGGTAGCTCTAACTTGTAAGCATTATCATTGACCCTTTCAAGGACCTTAAATGGGCCATCACTCCTTGGCATGAGCTTGTTCTTTCTTCTAGAGGGAAACCTCTCCTTTCTCAAATGTATCCATACCAAATCCCCGGGTTTGAAAGTGATGGCTTTGCGGTGCTTGTTGGCTCTAGCTTTATACATCTCATTTGTCTTCTCAATCTTGGCCCGAATTTCTTGGTGAAGTTTCTTCATCTCTTTGGCCCTCTCCTCGGCCTCATAGCTCACTCTAGATTCAAGTGGAAGAGGTATGAGTTCTAGGGGAGTTAGAGGATTGATCCCATAGCATGATTCGAAGGGAGAGTGTGCCGTAGCAAAACTAGGAGTGCGGTTGTATGCAAATTCAGCATGGGGAAGCTTGAGATCCCACTCCTTAATGTTTTTGCGCACCAAACTTCTAAGCAAAGTAGCAAGAGTTTTGTTGGTGACTTCGGTTTGGCCATCGGTTTGAGGATGGTGGGAAGTACTATACAAGAGCTTAGTACCAAGGAGCTTCCATAAGCATCTCCAAAAGTGGCTAAGAAACTTTGTATCCCGATCCGACACAATGCTCTTAGGAATGCCATGAAACTTAACAACTTCTTTGAAGTAGAGGTGAGCTATGTGAGATGCGTCATCGGTCTTTTCACATGGGATGAAGTGAGCCATCTTTGAGAAACGGTCCACCACTACCATAATAGAATCCTTGCCTCTTTGAGTTCTTGGGAGAGCAACTATGAAGTCCATGCTCACATCCTCCCATGGACCATTAGGAATAGGTAAAGGAGTGTACAGCC
Source organism: Carnegiea gigantea (assembly GCA_029747015.1). Lineage (NCBI taxonomy): Eukaryota > Viridiplantae > Streptophyta > Magnoliopsida > Caryophyllales > Cactaceae > Carnegiea > Carnegiea gigantea. Next base: position 454,557 of record JAKOGI010000487.1, read on the forward strand.
CTTGATGGAATTGACTCTTAGCTTGTTGACAAATAGAACACTTGGAAGTCACCTCATGAACATCCCCTCCCATTCTTGGCCAATAAAAATGTTCCTTGAGCATATCAATGGTCTTGTTGATCCCAAAATGACCGGCTAGGCCGCCTCCATGAACTTCCTTGACAAGAAGCTTTCGGATTGGACCCTTTGGAATGCATAGCTTGTTGCCTTTGAATAAGAAGCCTTCTTGAAGCGTATAAGGGCCATGCTTGTTGCTCTCTTGTTCGACAAGGTAGGGTTTGAAATCATCATCTTCTTGGTAGTAGTCACGGATGAATTGGAAGCCAAGGACCCGTGCTTCCATCACGGCTAGTAGAGAATGCCGCCTTGAAAGAGCATCCGCAACCACATTGATACTCCCCTTCTTATGTTTGGCCACAAATGAGAAGCTATGCAAGAATTCAACCCATTTAGCATGCCTTGGATTGAGTTTGTGTTGGCCATTTAAATACTTCAAAGCCTCATGGTCCGAATGGAGCACGAATTGTTTTGGCCTTAAGTAATGAGACCAATGATCAAGGGCCCTCACCAATGCGTAGAATTCCTTGTCATATGTTGAATAATTCCTCCTTGATCCATTGAGCTTCTCACTAAAATAGGCAATTGGGCGTAGATCTTGCATAAGGACAGCCCCTATGCCAACTCCACTTGCATCACAATCAACTTCGAAGAGCTTGTTGAAGTCGGGAAGAGCTAATACCGGGGCCTCACATAACTTGGACTTGAGTTTCTCAAAGGCAACATGGGCGGCCTTTGTCCACTCAAATGTTCCTTTCTTCATGCATTCGGTGATGGGGGCCATGAGGGTGCTAAACCCCTTGATGAATCTCCTATAGAAGGATGCCAAGCCATGAAAACTCCTAACTTCTGTGATGGTGGTGGGAGTTGGCCATGACTTGATAGCTTCCACTTTGCCTTGGTCCATGGAGATGCCATCACAAGAAACAACATACCCCAAAAATGTGACTTGGGGTGCAAAGAACTCACATTTTTCTAGCTTGCCAAAGAGCCTTTGAGCTCTTAGAACCTTGAATACTTCTTCCAAGTGATGTAGATGATCTTCTTGATTCTTTGAATATATAAGGATATCATCAAAATAGACCACTACAAATTTGCCAAGGAAAGGCCTCAAGACCTCATTCATCAGCCTCATGAAAGTGCTAGGGGCATTAGAGAGGCCAAAGGGCATCACTAACCACTCATAAAGCCCACCCTTGGTCTTGAATGCCGTTTTCCACTCATCTCCTTCCCTCATGCGGATTTGGTGATATCCACTCCTTAGATCAATCTTGAAGAAGATGGAGGAGCCATGAAGTTCATCAAGCATGTCATCAAGCCTAGGTATGGGATACCTATACTTGATAGTAATGTTGTTGATGGCTCTACTATCTACACACATGCGGTATGAGCCATCCTTCTTGGGGACCAATAATGCTGGAACCGAGCAAGGACTCATGCCCTCCCTCACATAACCTCTAGCCAATAACTCATCAACTTGCCTTTGAAGCTCTTTGGTCTCTTGAGGGTTACATCTATAGGCCGCTTTATTTGGAAGTGGAGCACCGGGAATGAGGTCAATTTGATGCTCAATGCCTCGGATTGGAGGGAGGCCGGGGGGTAAATCTTGTGGGAAAACATCTTTGTATTGTGAGATGAGGGGAATGATCTTGGGATGTAAAGGAGTCACTTCCTCACCATTGTTGCTTTCAAGCATGAGTAAAGCTAGAACTTGCTTACCCTTGCTTAAAGCTCTCTCAACCCGTGTTTCACTCATCATGAGAAGGTCTCTCTTTTTCTCTCTTCCCACCCCGGGTTTAGATTTGTGGACTTGGTTTGGAGGTAACGGGTTTAAAACAATCTTTTCCTTGTCAATGATCAATGAGTATGTATTCTTAAAACCATCATGCATGACATGTCTATCAAATTGCCAAGGTCGACCCAAAAGTATATGGCATGCACTCATGGGTACCACATCACAAAGCACATTATCTCTATACTTTTTACCAATTGAAAAAGAGATGAGTGCTTGTTTTGATACCTTAATGTCACCACCATCATTGAGCCATTTGAGAGAGTAAGGCTTGGGATGTGAGATAGTAGGAATGCCAAGTTTCTCAATAAGTGTGGTAGAGGCCACATTGGTGCAACTTCCCCCATCAATAATCAAGTTGCAAACTTTATCTTGTATGGTGCACCGGGAGTGAAAGATCATGTCTCTTTGAGCCTTGTCATAAGGAGTGTCTTGGGTGTGTAGAACCCTTCTTAAGACAAGTAACTCTCCCTCATCGGCCTCAAGTTGAGTCTCTTCTTGTAAGGAGTCCGATTCTTCCTCAAGAGCTTCCTCTTGCGCCTCCATCAATAGGGCATCTACTTCTTCAACTTCTTGTATGGTCATAGCTCTTCGGTTGGGGCAATCATATTGGAAGTGCCCATACCCTTGACATTTAAAACACTTCTTGTCCTCAAGTTTCTTAGGCAATTCCTTAGGTGTAGGGAGTGCCACAGTCTTGCCCTTGTCAACCCGTGAGGTACCTTCGGGTTTAGTAGGAATGAAGGGCTTAAATGGGGGCTTTAAACTTACTTGCTCCCTTGGAAGGGGTTTAGTAAAAACTCTCTTTTCTTTCTTTCTCTTTTCAACCTTGAGAGCTAGCTTGAAAACATCATCCAAGGTGAAGTAGGGTTGAAGTTCCACCTTTCTTGTAATAAGAGGGTTTAACCCATTGAGAAACCTGGCCACGGTTTGCTCTTGGGGTTCATGGATGCTTCCTCTTAAAAGGAGTTGCTCAAATTCCCTCATGTACTCACCCACACTCATGTTGTTTTGTTTGAGTGAGAAGAGCTGGTTGTAAAGGTCTTGCTTGTAGCTTTCCGGAAGGAACCTCTTGTTCATGAGAGTTTTAAGTTTTCCCCATGAATTGATCTTTCTTTTGCCCTCTCTAGCCCTTTGCTTTTTGATGTTTTCAAACCACAAGGAGGCATACTTTGTGAGTTTAAGGCTAGCAACCTTGAAACTCCTTTCATCATTATAACCCTTGGCTTCAAAGATTCGGTCCAAGGCTTGGATCCATTCAAGGTATTCATCGGGGTTCAAGTTGCCATTGAACTCCGGGGGCTCCACTTTGATGTCCCTAAATTCATCCATAGGAGGCCTTCTTCCTTCCCTTCTTGGATTACTTCCCATGCTTGAGTCACTAGAGAAGTCTTGTTCATCCCCACCATCACTCGGCTCTTGCGGTCTTTGGCCTTTTGGAGGGCCAAAAATTGGGTGGTAAGTTGCTCAAGTTGCCTACTAATTCGTCTCACGCTTTGTTGTAAGGCTAGAATGGCATTGTCGTGCCTCATTGCATGCGTTTCTTCTAGGTTCATGCCCCTTGGTACTCTTGCCGGTTGAATAGGATGGGTGGGGGTATCTTCTTCATTAGACATGATGAAAGGGGAAAGGCGTAGAAGAGAGGATAGGAGTAGGATAGGACACGGGCGTGCTAGGGTGCACGGTGGGAAGTTTGACTGAGGAAGGTGGTGAGACGGTCGTGCAAGGGAGCACGGGGGGACCGTGCTGAACTTCTGGGGCAGGATCTGGGGTGGCACGGTCGTGCTTCACTGCACGGGGTGACCGTGCCACTATTCTGGCCGGCTGCACGGTTTTGCGAAATTTGCTTTTGTGGGGGGGTTTTGGTGGGGGTTCGTGTTTGGCTTTTTTTTTTGGGGGGGTTCTTTGAGAGGTAAAGGAGGCAATTTGTAGGGAATGGAGGTGTGGAATAAGGCTTGTGAACTTAAGGAGGTAGTCAAGAGTTCAAGGTAAAGAGAGGTGATGATTCACTATGATTTTCACAGCAAAGTGAAGGAAAATTTGACAAGGATGAAACCAAAGTAGGGGAATGCGATATAAACTCAAGAACACCAACCTGGATTTGCTCTGATACCAAATGGAGCGTGGGCTAATGGGATGGGAGTGAATTACTTGAGTTTGATTACAATTTTTCCCTTGGAAGAAAGATATGACTTGATTTAAAGGTTATGCCACTAATCAAGCCTAAGGACCCACCAAGAATTTGTTTAAAGGCTATGCCACCCACAAACTCTATAAAGGATTCCACTCAAGAACTCACCACCTTTGAAAAGGATAAAGAGAACTCAAGATTTAAGAGAGAGAAAGCTCAAACTAGCAATGCATGTGTATCCAAATCTAAAAACTTACAAACTAAGGCCTCCCTTATATAAGGGAGTCTTTGACAACATAAGAGAAGGCAGCCAAAAGGACTTTCAAAACCCATAAAGCATGGGGAACCAAAAAGCAATAAATTAGAAGCTAAAGAGTGCCCTCTACTTTTGTTAAAAATTTTCAGTTTACCAAGGTCAACTTTGAGCAGCCATATCTCCTAGTTCCCTGGGCCAAATCTGATGAAATAGACCTTCCTAGAAAGCCTAGGAAGTTAGCTTTCACGTGGCTCAAGAGGTATGCAGATTGGAGTTGTTATTTGGGAGATATGGGGCAGAGAGTGCAGCTTATGCAGGCTGGGGTAGAAATTGCAGCATAGGGAAAAGGACTCCTCTTGACTTATGATCACAAGCCTTACCTTAGAATTCTCTTTGTGCTCTTTTAGCTGAAATAAGAAGGTTCCCAAAAAGTGGATTTTCAGCACTTTGATCCCATACTAAGCTTGGGTAATCAAGCCCACAAAACTGGGTTAAAACTTGGGCTTAATTTACTTTGATGAACCAAACTCCTTAGAAGGTCCCTTGTCCTTTCCAAAATAGAAGAGTAATAGGTTCCAAAGGTTTAGGATGAGTGTGGAATTGAAGTTCTAAGTTGGTACAAGGATCAAGTCCCCTTTGATGAAGCTTGTGAGCATTGAGGAGGAGTTGTGAGTTCTCTTGGACTTGTGTAGGCAAGACATTTGCTTCAGTTACTTATAAAAAAAACTTCGTTACTATAGATGAATTATTTAAATTTTGGGAAAATATCGTCATAAGTAATATGCAATTATTCACACAAATACACAAAAAAAAGTCCAAAACCAAATAAAAGAAGAGTTTTCTTCCTTCATTATATTACATTATGTGAAAGTCTTTTTGGAAAAAAAATTTATTATTATAGATGAATTATTCATTTTTTGGGAAAATATTGTCATTATTATTCACACAACAGAAACACCAAAAAAAAAGTCCACACCCAAAAAATATGTTTGTGGTGGGGTCCATGTGCATTTAATTTATTTGGTGATCCAAGAGATGTAGAAAAAAGAAAAAAGATTGGATTGTGGGATGATGTGAAGGGTGTGAGTCCCCACTTGTGATCCAAACACATGGATCACCAGTGCAATTGCTCTGAAATCGAACTCTATAATGAGTCAGCTGGGTAATGGACATGAGTAATTAATTAGATTAAGGCTGGAGGTTGTGTGACCCAGTTTTTGGGTGGCACTCTTCTTTCACTGTGTGATTTGCCTACTACTATTCCCAGGTGAAGTGCAAAAAAACAGACTAAAAAACACACATTTATAGAGCTGAAAAATGGATTGGGTTGGATCCACATATTCAATAAACAGGTCAATCTTGTGTCGTCTTTGAAAATAGCTTTGATTTGCTCAAAATTGAAAATAACAAATTTTCACGCTAAGTAGTCAAATCGCGTCGATTTTAGTTCAAAATAGTTTCGGGTCGGATTCACATATTCAATAAACGGGTCAATCTTTTGTTGCCCTTGAAAATAGCTTTGATTTGCTCAAAATTGAAAAATAACGAATTTTCACGCTAAGCAGTCAAATCACGTTGACTTTAGATCGAAATAAGTTCAAATCAGGTTGGTATTTCTCCCACTAACTTCGGGTCGAATTCGTGTGGTGTTTCATGCTAGGTCGATCATTCTTTCCCACCTGTACACATTCACCCTTCAAGGATTTCACTTTGTCTGAGTAAATCAACACAAAAGCTAGGGGTTGCACTGAAGCGTAGAGAATACGACCCATGGGGACATGACTTGCTAGGGATGGACATCCCTACCCAAAATGATGCGGACATATTTAGGGAATTATCAGGCATGGAGACGGAGATGATAAATCCCCTAAATTTATCAATTGGCTAGTATGGGGATGGGGATGGGAAAGGGTGAAGGTTGTCCTGGTTCGTTTTTAACCATGATACTGTTGTAATTATCTTTTAAATTTACTAAAGTATGAATTGGTTTATACTTAAGGGCTATAAAATAGAAAACAATTGGTAATAATTTATTAAATATTTTAGTACAACTTATATATTCGTCATTCGTTTTCCAAGAGTGCATACCTGTGATTATATGACAAAATTGAAAAAACACAACTAAAAATTGAACTTTGGACATTTTTGTTGAACATGGAAAATAGGTTTCATTCCAGATGCGTACAACAACAATAACAACTTATAGTGATCCTATTTTTACGAGGTTTGAGAAAATTATGATATTAGCTGTCTTACTTTTGTAAGTATCTGTAAAACAGAGAGAAAAACAACTCAACAATTCTTTTTTTTTGGGAGGGGTGTGGGAAGAAAATTTGCTTCTTTTTTTTTCCCACTAGGAGAAATGAATCTGAATTAAAAAAATCCTTATGTTATATTTGATAGAATGTAATGTAATCATGATTACATAATACATGTTAATCATTATTGCAAGGTAGCTATTATTTGTATACTCTCTTGCAATCACACAAGATAATGGAAACACAATTACAAACTTGTTTGTATTATAAAATTATTTACATCCAATCAAATATTACCTTAAGGATATAAGAAGTGATCTTCACCGGTATAATATACAAGTGGGCCCAGCGGCTCACCTTGCGGTCCATGCTTGTATTCCCTACACAGGAATTCGTTACTTTCAGCCTTAAAGTCTATTGATTACATTAGTTTGGTTAAACGAGCCGAAAACAATAATAAGCTACCTAGTTAGGCTAAGGTCACTGAACCCAAATTATTGTAGTCAAAGCACGCTAGTTTCAATTGTCTTCTGTTTGTCTTCTTACGTCAAAATCTTTGGGCGTGTTCGGCAACAACGTTTTAGGTAGCGTTTGGCGACACTCATCACGTAATTTTTAATATTCGCTAACGTAGTGTTTTCACTAGCATTTCAAGTAGCGTTTAGCGCTTTAAGTAGCGTTTTTGAAAACCTAATAGTATTAACGTTTTACATTCAAAAGTAGCGTTTCATTTTTTTTTTTTAACCAAAAATTACCCTTCGGAAATTTTATCTTTGGAAATTATGTATATCTTTTTATGTCAATTTACATTAATCAGTTAATCCAACAACTAAGTTTACCGAACACATTTTATTCAACTGTTCTTCTAACAGCTATCAGCTAACAGCTAAATTAGAAACGCTATCCGCTACCTGAACAGCTATCCGCTACCTAAACCGCTATCCACTACTTGAACCGCTAATTTTGCCGAAGAGGGCTTTTATATAACAAATGCTAGAATGGGTAGGGTGCTCACAATTGAGGAATTCTCAAATATTGCATGGTGAGTGATTTGTGGAGCTTCAATAGATAGCAACCGTGGATTTAAACTCGACAGTGGATCCTGGTCTTTCAATTATTCACATTATTTTAAATTTTAAAATAATTAGAAATTAATTTGATTTAAAATTCATAAAAATTTACAGGTCTCACAGGTCCCAGGATCGAAATCTGACTCTGATAGAAGAGTTGCTTCCCAGCCCTCCTTTGTTTCTTTGCTCTTCAAATAGCAACTGTGGATTTAAACTTGAAAGTGAATCCTGCCCTTTAAATTATTCACATTATTTTAAATTTTTAAACAGTTAGAAATTAATTTGGATTTTAAATTTTAAAATTCATAAAAATTCATAGGTCTCACAGGTCCCAGGATTGAAACCTGATTCTGACAGAAGAGTTGCTTCCCTGCCCTTCTTTGCTTTTGCTCTTCAAATAGCAACCGTAGATTTAAACTCAACAGTAAATCCTACCCTTTCAATTATTCACATTATTTTAAATTTTAAAACAGTTAGAAATTAATTTGATTTTAAATTTTAAAATTCATAAAAATTCACAGGTCTCACAGGTCTTAGGATCGAAACTTGGTTCTGACAGAAGAGTTACTTCCCTACCCTCCTTTGTTTTTTTGCTCTTCAATTTTTTTTTATTTTTTTTCCTGGATAGGTCCCAAGATCGAAATCTGGCTCTGATAGAAGAGTTACTTCCCTACACTCCTTTAGTTTTTCGCTCTTTAGTTTTTTTTCCCCCTATTTCTGTTTGTCTGCAGCTTGAGGAAAAGCATGAAGTAAGATATGTTTACTATGAAACTTACCAATAAGGGTTGAACTAATTTTCTCCACATACTTAATCTTTCATTGATTAATATTGTGGTCAATGCCCTTGCGATGTAAGGTTTTTAATAAAAAGTAAAAGTTAATCTTATCAACGTTCTCACACATAGTAAAAGAATTCTATATACATCTTTGCAAGATAAGTGTAAAAATGAATGGTAACCCAAGAATACTTCCCTCCCTCAATCCAAGTTTCTCATTAATTCCGTCAAAATACTCAAAACCGTTAGAAGTTAATTTGATTTCAAATTTTAAAATTCATAAAAATTAACTAATTGGTATCCCCCATTTTCCTACTTTCCCACGTCAGCCTCTCTATCGTCAATAATCACCTAAAATTACATTCCTGCAAAAAGAGGATCTGGAAGATGTGGACATGAAGGACGGTTTCCAGTGGGGGAAAAAAAAATCATATTTCATTATCATTTTTCTTGGAGCGGATCAGAGTTAAGTAGCAGTCTTAGTATGTCATAACTTGAATCATTAATTTGTATTTACATACGATATGTAAAGTATATCATACGCTCATAAACTTTTACTCTACATTTTTTTTTTTTTTTTGGGGGGAAAACTACATTTTTATCGATGAAGTATATCACACACACAACACACACACACACATATATATACACACATATATATATATATATATATATATATATATATATATATATATATATATATATATATATTATATATATATATATATATATATATATATATACATATATATATATATATACACACACACACACACATATATATGTGTGTATATGTATACATACACACACACACACACACATATCTGAATTTTACCATTTAACTCTCATCCCCCTGATTTTTCGGCGAGTTTGGTGTCCAAGGTGGTCCGACCGGCTTTAGCCGGCATGGTGTCGTCTTCCTTGGAGCAGACTGGTGGTTTGATGGTGGAACTTACAATTTAAACGGCGGCTTGGGACGTCAACGACTGGGATTTCGCCGGCGACATAGATGACAGGTTGATCGTTGACCGAATCGTCGTGGGAAATCCGAGGGTGGTGTTTGGACCGGGGCCGATTCTCCATGAGGCTAAGGATACTACTTCTGAATTGAAAGATGCACTTAAAAAGTTAATTTCTCTCTCTAGCTATCTGAATATCTTTTTTGATTTAATTGATTGGAGATAAATTATTAATTGTCGTTTGTTGTTTTATTGTTCGTTATTTAGTCATTTCTTCGAAAATTCTAATTCTAATTTCCGATCATATTTATGGCACGTTACAAGAATATTACTATATGGGCAAAAAATATGAAAATCCTAAATCTATTCCAGTGATGGTTGACTTATCTTTTTAATAATATTTTTTAAAGGTTTATTTTATTAGGCACCGTGCAAAAGCACGGGTTTATTTTATTAGATATCGAGAAAGGGTTATGTGGTATATTTTAATTTCCTTTTTCAATATTGTAGTAGCTATTTAATGAAAGTTTACTTATAGCAGAAATTTAGATTGTGTTATTCTAAATCATAATTACCAATGTTGTATAGTGTTGAAATGAGCAACTATATTTTATATGTTTTGTTGTTGAAATGAGCATCAATATTTTACATGTTTTGGTGTTGAAATGAGTTAAGCATATTCTACACTTAATCAATTTTTAATAATTAATGTATTTTGTTTTTTTCAAAAAAAGGACAAATTTTATAAATATTGATTTCCTATCGGGCGTTTATAATCCGAATTCAATACAAAGAAATATATTCTTTAATGTTAAGTAAAACTTTAATTTTGAAAAACTCAAAGTAAAACATAATAAGCGTCTGACTTCCTATAAGGACAAATTTGATAAATATTGATTAGTACACAATATTAATTTCTACACATATACAACCATAAGAGTCTTTGTCATTAGTTTTTAAATTTTAAATTTATTTTTTAAAAAAATGTATCCTAAATTTAAATATTCCGTGCATAACACGGGTCCATACTAATAAGGTGCAAACATTAGAATAATTGATATGTTTATTTTGTATATTCCACTTTCAGAATGTCGATTTGATTTTGAAATTTATACTAATAACTTTAAAAATTTTGGATAAGTTTTAAAATTTGAGGTAAGGTCAAATTTGTTGTTTGATTAATAACAAAGCTCTTAGAAATGTGGTCTCTGAAATTCATAGAGAAGGGTTAAGATAAGTGCAAAACTAAAAATTCTAGAAAGTTTAATACTACTACTGAAGTTTCAAGTGAAACTGTGAGATTTGCCTTCAATTTTTTTCATAAGAATAAACTAAAAATGAAATGTATCAAGAAATTAAGTATAACATGGAGTAGGAATTGCGCATATGAAACTATGTGACTAATGCATCAATAGATATTAATCCCTCGTGTATTAGCATTTCTAACTAAGCAATGTGTTCTTTAACAGTGTCAATTAGGGCCTTTTTTTTCGTTGGTAAATTTGAATTTATCAACTTCAACCAATTTCAATCAAGTTCGCTAAAAAACATTTCAACTTCAACCCACTTTAATCTATTTCAACATACGTCAATAAACTTCAACCCACTTTAACAAAAAAATATCAATTTTTGTTGAGAATGTCACACATGAGTAAAGAAGTCTCACATCGGGAGTTTGAAAAGAAGAGTCATGGTATATAAGTCAAGTGGGCTACTCCTCCTATTGCCAATTGGTTTTAGGATGGAACCTCATTCGGGCTTGTTGCCATGGACCTTGGTTGAAGTGGGCTCCTTCCTTGGATCTCCCCAACAAGTGGTATCAGAGCCGATGGTGCGTTCGGCTAGGTGACAAAGGTGTGGCATGATGGACCCCATGAATGAGTTTGATGAAATGACAAGCAGGTGTTGATCGAGCAGTAATACGTGCGCTGCAGCGTGGCTCGGTGGTGTGGATAAACTCTTGATGGTGGTGGCTTGACACCTTGGTAAAGGCTTCCGCTCAAGGGGGAGCTTGCGCATTGATGTGGTGTGAAAGAGACTCATGTGTGAGGGGGAGATTGTTGAGAATGTCACACATGAGTAAAGAAGTCCCACATCGGGAGTTTGAAAAGAAGAGTCATGGTATATAAGTCAAGTGGGCTACTCCTCCTATTGCCAATTGGTTTTAGGATGGAACCTCACTTGGGCTTGTTGCCATGGGCCTTGGTTGAAGTGAGTTCCTTCCTTGGATCTCCCCAACAATCTCAACCCATCATATAAAAAAATATACCAACTTCTTTCAACTTCAACCTATTTAGGCCAACTTCTACTAAAAAATATCAATTTTAATCAATTTTAACTAACTTTATCCATTTTTCAACCTATATTTTTCCCAACGAAAAAAACAGGCCCTTAGTTGTACACAACGCAGAAAAATGTAATATATAGCAAACAATTTGGACAGTCAAGGACTTAACTCAGGCTACACTAATGCATAATAAAGGTGATTATATTAATTAAAGAAACATAAAATTAAGCAGGGCAAATATCTATATGTTTACCAAAATTAGTGTGCAAGCTCGGTAGCTATAAGGTCGTTGGTTTCATGCTTAACTGGCTGGCTGGCTAGCTACCCCAGTACATAAACATAATTAAGCATTAAGTGATTCACATAAATAGGTTTGCTTAGGTTAGCTGGCTAGCCACATGGCTAAGGCCTGCACCATATGTATTTGTGTTAGTATGGCCTAGCAAGCTAGCTAGCCATTAATTATTTAATTATTAGACCAAAAATACCTAGCTAGCTAATTAATGCATTTATTCTTGGTGGTTAGCTTGTTTAATGTATTATTAGTTATTACTCCCATAATGTATAGGGTCTAATTAGTTAAGATTGAAGAAATTTAATATGCATTTGGAACAAAAACCAAGTGTTAGCTCAAGTTGCATGCATAATGGGGTTTATTCCTTTGTCAGGTTCAAAATTTAGGCAACATATGAGAAGGGGTCTTTCCTCTTGTTGGGTCTTAGCATAACTCAAAATTAATAACAAGCTTTTACTTGGCATATATTGAAATATTATATATGGGGGGAGGGAAAGAAAAGTTAATAGATTGGAAGGGAAAGGGGGTATCCTCTAGATCTTATCTTGAGAATGTTACAAGAGAAATACTGGAAAATGGGGATGAACTTCTATAATTCCCATTAACTTCCTTTTAGGGGTGGAAGGACACTGAGAAAATAGGATGAATGAATAAATGGACCTGACACCCCAAAACTAATGGGGATCTTACTACGTGCAAAATGTATTCGGGTAGAATGAAAACTACGAACTTCAACCATTCACAAACTCTCGTTCATCCTCTCCACCATCTCATTTCCACCACAGTCTTCACCATTCCAAGACCACCCAATTTATTGGGTAGAAGTTACTAGCAGGGGGACTTTGATGGATCCAAATCTTTAGCAGGAGTAGCGACAGGGTTTGTTATTTATAGGTGGCACAAGGAAACTTCATCATGGCAGGTTCTCGCTTTCTAGAGCAAGCTCCGATCTTGGTAGCAGAAACGACAACCATAAAAAATGGAATTAAGGACGTATTGCAGGCAGGTTATTGCAGGATTCAGGTTGAAGGTGATAACAAAATCATCATCAAAGCAACGCAAGCATAAGTCAATACACCATGATAGATAACATCGATTTATTCAAGATATTAGAAACATAATTTCATATTGTGAATCTATTTCATTTTTTGATATTTTCCCTGAGGGTAATATGGTTAGCTGCTCACTAATTAGATTGTATTCACTTTCTATTTTTTCTTCCCTACCTTGCCTGGATTTCTTTTTATTCTAGTTGATGATAATTTAGGTAGAACTCTTGAAAGAGGAACTACCTAATGCTCTTATACTTGCCCTTCCAAAAAAAAGAAGAATAAATGGAGCTAATATGTTGTTCTTCCTTTCACGTTGTCCGATATTTCTCCGCAAGATTATGAAAATGACTCTTTATTCTTTAAAATGATGTGCGCTTAGTTTCTGTTCAATTATCTCATTTGTCACATGCCATATATAGTACTTTCAATCATACCAAATCTGTTTTACCATCACAAATAACTTCTTTGGTCTTAGATTCTTCATTTCATTGTAGTCGAATTATTATTGACCCATAAAGGGTAGAGCTCTCCCATAATAAATTTTCTCTATTCACAAGACTCGAACCCCAAACTTTACCTTAAAAAAATAATGTCAAACCTCTTAAACCAACCTGTGCTGGTACCACCACAAATCATGTATTATAAGATTTTTGATGGAAGTTAAACTCAGCTTATGTGCATGCACTTACCTATTGGCGTTATCTGATGTAGCATGATTATGCTCCTTAACGCTATTCTATCATTTCTATGAATGATTGACCAAGATGTAGCATCAACTAGAATTAACATATTACAAGTTCGTTTAATTACGATTGGAAGTTATTGTTGTTGTTTAATTACATCTAGTGATCAAATACTATTCGATCACATAAAGATATATAACATCATTCTTTTATACGATGTATAAACATAGAAAACAAGAAGCTAGAAATACATTTATAAATTGACCACCTTGGTAATCACCTTATGGGCCTAAATTACTAAATTGTTATCCCTAAGTATGCGCTTAATAGAGTGATCAGACTCATTATAAAACAAGAAAAGAGAAAACTCTCAAAAAAAAAAAAGAGAAAAATTGCACAAAGAATAGGTGTCATCTACACAAATTATATGGTATTTTTAGGTTTACAAACCTAGGTTATCATATATCGTAATTTTTTAATAATTTTTTTAACCAACCTCTAATTTCATGGTCCCCCTTCCAAGTGAATAAAGTCTCTTTAGTCCAAATTGTGCTATACCACCAAATCTATAAACTCGAGTCCATAATATAAGCATTGTACTTGGTGGGTTGCTTTGGGCTTCAGGGATGTAGGCCTATGCGTTAGATACTACTGCCAGGTCATGAGGCCCAGGTCCAAGTTTCTCTGATCAGACCCAAGGACGTCTGGTCTTACAAGTCACAAGCTTCTGGTTCTGGGAGGTCGTCTTCTCTCTTTAGCCTACACATTCTGTGCGATTGGATATCCCCATTTCAACCTGATTCCCAGCTGGACTAAAGGTGAATTCCCTTCTTTCTTCCTAGATTTCTTCAGTAATTTCCTGTTTTTGGGCTCATTTTGAATGAGATTGTGCTTTCTTTGGGTCGTGATTGTGTTAAATTTCGGATTAGGGTTACTTATTTTGCGAATTCGTGTTTCTTGTTCGTCTCAGTTAAACTTCGAATTGGCTGTTGGTTGAAGATTTGAGTGCGAATAATATGTTCATAATGGGAATCGAATTGTTATTAAGGATCAAATTGAAAGGTTAAAGCGAATTGGATTGTAGAGTCGGAGTAGAAATTCCCTTGCAAGAAGGTTTATGTGTGTTTTAAACCCTTGAACTTCTTAATTAGAAAATTTCCCACATAAGCCATCATCTCATGTTGTTTTATGCCCTAATGACAACCCAAGAATTGACATAATCTTTGCTTCAAAATGATTTCCAGTTTGCATTTTGGTGTAATTTCTGCTCAGCATAACTGAAATGTAAGGATACATTCCTTGACAAGTGAAGGGTTTAGCATGTATCCTCAAAGAGTAATTTTAAAGTACAGGAGATACCAGCGTCCAAGGTCTGGAGTGTTTTTCATGGGTTGTTTTATTAGTTTAGAAGGTGAAATTCCAATCCAACATAGGTGATAGGGTCCCTTGGGGCTTTCTTGTTTTTCCTCGGGTTGTTCTTTTCTTTATTTTGTTTGGGGGATTAGGGAGGGGTGTGGAGGAGAGGGATTTGAGCATCTGGTGGAAAAACGAAGGCTGCTTGACTGCTGCCTCTGAACTTTGTTAGCTTGGAGAGCAAGACAGTTGCAGATGCACAAAAAGTGAGGGCTGGAGAGCTGGAGACTTTTAAAAGCATTGAGTACCTGAATTAGAATCAAGGAAAGGCTCAACTGAAGTGCGTGTCTATGGAGGCATACGTTTCGCAAACCTCTGATAAAGTCCATACAGATGTGCTCTCGAGTGCCAGGGAAGCTTGCTATAAGGTACTTCTTGTTCCCCTTCTTCCCATTCATACCAGCGTATTTCTTCATATCTTCTGATACGGGTATAATTTGGCATGCTAGGCGAGAGATGCATTCTATGCTTGCTTGGAGAATGAATCAAGCAAAAAAGCCACTGAGATTGCTTCTGTTGGGCTTCTTTACCCTCCTGAATGCAAGAAGTACAGGACTGAGTTTGAGAGCCGCTGTCGACCAGCTTGGGTATCCCCTCCCCTCCCCGGCCGCCCCTTCCCCCCCCCCCCCCCCAAAAAAAGAAAGGAAAAAAGAAAGGAGAGAAAATTTGTGCTATAGTCTTCCCTATTCCTGGGCAATTTATTGATTATTCATTGATTGTATTAGGTGAAGCATTTTGATAGGCAGTACTGCGCTAAGAAGAGGGCACAAAGATTGCTGGATGATAACGAGTCAAGGAGAGGTCCGTTAACTCTTCCGCAACCCTACACATTCAAGCCTCCTGCTGCTTAGTGTGACCTTACTCACCATGCCCATTATAGGTTCGCTACTTTCTTCTGTGGGTGTGAACCCTGTTGCTAGTAATATACATTGGACTGCTAGCTGGAAAGTCATGGGTCTTTCCTTGAGCATTGCTAGTATGTTAGCTTATCATGGTACATTGCTTACTGAATGGTTAGTACTGAAGTAGAATAGAACAATGCGTTGATATTATCACTGAATTTAGAGATGTCAAGCATATATGAAATATCCAGTGTTGGACTCGCGATTGTACTTCATACGGATGACTTCTTCCCTTTTGGCAGAGGTGTGAAATGAATGATTGGCTATGAGGAAGATGGAGCCACTGTTGAGTGTTGATCATGCTTTAGTATTGGGCTCTTTATTCTAAGCCTTGATTTTCTCTATGTTTTATTCTGGTCTCTTTGTTTGTCAAGGTCTCTTTTTCCAGCGTTATTACATACAACAATCAATGAATGTCTATATCACAATCTATGTCATGTTATGTTTAGACTGTTTACTGATTACAGTCATACGCTGGCAATTACTTCTGTTTTGTTAGACAAACTATTGTGAAATGGCGAACTAATCGTGCTTTATTAACCGATCTAAACATCAACATCAAGGAGTGATATTGTAGTCGGCTTTTTCCATTTTTTTCAATCCAAAAAAATTGGTGCAAAAGTAAAATGTGATGGGACTTTGGTGTGAATTTTATATGTATGTTTTAAAACCCTTTTTACTTGCAAGTGCACAAGGTTAATTGTATACTAGCGAGTATTAGGGTGTCGATCTCACGAGGAACAATAGTAATTCTTAAACTTAACCTTTCCGATTATAAAGAATAATCACAATTTTATGAGTTCGATTATCAATATAATTTAAGGAACAAAAGAAGAGTAAGTGAATAGTAAAATAGGGAGAATTCAAGTATGAGTAAAATCTAGGATTTCGGATTTCACCTTTGATGCCAATATTGATTACTACTTTAAATGGGGATTCAATTTGTCTCTTGTTCAATCTAAGCTACAAGCATTAGGCCATAAAAAAAAATGATTATAATTATAAAGTGATATAACTTATCTAGTAATTTAACATGAATTATTCTTTCTAGACATAACTCATCTAATTTCTAGCATAAATTATTCAATTTAAACAATTATAATTTTAAGCCCAATTACATAATCATCATATTAGCCTACAAAGTCTAATATTCATTTGAGATAGCAAATTAAATTAGTGTCATCAACATGATTAAATATTAGTATTAAAATGCATGAGTAGATGATGATCAAATGTAAACTCAAGATTATGCAAAAGAGACAGAAATAACCCCATAAGAAATTAGTAAAAGAATATTATTACCAAAGATCCATCCTAATCCTAGAATGAGTAGTTTAGCCGGCCATAGTTAGTGAAAACACCATTGGAATTGGTATATTTCACTTCCTATGTCCAAACCTTATACTCAATTACACAAAATTATGAAACTTAGTGTAAACTCTCAAATTTGACTCACAAATGAGATGAGAAGAGAAGAGAAAAATAGCTAACAAAGCTTATTTTCTTCTTAACCCCTCAACCCAAATGATCTTGTCTTACAAAGATTCTCTCTAGAAAAATGAAAGATGGAAAAATAAGAAGATGCTTGAGCAAGAAAGTGGATGAATGTGTGTGTCGATGTTCAACCTATGACCCCTTTTATAGTGGAAAATCCACCCCTTAGGATACCCCCAAAATTAATGGAAATTAATTCCAATTAATTTGGGATGTTACATGCATGGTCATGACTAGTCATAAGTATAGAATTAATAAAAAATTAACTAGCTTTGACTAGGTCACTTGGGGGTTGCTCACAAAAATCAAGTCTTGGTTGCTTTGGAGTGCTGGGCTGCTGATGAGGTGTTTGGGCTGCGAAGCTCAGCCCATTCAAGGGAAGTGAGAAGAGAGGAAAGGATTGGAACGGGTCGAGAAGCTGGCCCAACCGGGGAGAGGAGATAGGTGCTGGGCTGCGTAGCAGGGAGAGGAGAAAAAGAGAGAGAGGAGGCTGGGTTTGGGAGCCGAGCTGGGCCGTTGGCTGGACTTCGGTCGGGCTTCGGCTGAACAGGGCCCACACAGGCTGACCTTGCTGATTCCTTCTCTTTCCCCCCCTCTTGGGCTTGAGCTTGGACTTCAGGCCTTGCACATGTTGGAGGTTTGAGTAGAATTAATCAATTCCACCCAAATTCTTATATATTTATTTTACCTGAAAATCACATAAATTATGCATTATTTACTCATAAAATATATTTCAAAGACTTAAAAGTTGGTGAAATGAAGGAGAAAATTATATATAAAATATGACTTATCAACTCCCCCACACCAAACCTTTGCTAGTCCTCAAGTAAAGAATAACAATAATGCATATGTTCATTCAAACCATCAAGAAGGATAAGAATAGGATTAGGAAAGAAAATCAAGTGACCCAACTATGAATGCCTACTCCAAATCACATATATCAATTTACTACCATCCTACAACTCATTATCCAAAATTTCTAATTTCAACTAAGTCAATAGGTCAAGATTCAAGCAAATTAAGTACACAACGAAACCATGTAGCAAATCGCAAGCATAAAATTTCACCCCACATAACAAAAATCACAAGACCATTTTTCAAAATCGAGTCCCCAATGCGAAATCAATTGATTGTTTTTTTATTTTGTTTTTTTTCTCTTTTTTGAGACTTTGAGCTTTTCTATTTTCATAAGTTATTTGATTTCATGTGCTTTCTTGAGTGGATAAAGATATGAATAAAGATAACACTCAGATAAGCACTTAGTACATATTCAGGCAATTAAAGATATTGATATAGATAGGACCTGAGCATTGGTACCAAAAGCAGAACTTAATTAATATCATTTATTTGATTTTTGTTTTTTTTTGGATTGAAAAGTCAATGGGAAACTCAATGCTTAACGATTACTCATCACGACATTATAAATGGGGTTACATCTCATACTCAAAATCGATTACATAGTGACATTAGCACATCAAAAATTTTGGCCTCCAACTAGTCAAAGCTAGAAATAATCTCTAGTGAATATGGTTCACATGAATCAAATCCACATGATAGGAATAAGACATGCACAATTAAGACACTCAATCTCTTCCCAAAATCAAATTCACCCATAAATTTTCAAGTTTAATCTTTCTCAAAATTTTTCATTTCATTTTGCCTTCCCCTCACACCTAAACCTCACATTGTCCTCAATATAGAAAACAATAAGATAAAGGAAAATGGAGAAAAGAGCAATACAACCTGATAGCACGAAAAAAGTTGTTTCCATGTAAGCTAAGCAATCACACTCCCAAAGCGCCTTCACAACCAAGACCAACCTCAAAAGCCAAAAACCAAGTGAAGAATCACATTCAATAACACAAGTACACCTTGATTAAAAAAAATAAAAATAAAAATAAAAATAAAAATAAAAATAAAAGACTCAAAATCACCTAAAAAGATTGGGTTACCTCCCAACAAGCGCTAAGTTTAATGTCTTCAGCCAGACAATATCAAGCAGAGGCTTTGAAAATGTTAAGCCTAACCCTCGTGTTCATGACCGAGACATCCATCACTCCTGACCTACAGTTGATGGTGGCATTAGCAGTGGCTAGGAAGGGACGACCTAAAATAAGAGGGATCTGCTTATAAGCATGAGTGGGGTCCATGTCCAACACAATAAAGTCAACAGGAAAGAATCCTTTATCAATTTGCATCAAGACATCATCTATTCGCCCCCTAGGAGTCCTAACCGACCTATCAGCAAGCTGAAGGGTACAGTTGGAAGGTTGCAGTTCATCTAATCCCAACTCTAAGTAAACAGAATATGGTATCAAATTGACACTAGAACCCAAAATCCAAAAGTGCCTTTTCAGTTTTGTGATTGCCAATAAAACATGAAATGGTAGCGACACCAAGATCTTTGAACTTAGGGGGAGTATCACATTTCAGAATTAAACTCACTTGTTCACTTAGAAGAACCTTTTTAGACTTGTCATCTTTAGATTTTCTTTTAAAAGTGCACATGTCTTTAAGGAACTTAGCATAGGTTGGGATCTGTCTAATTGCTTCTAAGAGGGGAAGATTGACCTTAACTTGCTTAAAGGTCTCTAAGATGTCATCTCTTTGATTGTCTTGCTTGGAAGGGAATGGTGCAGACAAAGCTTGAGGGTAAAGAACTTTTGACTCATATGTCACAATGGGGTCAGACATAACAGGAGAAGGGGATGGGTCATTCTGTTTTTCAATCTCAAGGTCACTCTTCATGGTCTTAAGTCATTCATCTTTATCATGTTTCTTCTCACTCACCTTATTGTCTACTTCTTTACCACTTCTAAGAACCATTACAGCTTTCAATTGTTCAAATTGCTGGCCTTTATCTGGATGGGATGACTCGGAAGTTTTCGTTCTTCTCTTTTACCTACAGCTATGGCTAGTTGCCCAAGTTGGGTTTCTAATTTAGCTATAGATTGTGAGTGAGAGTCAACTATATGCATTTTAGACTCAATACCTTGGACCCTAGCATCCGAAGTCAAGGTATCAAGAGCAGAAAGTACCTTGTCGATATCAGAGCTCCCAGATGGAGCTTGATGGGAAGAGGGAGGAGCATATCTCTGGTTTTGAAAACCAGGAGGGGTAGATCTGTAAGACTGCACTTGAGGATTCTCAACATTTTGAGACCTTCATAAAAAAATTAGGATGACTCCTCCAACCATGATTATAGGTATTAGAATAAGGGTTGTTGGATGGAGGAAATCCTTGGGCAGCATTTACTTGTTGAGTCATACAGTCAAACTTATCAATACATGGACAATCAACAGAAGCATGCATGGGACTAGCACAAATCGAACGCACATCTTGCATATTACGGGCATTAGACACTTTATTCATACACAACAATTGATCAAATTTCTTAGCTAAAGCATCAACTTTACTAGAAAGACCAATCGAATGTGAAACCTCATAAACCCCCCCTTTACTTCCTAATTGCCTAGGCAAATCAGAATGTGAGGAAGTAGCATGCAAGTGGGAATTTTTACTCAAATGTTCAAATAATTTCCAAGCTTCTTCAGGAGTTTTGTACAAAAAACTACCACCACATGAGGCATCAACCATCTGCCTATTATGCTCATCTAAGCCAGAGTAAAAACTCTGGACAAGTTGCCACATAGGTACCTCATGATGAGGACAACACCGCAACAATTCTTTAAACCGTTCCCAACTTTCATGCAATTACTCATTTTTATTCTGTGAGAAGGTGGTTATAGCACGTCTTAAGGAAGTCAGTTTACCAATGGAGAAAAATTTTTTCAAGTTCCTTTTGCAATTGATCCCAAGTGGTGATATTGGTCTTAGTGTCCAACCAAGCTTTAGCTTTATCTTTTAAAGAAAAAGGAAAAAGCCGCAAGCGAAGAGCATCATCAGAGATATTATTTAAAAACACAGTAGAGCAAATCTCTAAGAATGCATCAACATGCTTAAAAGGATTTTCAGACTCTAGCCCATAAAACGACGGAAGCATTTGGATAAGAGAATGTTTAATCTCAAATGGCACCGTAACGGTGGCATACGTGATCGTGTTGGTGAGTCATAAGTGGCCGGAGTGAAATATTCCTTAAGTTGCTTAGGTGGTGGGGTGGTTGTTCTTCAGCCATTTTGTTCTTAGATTCTGATTTCTTAGCTCTTATCTCACATAGAGAGCGTTCAATTTCAGGATTATATGGTTCAAGATCTAAGCACAAAGAACGTCTACCAAGCATATACCAACAAACAACAAAAAGAAAAGAATGTAATCACCACAATAATAATCACCAAACAAAATAAAAGAGAAAAAAGAAAACAGAGATAAGAAGAGAGAAATGAAAAAAAATAAAATAAAAATAAAAAAATAAACAAAGAAAAGAAAGAACCAAGGGAAGGGGGAAAATAACAAAAAATAATAAAACAAAATAAAGCAAAATAAAATAAATAATAAAATAAATAATAATTAAAAAAAAAGAACAAAGGAAATAAAAGGGGAAGGGATTGTTAGATTAGGTGCAATAAATAAAATAACAAAAAGAAAAAAAAAAGTTAGATTAGGTTGTTAGATTAGTGGGGAAAGGGAAAAAAAATAAATAAAAAAATAAATTAGGTTAGAAGGGATAGGGAAAATAGTTAGATTAGAAGGGAGCGGGGAATGAAATAACAAAAGAAAAGGGAAGGGGATGGAGAATAAATAAATAAAATTGTTAGATTAGCAGGGAAGAGGGGGAAAAAAAATAAAAGGAAGAGAAAATTCAAAAATCACTATTCGTTCCCCTGCAACGGCGCCAAAAACTTGGTGTGAATTTTATATGTATGTTTTAAAACCCTTTTACTTGCAAGTGCACAAGGTTAATTGTAGACTAGCGAGTATTAGGGTGTCGATCCCACGAGGAACAATAGTAATTCTTAAATTTAACCTTTCCGATTATAAAGAATAATCACAATTTTATGAGTTCGATTATCAATATAATTTAAGGAACAAAAGAAGAGTAAGTGAGTAGTAAAGTAGAGAGAATTCAAGTAGGAGTAAAATCTAAGACTTCGGATTTCACCTTTGATGCCAATATTGATTACTACTTTAAATGGGGATTCAATTTGTCTTTTGTTCAACTTAAGCTACAAGCATTAGGCCATAAAAAAAATGATTATAATTATAAAGTGACACAACTTATCTAGTGGTTTAGCATGAATTATTCTTTCTAGACATAACTCATCTAATTTCTAGCATAAATTATTCAATTTAAACAATTATAATTTTAAGCCCAATTACATAATCATCATATTAGCCTACAAAGTCTAATATTCATTTGAGATAGCAAATTAAACTAGTGTCATCAACATGATTAAACATTAGTATTAAAATGCATGAGTAGATGATGATCAAATGTAAACTCAAGATTATGCAAAAGAGACAAAAATAACCCCATAAGAAATTAGTAAAAGAATATTATTACCAAGGATCCATCCTAATCCTAGAATGAGTAGTTTAGCCGGTCATAGTTAGTGAAAACACCATTGAAATTAGTATATTTCACTTCCTATGTCCAAACCTTATACTCAATTGCACAAAATTATGAAACTTAGTATAAACTCTCAAATTTGACTCACAAATGAGATGAGAAGAGAAGAGAAAAATAGCTAACAAAGCTTATTTTCTTCTTAACCCCTCAACCCAAATGATCTTGTCTTATAAAGATTCTCTCTAGAAAAATGTAAGATGGAAAAATAAGAAGATGCTTGAGCAAGAAAGTGGATGAATGTGTGAGTGTGGATGTTTCAACCTATGGCCCCTTTTATAGTGGAAAATCCACCACTTAGGATACCCCCAAAATTAATGGAAATTAATTGCAATTAATTTGGGATGTTACATGCATGGTCATGACTAGTCATAAGTATAGAATTAATCAAAAATTAACTAGCTTTGACTAAGTCACTTGGGGGTTGCTCACAAAAATCAAGTCTTGGTTGCTTTGGAGTGCTGGGCTGCTGATGAGGTGTTTGGGCTGCGAAGCTCAGCCCATTCAAGGGAAGTGAGAAGAGAGGAAAGGATTGGAACGGGCAGAGAAGCTGGCCCAACCGGGGAGAGGAGATAGGCGCTGGACTGCGTAGCAGGGAGAGGAGAAAAAGAGAGAGAGGAGGCTGGGTTTGGGAGCCGAGCTGGGCTGCTGGCTGGACTTCGGTCGGGCTTCGGCTGAACAGGGCCCACAGGGGCTGACCTTGCTGATTCCTTCTCTTTTTTTTGTCCCCCTCTTGGGCTTGAGCTTTTACTTCAGGCCTTGCACATGTTGGAGGTTTGAGTAGAATTAATCAATTCTACCCAAATTCTTATATATTTATTTTACCTGAAAATTACATAAATTATGCATTATTTACTCATAAAATATATTTCAAAGACTTAAAAGTTGGTGAAATGAAGGAGAAAATTATATAATAAAATATGACTTATCAGACTTCCATATGATTGTTTGCTCCCTCTTTGTATATATATTAAAAGAAAACAATTCTTTTTTAAACTTTTGACATATGTTATTCTCACAAATTTTTAAAATAATTACTTACTTTTTGTTTTAAAAAAAACAATTTAGTCTCTCAAATGAATGGTGTAATTAAAATCATTTCAATAATAAGGATAAAAAATATTTGCAAAATATAAAAAATATGATCTTGATTTTTTTTTGGGCACTTCCAATATTATTTGTCTTTCCAATTTCTAGAAAAACAATATAAATAATAAAAAATCTTGATTTTCAATATTAGCAAATATTTTGGCAACAGATGATATTACCAAATGTATTAATAAAAATTCTAGTAATTAAATATTTTGATTTTCAAATTTATATATAATCATAATTCTAAGTCTTATGATGTTAATATTTAATATTTTCAATAATAATAATTATAACTACTAATGAAACTCTGACAAACAAAAAAGACAAACAAAAAGGAAACTACAACAAACAAAATCTCCGCTGATGCTAAATTTTAGCGGTATTGCATTTTCTTTCCAAATGCACTCTCTTTCCAAATAAAAATTTTGCATTGTATAAGAATTATATTCAACTTCCGGACATACCATTTATCCTACAGTAAAGGAGGCAAGAAGATGGTAAATTGATTTGTACTAAAATGTAAATGATATACAGGCTCTGTTTGGTAAAACTAGTTGTTTAGATTACTGATAGCAGTTCAAGTAGTGAATAATGCTTCTAATTTAACTATTGAAATGACTATATTTGGTAAATTTAGCTATTAAGTTAGTTGATAGCTGTTTAGATAAGCGATTGGAGCAAACGTGTTCCGTAAATTTAGCACTTAGGTTAGTTGATTTATGTAAATTGACATAAAACGATATAGATAATTTCCAAAAATAAAATTTGCGAAGAATATTTGTTAGCTAAAAAATGTCAAATGCTAGTTTTGAATGTCAAAAACTAATGACGTTAGCTTTTTAAAAACGTTGCTTAAAACACTAAACGCTACTTGAAATAATAGTCAAAATATTTGGTTACCGAATACCAAAAATTGACTAATTAAAGTATTGACTTGATTAAAATACTAAATGTTACTTACAACGTCGTTGCCGAATACGACCATAATTAAGCAAATCAAGAATGAGTAAATAAAGAGAAGTTAACAATCGATTATGGGCGTGTTCGGCAGCAGTATTCTGGGTAGCGTTTAACATTTTGACTAAGTTAATACACTGATCAGGTAATTTTTAGTATTCGGTAATACAGTATTTTGACTAGCATTTCAAATAGCATTTAGCGTTTTAAGCAGCGTTTCTGAAAAGCTAACAGTATTAACGTTTGACATTCAAAAGTAGCGTTCCATAGTTGTTGGCAAAAAAAATATCCTTTAGAAATTTTGTTTTTGGAAATTATCTGCATTCTTTTATGTTAATTTACATTAATCAGCTAACCGAACAGCTAAATTTACTGAGCACATTTATTTCAACTACTCATCTAAATAGCTATTCGCTAACAGCTAAATTAGAAACATTATCCACTACCTGAACCGCTTTCCGCTATTTGAACCGCTAATTTTGCCGAACAGGGCCTATGTCGTACTGGGAGTTTGAAAAGTATCTCCAACATGATAGGTTAGCAGTTGTAATCTCTCCTAATACAAAGTTTGCCTCCTTTCATGTGTATAACGCTTACAACCCTTAACCCCCATTGTCAAAATCCTCAATCTCCAATAATCCGCCTAACTGCAATCCCAATGCCCAGAACAAGGAAAGGCTCACCTGTTGGGAACCTCCTCCCGAAAGGTGGGTCCTGTTGAACACCGATTGCGCCTCCAAGGGCAACCTAGGAGTTGCAGCTGGTGGAGGAGTCATAAGGGGCGACCAAGGTGAATGGATAAGAGAATTTACCGAGAACTTTGGCGCTTGCACCTCAGTTAAAGCCGAACTTAAAGCTATGTTACGTGGCTTACATATGGCGCGAGAGCTAGGATTAACGAAAGTTTGACTCCAGGCTGACTCAATGATGATTGTAGGCATGCTACGAGGTCACGGATCATGGAACCCCATACATAAACCACTAATCCTGCAATGCAAAGAGATATTACTCGAGGAGACTGGGAAGTCAAGGTGTTGCATTGCTACAAAGAAGCTAACCAGGTAGCGGATATGTTAGCTAACCTAGGATTTTCGAAAAACATTTAAGTAGTTTATTTTAATACCCCGCCCCCAGAAGTCATGGATGTATTGAATGCAGATGCTACTAGGGTCGCTTGGCCTAAGTTTTTCAAGAAATAATGTTACTAATTTAAGGGCTTAGCCTGTCTTCTGTAGACACGCACACCCAAAAAAAAAAAAATTCCATCACCTCCAATGTCCAAGATGTGGTTTGGCCTTGCCGTTAAAAAGAAGAATAACTAGGCTTAAGTCTATTATAATGAGAGCATTTGAGCAATGTAGGCCTTGCTCGGTAAAATTAGCTGTTTAGGCAGCGGATAGCGATTCAGGTAGCAGATAGCTGTTTGAATAGCGGATAGCATTTCTAATTTAGCCGTTAACGAGTAGCTGTTTAGATGAGCGGTTTAAACTAATGTGTTCCACAAATTTACCTATTAGGCTAGCTAATTAATGTAAATTGACATAAAAGAATATAGATAATTTCCAAAAATAAAATTTTTAAAAGATATTTTTTAGCTAAAAAATATGAAACGCTGCTTTTAAATGTCAAACATTAATGCTATTAGCTTTTCAAAAACGCTGTTTAAAACACTAAACGCTACTTGAAATACTAGTCAAAACACAAATTTACCGAACACTAAAAATTAACTAATTAGTGTATTGATTTGGTCAAAACACTAAACACTACCCAAAACACTGTTGCCGAACATGGCCGTAATCTGTAGCTAATGGCTAGATGACGTATATGAGTACAATGCACCAACAAGGCAGTGCCTGGTGCAGGTGTGCAAAAAAATCCAAAATCGAAAACTGAAAAAAATCAAACCGAAAAACCAGTTAACTGAACGAATTTTTCCAAAAAGTCGGTTCGGTTAACCGAACTGAAATTTTTTTCGATTTTTGATTCATTTACGGTTCGGACTATTTGAAAATTCGGTTAATCGACGGTTAACTGAACCGAAAATAATTTTATTTTTTTAAAAATTATACGTAAAAATAAAAAATTTAGGTAAGAAAGTGTACTTTTTTATTATTTATAAATGGTAACCAAAGTCTAATTTTTATGAAAGGAATTTAAACATAAAAAAGTGAAAAATCTAGGTAACAAAGTATAATTTTTTAATTATTTGTAAACGGTTAACCAGTAACCGAACCGAAAAATCGGTTAACCGAATTGAAAAACCGGTTATTTCGGTTCAATTACGGTTCGGATTTTAGACGAACTGAAATTTTCGGTTAACCGAAAAATGGTTAACCGAAATTTCAGGTTCGGTTACGGTTCGAAAATTTTTTGAACTGAAAAACCGGTTAACCGAAACTCTGATTAGCAGGTTTTGCACACCCTGTAACGCCCCCAAAAGCTAATACTACTTATCTATCATAATGGTAAGGATTCCCTTGTAAACATTAAAGTCTTGCGATAATTCAATGGAGGAGAGGATGGGTAATGAAGTATTGCTGCAACAATTGTATAGTTTGCAAAACTGTATGAAAAGGAATTACAAATTAACGTATGTTATTGCTTAATAAGGGGGTTGCCAGTTTTAAGTGGTATCTCCAGAGGTCAGGAAGGGTGTTAACAATGCTACTTAGGCAGATAGGGGGCCTATTATCAAGTGTGCAAAAATCAGTGGACTCCCATTTGGATCAATACTGGAATTCCTACCCTTAAGGTTTTTGAGAACTTGGAGGGGTCAAAGGAAAGTTGTCGGGGCTTTGTTTGATACCCAGATATCTCATGAATTTTAACGCCCCTCAATTCTGCCTAACTTATCTCATCAATTTCTTACCAATACATTCAGTAATCCCCAACATTCACTCCTAATAATCATCGCATTCATATGCTTTTTCAATGATTACTTGTTTTCCTGAATCTGATTTAATTCTGGCCATGGGGTCCAGTGATTATGCTTCCCAAAGACAACAACCCCATCGATATCATTGGCATATCCTCAAGCCTCTTTCCGATGGTTTCTCCTTTGTAGATGATTGTCTTTTCCTGATCCTTGTTATTCCCAAAAGCTTATTTATCAAATTACCTGATGCTCCATAAGGCCTAATCTTCCCCCCTTAAAATATTTTATTCCATCTAATGAGTATTGCTGAGCCCCTTCATACGCATGGCCTAATCCCAAAATAAGAGAAATTATTAATACTGTCTCCTTAGAATCTTTTAATATTTGTTGAACTTCAGTTGTCAACCCAAATAAGTTTCCGTACATAATCAAATTTGTCTGCCCCATTATACATTGTGATGTCCTTACAATACCATAAAAACTTCTAAAACTATCTCCAAATGTTGCTACTGGATGGTCTGCATTAGAAAATCCATATCTTCCATTCCTAATCCCCAAAAGATGTAAAATCGAATCTGAAAAATTATGATGTCCACTAAAACTTTTGTTGTGGATACAAAGCATGATTCGCATGGAAAGGTTCCGAAAACCTCAAAATTGCGTATTTCCCGAACCTATTGGAAGCTAACTCGTCCAGCAGCTATCACTGGTCATGAATTCTTCCTGCACCAATTGATACCAGTTCCTTCTCGAAGTGATCCTTATTTCAGGTCTGTTGATAGCTCAATAATCATAATTTTTTTGCAATATTTTCTTCACATGACCACCCACTAAAATCATTCTTTAACTCATATGGATCTACATGAACCTCTCGTTATTCATCCCTAATACCAAAGATTACAAAATTGCATTTAGAACGATTTAAATCTAGCATTACATCCTAAATGTGCATGATCATGAACAATTTTAAACATTATTTGCCTTCAAGTGTCCTCGAATATATGCCATCTAAAACCCATTTATGGCAATCTCTAAGTATCTGTAAATTTTGATTAATAGGTGTAGTCATCGTCGACCTAACTACCCTATAGAATTCTCTCTCACACACATCCTTGATGTGGGTTGCCCAAATGGAGGCATACGTGCGTCTTAGATCAACGATCTAAATTTCAGAACGTCCACCACTCATTTATTACTGACAGTCTTGGTCACTGCCGTATATGCATCTAGGGTAAGGAATAATGACTCATCCGCACCTAATAGTCGATAGCCCAATAGGTTCACATGCTTAATTGGCGCCTTAGCAACACCTTCTTGGTGTGACATCTTATCTTGACCCATAACATCAATATTAGATCAGTTTGCATCACATAGGCTATTGAATTGCCCAACGGGGCTTCTCATACGCATTGATTATGGTAAAGCATCCATGACGCTATGATAGGCCAGGCCTTCAGCATTCTCACTTCTGTAACTTTGCGCTATACCCATAACATCCCCATGATGCACTTAGACATATGTACTCCTGATCACATATTTATCTTACCGCTCTAGCCTACCTCATAGGCATTCCTATAGCTCACAGTGATGCTAAACCTGGGCTCTGATATCATAACTGTAACGCCCCCAAAAGCTAATACTACTTATCTTAACTTAACCATGAATTTATTAATCTACAGCGGAAGACTTTTGTTTTGAAGGGAGGCGTTACCGCCGTTCCGGGATGGAACAAGGCTATTTAATTTACTAAACCTCTGATGTCACCCAAAATAAGTATTTGTCTCTTCATACTATTTGTTTCCCATATGATAACTTGATGTGCTAATGCTAGGTATTGACGAATAGCAACACACAACCTTTCAGTTACTAACCTATCATCACTGTGAGCGCTGACTGGCTAGCAACCAGTAAATGTCCCTTATTTTGGCTGCCTCCTGGTTTCTCAGGGGGGATTGCTGTTCACTTCTCCCCATACCTAAAACAGAAAACATGAAAACATGCGAATGATGAGCCGAAGCTCAATACGTACATTCCCATGCAGTAAAATAAATTTGATGTGAAATTAGTTGGGCCGGCCGCATTTTAAAACATTTTGTTTTGCAACCAGGAGAGAGAGAATATGTAAGTGCAATTGAATTGCTGATTATTATCTGAAAGTGAACTCCTTGGTCGATGTACATCTTGAAACGATCATACTTTGGGTGCTCACCCCCCAGGCCGATCGAGAAGCCTGAGTTGACGCCACGTGCGGGTATATTGGTTAGCATAAGCCTTGATAATTGCTGAGCATCAGCCCTGATGATGATTGGTGGGGCCACTTATTTATGTGACAAAAACATTGAGAAATTGATTCATTAAATGAATCTTATATTAATTTTGCATTGCTGAGAACACTGTGAGTTTTTGAAGAGCACAGACAATGTACGTACCTGGTCTCTGAGATTCTCTCTCCTTTGAAAAATGTGCACTGGCAGTTTGAACCGACAGATGTGGCCTCCCTCCTGCTTTGCATATGTAATTCTCTTTTGATTAGTGCAAGGTTATGAAATTTGTTATCAATATGTAAAAAGTTATTGGCCTGACTTTACTTAGTTTTGCTTTTCATTCTTGTCCTTGGATTCTGCAAATATTGGCTTAATGAACGTGATAAACGCGTAAAGGAGGTAACAGTGTTGTTATTACCTTATTGTAATCGTTGGTATAAGTTCGTTACTTCCTTGCTTTGTTAAATTATTCTCAGTATGGGCCCTTGTTATTAATGTCTGTCATTGCATAATTTAAATTATTACCTTATGGTCATTTATGCCCGAATCATTATTAATATTTTTAGTGCCATTACTAGTTCCTGGTATTGCTATGTGAAGGCAATAAATGACATAACGACAATCACTACTATGACCATAATTCTAGAATGTTCTGTAATAGCCTTGGTTAAGACATGAGTTTTTCTCCCAAAAACGTAATGTAATGAACCCATATAATCACATTTCATTAAACATGACATCCTGATCAAAATTCGTAATTCAGAAAATACATACTTGGAATTCATGACTTACAACGTGTACCTCCAAATTCACGACTTTTTATTACAAATGTCCCAATAATATGTATATTTTTCAGAAAAATTGTCACAATGTTGTCCAACCCAATAGCTCCCAATAATAAACGCATTAACCGATCTTCAGCATAAAGTTATCAGGCAAATTTTCTCTCGATTTCATAACTGTGAAACTATAGTGAATGCATACATATCCTAATTAACAACTCGCAATACCTCAATCGTTAGAATTAATCATGAAATTATATAATTGACATTTACCGCTTGACATGAATATCATAAAATATCAAATGCAAATTTTTAAATCGAGAAACCAAGAATTACTCACCTTGAAATTGCTCAAGAACCCAAAGCTTTAATCTCCTCTTCCTCCTTTTTTTTCCTTTTTCTTTTCTTCTTTCTCTCTCCTCTTTCTCCCTCTCTCTCTCTTCCTTTCTCTCTCCTCTCCTCTCTCTCTCTTCTCTCTCTCCTCCTCTCTCTCTCTTCTTTCCCCCTCCCCTGACCGTGTGTGTGTGTGAGAGAGAGTGGGGTGCCCCCCTTCCACATATATATATATATATATATATATATATATATATATATATATATATATATATATCGGGGCAAGGGCAAAATGGTAAAATTAGTTTTTTTTTTTTTCGGAACTAATATGGAACTTTCCTTTTTTTTTTGGGGAAAAATCTGGAAACCTTTGGAAAATTCTTTTTTTTTTTTTGGGAGTCGGTTGACCGATGTTGACCGGTCAAACCGACTTTGATCGGTCAAAGTCGGTTTGACCGGATTTTATTTTTGGGGGGGAAATTTTGCGCGATATTTTTACGTTAGCAGAGCAGACGTCCAACTATTCTTTTGGAATTTAACGAATTATTTTAGGAGTAACCAAAACTTTATTTTCGAGGCCATTCTGCCGATTCAACCTGCACTGGTACAAGGACATATGAAGAAAATGCTGAAATTGAAATGAGAAAATGACGGATTGGAATGTCGGGCCCAACTTGATAAATTGTAATTAGGATGGTTAAATCTAATTAATACGGTCATTAGGGTCGGGCCGTTACAACCTTCCCTCCTGAAAATAAGTTTCGTCCTCGAAACTTGCAGGTTGAAAGATATTCTTACCGTACCACAACGAAGTACGGACATTGACTTCATTGTAGTAACATGATATGGATTTGGAACATAATTCATGAGTTGTGGGGTGTGTAAACATTCTGTATATGTTCATGAAATGACTTGCTTAGGTGTAAATTAGGCATTTTGTGCAGTATATACTTAGAGGATACCTTTGAAACTTCTTCTTTTAGATTGCTCATATTATTTTTGAAGTTACTGTAAGATCCCATGAATTTCAGTGGACCATTTTGAGTTTAGTGATTCTTGGAAGCATTTTGAAGAAGTGTATAAAGAGCAATAATGAAGATTGAGTGAGATCGATCATGCAGTTATGTTGTGCATCTTGGGCCAAGTCACTTAAGGGGAAATACATATTCACAAACTTCCGTGAAACTTTTAGCTTGGGAAGAAGGTGGCTATGTGGGAGCTTGATTGTGGGCTTTGCCTCAATTGGGAATTGAGAGAGTAGTGAACTTAGTGGGCTTAGGAGTTCTATTGGATTTAATGACCTACTTTGCGTGAAATTCTAGATAGTATATGAATAGTGGGGAACGCTGTAACTTGAATTTGGCCTGTGCAAGCTCCTGTGAAAAATTCTCAAATCAATATGTATAGCATACCCGTGAATGAGAGTAATGGATATGGTGGTGATGTGAGTCATTGCCTATAACAGAACTAGATGGTAAAGTCAATACAAGTAAGGGATTGTTGTCGAATGACTAAATGAAAGATGGCCATGAATTTTCAGAAATCTGAAAATAGGATGTGAGTTCTCGTTCAAATATGTTGTTACGTCACGCCTATTTGTAACTTTTGAATATGTGAGTTTGAAACCTTTTTGTCCTATGGTCATGGATTTACTTTCTTGGAGCTTGTTCCAACGAGTTCGAACTAACTTTTCTTTTTGGGTACGTCAGTGGGTTCGTCCGTTTTGTGTGTTATGTTCGTTTAAGGTTTTTGAGCGTGTCTTATTGAAATTTTTGGCATTAGAGTTTTGTCTTAGATAAGGTGAATGCGGATGGGGATGACATACAGATAATATTTGATATCAATATTGAAAGAGCAAGTACGGAAAATAAATGGGATGAAGAACATATTTCGTAATTAGGAGTTCATAGGGACCGAAAGAGCTAAGTGTCGTCGGCAAGCATGGCCTTAGTTGGAACGGTAATAGAGGCAACTCAAGTAGACAGTAGGTTAAGTAGTTTTAGCAGTAACTTTGGATGGCTTTATGAATTAGGAGGCTAAAATAAGTGGCTGCTAGTCATTTGGAAAGGAAGTACATATAATGCTAGTCATTTATGATCATTATTAGGCTTTCTTATTCTGATTAGGTAGTTAGAAGGTTGACTCTTAGCTCCAGGTGTGCTTTAGGAAGCATGGAATGGAATAGGAAAGAATTTGAGTATCCAACAAGGTGACCTTTTAGCCATTATCAACATGAAAAGTTGATGGGAGGATTAGGATTTGAATGAATAGAGTACAACATAGGCACAATGTTAAATGAAACAACTTAAGTAAGATATCATGATTGCATGGAGAAAGCCAAGACGGTCTTCTGAGAGACGGAATTTGACGGGATGGAAATTGGAAGGATTATGAAATATACATACATAATTACGCTCTCAACAAAATGTAAAAAAGAAAGATGATGGTCAAAAGTATTAGAATAGTGACAAGCGCTTAAAATCGAGCAAGAATGGACTCAATATTTAACAAGTTTTCAAAGACTTGGTGGGTGATCCTGGAAATGGGCGCGAACATTCATAAGGAAGCACCAACTTTTTAAAAGTTTAAAATTAAAGAAGGATCAGATAACGATGAAGAAAGCAACATTTAACGATGAGGCAAGTTTATCAATTATAAGAGATGACAGAAATAACAGTATTAATGCAAAAGATAGATTAATCAACAAGGTTTCGGATGTCAATTAAGATCTTTTTAGGTAATTATTCGGGGTAGAGGGGGTAAAGTAGCAATGAGACAATATCAATGCAGAGGTCAAGCTGATTAAGGGGGAGTTGGTTACTGACTAAAAGTATGAGAATGGTCATTGATGTGACAGTTTCATAAAAGGAGCCGGTGACAAATTTCGAAACGATGGATAATTAAAATATTATAACTGAAAGCGTAAACAATTTAGGAACGGAGGGCAATAAAAATAAGATGATTTTAATAGTAAAATGAGCTATCTATGGAATGAGGGGCTGTTAAAAGCAAGAGAGATCGCATTACCATTGACATAACGGTCGCAAAAGGTAAATTGATGGCAGATTTGGAAAATGATGGATAGGAAAGTTATTACCGTGATGTAGATGGAATGAAAATAGGCGCTAAGTATAAACAATTTAGAGATAGAGGGCACGAAAAAGGAAAGCATTCCAATAATTAATTTCACAAAATCAAAGCTTTTGTACACGAATCCAAAACCCGAATGGTAGGAGAGTAGTTATCCATGTAATGATTGGATGTTAGGGGGGAAAGAAAAGATCACATCATCATTGAATTAATGGCCCCGGGTGAATGAGCGGAACAAAGGTAATCAGTGGAGGTATGGGAGAGACATGATCTATCATAATAGTAAGGATTCCCTTGTAAACATTAAAGTCTTGAGATAATTCAATGGAGGAGAGGATGGGTAATGAAGTATTACTGTAACAATTGTATAGTTTGCAAAACTGTATGAAAAGGAATTACAAATTAAAGTATGTTATTGCTTAATACGGGGGTTGCCAGTTTTAAGTGGTATCTCCAGAGGTCAGGAAGGGTGTTAACAATGCTACTTAGGCAGATAGGGGGCCCATTATCAAGTGTGCAAAAATCAGTGGACTCCCATTTGGATCAATACTGGAATTCCTACCATTAAGGTTTTTAAGAACTTGGAGGGGTCAAAGGAAAGTTGTCGGGGCTTTGTTTGATACCCAGATATCTCATGAATTTTAACGCCCCTCAATTCTGCCTAACTTATCTCATCAATTTCTTACCAATACATTCAGTAATCCCCAACATTCACTCCTAATAATCATCGCATTCATATGCTTTTTCAATGATTACTTGTTTTCCTGAATCTGATTTAATTCTGGCTATGGGGTCCAGTGATTATGCTTCCCAAAGACAACAACCCCATCGATATCATTGGCATATCCTCAAGCCTCTTCCCGACGGTTTCTCCTTTGTAGATGATTGTCTTTTCCTGATCCTTATTATTCCCAAAAGCTTATTTATCAAATTACCTGATGCTCCATAAGGCCTAATCTTCCCCTCTTAAAATATTTTATTCCATCTAATGAGTATTGCTGAGCCCCTTAATACGCATGGCCTAATCCCAAAATAAGAGAAGTTATTAATACTGTCTCCTTAGAATCTTTTAATATTTGTTGAACTTCAGTTGTCAACCCAAATAAGCTTCCGTACATAATCAAATTTGTCTGCCCCATTATACATTGTGATGTCCTTACAATATCATAAAAACTTCTAAAACTATCTCCAAATGTTGCTGTTGGATGGTTTGCGTTAGAAAATCCATATCTTCCATTCCTAATCCCCAAAAGATGTAAAATCCAATCTGAAAAATTATGATGTCCACTAAAACTTTTGTTGTGGATACAAAGCATGATTCGCATGGTAAGGCTCCGAAAACCTCAAAATTGCGTATTTCCCGAACCTATTGGAAGCTAACTCGTCCAGCTATCACTGGTCATGAATTCTTCCTGCACCAATTGATACCAGTTCCTTCCCAAAGTGATCCCTATTTCAGGTCTGTTGATAGCTCAATAATCATAATTTTTTTTACAATATTTTCTTCACATGACCACCTACTAAAATCATTCTTTAACTCATATGGATCTACATGAACCTCTCGATATTCATCCCCAATACTAAAGATTACAAAATCGCATTTAGAACGATTTAAATCCAGCATTACATCCTAAATGATCATGAACAATTTTAAACATTATTTGCCTTCAAGTGTCCTCGAATATATGCCATCTAAAACCCATTTATGGCAATCTCCAAGTATCTGTAAATTTTGATTAATAGGTGTAGTCATCGTCGACCTAACTACCCTATAGAATTCTCTCTCACACACATCCTTGATGTGGAATGCCCAAATGGAGGCATACGTGCGTCTTAGGTCAACGATCTAAATTTCAGAACGTCCACCACTCATTTATTACTGACAGTCTTGGTCACTGCCGTATATGCATCTAGGGTAAGGAATAATGACTCATCCGCACCTAATAGTCGATAGCCCAATAGGTTCACATGCTTAATTGGCGCCTTAGCAACACCTTCTTGGTGTGACATCTTATCTTGACCCATAACATCAATATTAGATCAGTTTGCATCACATAGGCTATTGAATTGCCCAACGGGGCTTCTCATACGCATTGATTATGGTAAAGCATCCATGACGCTATGATAGGCCAGGCCTTCAGCATTCTCACTTCTGTAACTTTGCGCTATACCCATAACATCCCCATGATGCACTTAGACATATGTACTCCTGATCACATATTTATCTTACCGCTCTAGCCTACCTCATAGGCATTCCTATAGCTCACAGTGATGCTAAACCTGGGCTCTGATATCATAACTGTAACGCCCCCAAAAGCTAATACTACTTATCTTAACTTAACCATGAATTTATTAATCTACAGCGGAAGACTTTTGTTTTGAAGGGAGGCGTTACCGCCGTTCCGGGATGGAACAAGGCTATTTAATTTACTAAACCTCTGATGTCCCCCAAAATAAGTATTTGTCTCTTCATACTATTTGTTTCCCATGTGATAACTTGATGTGCTAATGCTAGGTATTGACGAATAGCAACACACAACCTTTCAGTTACTAACCTATCATCACTGTGAGCGCTGACTGGCTAGCAACCAGTAAATATCCCTTATTTTGGCTGCCTTCTGGTTTCTCAGGGGGATTGTTGTTCACTTCTCCCCATACCTAAACCAGAAAACATGAAAACATGCGAATGATGAGGCGAAGCTCAATACGTACATTCCCATGCAGTAAAATAAATTTGATGTGAAATTAGTTGGGCCGGCCGCATTTTAAAACATTTTGTTTTGCAACCAGGAGAGAGAGAATATGTAAGTGCAATTGAATTGCTGATTATTATCTGAAAGTGAACTCCTTGGTCGATGTACATCTTGAAACGATCATACTTTGGGTGCTCACCCCCCAGGCCGATCGAGAAGCCTGAGTTGACGCCACGTGCGGGTATATTGGTTAGCATAAGCCTTGATAATTGCTGAGCATCAGCCCTGATGATGATTGGTGGGGCCACTTATTTATGTGACAAAAACATTGAGAAATTGATTCATTAAATGAATCTTATATTAATTTTGCATTGCTGAGAACACTGTGAGTTTTTGAAGAGCACAGACAATGTACGTACCTGGTCTCTGAGATTCTCTCTCCTTTGAAAAATGTGCACTGGCAGTTTGAACCGACAGATGTGGCCTCCCTCCTGCTTTGCATATGTAATTCTCTTTTGATTAGTGCAAGGTTATGAAATTTGTTATCAATATGTAAAAAGTTATTGGCCTGACTTTACTTAGTTTTGCTTTTCATTCTTGTCCTTGGATACTGCAAATATTGGCTTAATGAACGTGATAAACGCGTAAAGGAGGTAACAGTGTTGTTATTACCTTATTGTAATTGTTGGTATAAGTTCGTTACTTCCCTGCTTTGTTAAATTATTCCTATTATGGGCCCTTGTTATTAATGCCTGTCATTGCATAATTTAAATTATTACCTTATGGTCATTTATGCCCGAATCATTATTAATGTTTTTAGTGCCATTACTAGTTCCTGGTATTGCTATGTGAAGGCAATAAATGACATAACGACAATCACTACTATGACCATAATTCTAGAATGTTCTGTAATAGCCTTACTCAAGACATGAGTTTTTCTCCCAAAAACGTAACGTAATGAACCCATATAATCACATTTCATTAAACATGACATCCTGATCAAAATTCGTAATTCAGAAAATACATGCTTGAAATTCACGACTTACAACGTGTACCTCCAAATTCACGATTTTTTATTACAAATGCCCCAATAATATGTATATTTTTCAGAAAAATTGTCACAATATTGTCCAACCCAATAGCTCCCAATAATCAACGCATTAACTGATCTTCAGCATAAAGTTATCAGAAAATTTTCCCTCGATTTCATAACTTTGAAACTATAGTGAATGCATTCATATCCTAATTAACAACTCGCAATACCTCAATCGTTACAATTAATCATGAAATTATATAATTGACATTTACCGCTTGACATGAATATCATAAAATATCAAATGTGAATTTTTAAATCGAGAACCAATAATTACTCACCTCGAAATTACTCCAAAACCCAAAACTTTAATCTCCTCTTCCTCCTTCTTTTTTTTTCCTTTTTCTTTTCTTCTTTCTCTCTCCTCTTTCTCCCTCTCTCTCTTCCTTTCTCTCTCCTATCCTCTCTCTCTCTTCTCTTTCTCTCCTCCTCTCTCTCTCTTCTTTCCCCCTCCCCTGACCCCGTGTGTGTGTGTGAGAATGGAGTGCCCCCCCTTCCACACACATATATATATATAGGGGCGAGGGCAAAATGGTAAAATTAGTTTTTTTTTTTTGGACTAATCTGAAACTTTTTTCTTTTTTTTTGGGGGGAAAAATATGGAAACCTTTGGAAAAATCTTTTTTTTTTGGGAGTCGGTTGACCGACGTTGACCGGTCAAACCGACTTTGACGGATTTTTTTTGGGGGGTTTTTTTGGGAGAATTTTGCGCGATATTTTTACGTTAGCAGAGCAGACGTCCAACTATTCATTTGGAATTTAACGAATTATTTTAGGAGTAACTAAAACTTTATTTTCGAGGCCATTCTGCCGATTCAACCTGCAATGGTATAAAGACATATGAAGAAAATGCTGAAATTGAAATGAGAAAATGACGGATTGAAATGCCGGGCCCAACTTGATAAATTGTAATTAGGATGATTCAATCTAATTAATACGGTCATTCGGGTCGGGCCGTTACACACCCCTAGTGCCTGGTTAGTATCACCATGTTTGCTCCACGTACATCTATCACTTGGTTCAAATCTAGGTGGAGGAGCTCTTCATTAATTACCATTTATTTAGAATTAAAGGTGGGTGGGGTGAGGCTTGGGCCTGCATGATTCCTCCTTCCCATAGGCTAGTTGGCCCACTAGAATATCCCCTGAGATAGGAACCTAGTGAGTGGCCCAAGTTTACCATTGTTAATATATATATATATATATATATATATATATATATATATATATATATAATATATATATATATATATATATATATATATATATATGTATACACACAACGATATAATGCAATTTATTTTCATTTGTTGTAATATGTGTTTGTGTTTAATCTGACACAATTTTCTTTAATTACTTAATTAGTTGCAAGCCTTGGTGAAGTTTGCTAAGATTCTTTTAGCCTCAATCAAAAGTTGAAAACCTACAAATTTTGGGGCAAACGACTATGAATCTCTTATATTCTTTTATTGTCAAAGACCTAATTAAGCTACTCAGCAAATCTCTCCATATTTTTTTTTTGGGGGGGGGGGGGACTGTAACCACCTCTCCCATATTTTGTCGTTTATAATGATGATAATAATAATAATAATAATAATAGGTATTAGTGTTAATAACCTAAAAAATTTTCTTCTTTTTAAAAGACAATATGAATGTATCAATTACTTAATGGCAAAGCAAAAAGTAATTCTACAGATTTCTTTTATGATGTGGTTTGATTAGAAGAAAGGAATATTTTAATAAAAACTACTATTTTCAATCCATTGGGGCTTGCCTAGGGGTGTACTCAGGCTAGAGTTAGGAAAGTCTGATCCGATCCAAATTCGACTTGAAATTACTAAAATAAATCTGAACTTGACACGAACTGAACCGATTTCGATCCGAAGTCGAGATGATTTGACCATTTAGTTTGAAAACATGCTATTTTTCAATTTTGAGTAATCCTAAACTATTTACATGAGTGACACATAATTGACCTGTTTATCAATGGACAACCTGAATCAACCTGCTACCCAACTCTATCTCTAGCCACGCTAAGTCTAAGCCAAGTCATCATCTATGTCTACATTATTGATTAGCCAAGTAATCATCTTGGTCTATTATTTCATGTGTTATGCTTGCTTACTAGGGTTTACTCTGACCCTTCTCACCTTGGATTGCTTTTCTACATGTCTGAAATTGTACTTCTTTACTCCCTTGCAATGATAAATTTGTTAGGTGATATCAAAGTTTGAAATGGGTATCCTTGATTATAAGTGATGATTGCTTCAATAGGGTGGGATCATTGATTAGAATATGAGAGGCTCTGAAACTAACAATATGTGGCACCCATGTCTGATTGTGAGAGCTGAAGACATCATTTATAATTGAGGGTTTGGGCTTGGCAATTTTATTTATTGCTAGGAAAGATGTACAGGGAACTTGTACCACTACTAAACGTAGGGAGATTTTACTATGAGTTAATGAGGGTCAAATTCTGTTGATTCCTACCTATGAAATCTTGCTGATGGTTGTCTTGTTATTGCTATTATAGTCTCTTTATCATCAATGGTGCTGAACAAGTCAAGAGAACACTTCACTATCTCATGCGAATCGTGCCAAAGTGCCCCCGACTCCTCTCTTTAGCGCTCAGCTTATAATGAATCATTCATAAGAAAATTTGAAGCGTCTAGTTGTTGAATCGTCTCCTTGCTTGAGAGTGACATTGAAGATCAAGATACATTTTCAGGCTGTGACGAAGTTTGTCTGATCCATCAGGTAATATCGATGAAGAATTGCAGGTAATCTTGTATACGAAAGTCAATCAAAGTAAGCTATTAGTGACTGCAACCTATTTACCATGGATATGTCCTTGCATGAGTGACTACTACCTGTTCACATCATTTGATTGTTTTATTATCATTGGAAGGTATGCTTCAATTGCTGCAACCCATTCTTCTGTCTTTAATGTGGAGTTAGTTTCATTTGACTTATGTTAGTTTACTGCTTGCAGAACAAACCTAGATTTTATATTACTTTATCTTTTTTTTTTCTTTCTTTTGGGATGATCTGAGATGGTTTTATGTTCGATGATACTGATTATCCCAAAAAAAAGTCCAGACAAATGCTAATTATCCCTTTTTTATTAAGTTCTATTGATGTTCAATTTGCATCAATCTAACTTGTAACTGTAACTTGGTCTTTGTTGCATCATATGGTCAATTTGTATGGTACTAGCTGCTAGTTTCTCCATTCAATTATCCACAATAAGTCTAGACAAATAATTTAATTAATTTTTAGAGAAACGGCAAGCTCAAGTGAGGATGCTCCTCCCATTCCTACTATGAATAATCTCACATGCATTCCTCGGAAGACCAGTGGAGACCAAGAAAACAAAGAATAAACAATAGAGTTCATGTGTGAGGGGCTGAGATCTTTTAGATCCGGTATGGCAATGGCTCTTGGGAAAGGCAGCTTAAAAAATTGCACCAAAGAACAAGTTTATGATAAAATTACAAAGGTAAACAACCTCCCCTCTCTCTCTCTCGCTTGTTTTTGGGTATGCTGCTGGATGTTTGGATTTTAGGCAGTGGCTGTTTTTCCTCTCTTTATCTCTCTGACTTGTTGTGGGTATCTATCTGAGTCTGATCCATTGCTTGTTCTGGCATGCCGATGTGATTGCATATTGCTTGTTGTTGCTGCACCTTTGATATGTGTGCTTGCTGTTATTACCTATGCGTAACTGTGCAGGGTATTATAGCGGTTGTGCATTCTGTTTGTGGTGGCTACTGGTGCTGTTTAGGCTACATTAGCTATTGTTGAGGTTATGTGTCGCATCATGTTGTAGTAGATGCAACATGAGATTCTAAAACTGAGGTGCCTCCTCTACAATGGGTGCAATATTTGTTTTGAACAACAATCACATAAATCTATGCCAAATGTTGTAGCTTTGTGTATTTCTGAAAGCCAGCTTACGATTTAGGGATGTGATACTGGATTTTCAGAAACTAGTACCTCGAGTAAAATCTGACATGAGTTTGAGTGGGTTTTTTGCTTGGACTTGATGGCCTGAGTGTCATGTCATAGTGGACTTTGCAACAGAGTCATAGATAAGCGAAGTGGTGGATTGGATTGTTGTCTAGAGCAAGTTGACTACTTGCTTTCAGGGTTGTGCAATGCGTACTCAATGCTTTTGAGAGTTTGCGGACTTGTAAAACTAAGTATGATTCTAGTTTACATCTCCATTTGAAGGATAAGATTTGAGATGAGTAATTTGTGGTCACTAGGATTCAAGTGGCCAAGGCTTTCCAAGTGTTGAACAGTGAGAAAATATCATTTCCCAATATTAATGTTAATCTAATATCATTTTGATGTAATATCTATAGGTTGAAAGTTTAAGTGAGATCTTTGAAATTAAGGTCTAACCAAGCTCTTTTAGCTGATCCTATCTCAGCTAGAACATTTCTTGGTTGCTCAGTTGTTTGTCGCAAGTTGTGGTTGAAAGTCCAACTTGACAATGAGTTCTTAGAGTAGCCTGAGATTTTGGAATTTTTGAGCTGCTAACTCGCTGATGTTACTGCACCTGCTATTTTCAAGTGGGAACTCAAATTTGATGGATAATTTGATTTGAAATTGTAAATTTCTATGGATTCTCGTAAATTTTGACATGTAACAAAAACAAAGAGTTTGAAGTAAAATTTTGCATTGGAGAGGAAATTTTAAGAGATGACCCAATTGTTATGTCTCCCCCCTCTTTGATGGAGTCGTTTCGGGTTTCATTTGCATTGGCTAGCAAAGGCGATTTAAAGATCAAATTTCGTTCTTAACAAGATATATTTTTCTTTATTTCATTAATTTTGTCCGGTCCAAACAAAGGGAAAAACAAGTGTGGTGAAAGTTATTTTTTCTTGTATTTTTTCTCTAACTCAAATAAGAAAAAGAAATAAATTTCCTTCTTTTTTGTTTCTTCTAATTTTTTTTCCTTTCAACTTTTATTCCATCGCATTTTCTTAAGTCGAAATAAGATGTTAGCGAGTCATTATTATTATTATTATTATATTATTATTTTATATTATTATTATAGAGCATTGCAACATAGCTGTTGCTAATTATGTTTCGTTTTTAAAGTATTTTGAATTTTAAATTGTTAGTGATCGTTGATAAACAGCCTAATCTTAAATGTTTTTTTAAGAAGAGATCCCCGCTCTGAGGACCCTCGCCGTCTCTCATCCGCAGCACCCTCGCAGACACAGTGACTCAGTGAGTGCATTCTCCCGCAGAGCTAGATCGCCGCCGCGACCTCGGCCGTCAAATCTCTGGCCGCCACTGGTTGGCCACTGGTTGCATTCCTCTCTCCACCCCACCTTTTGCGTTGTACACGGAACTCCGGGTCTGCCATCCTCTTCCCGTATCTGAGCTGGGTTAGGTGATACTTATCCCCTTCCCTCCGTTCCTTTACATAGTTTCATTCTTTTTTGATAAAATTTGATGAGTTTTGTTTGCTTAATTTGGCCTTTCTTTTCTTAATATTTTGTCACTTGAGGTAATGTTGAAGTAGGGTTTCTTATTATGGGAATTTATTGCCTGGATGAGTTTGCACGAAATTGAGCTTACTTTCAATTAGATTTTGTGCATTTATCATGAATTTGCCCATAATTTTGGTATTAGTATCATTAATTACAACTTCATCTTCAACTTGACTATATAGGTTTTTGAATGGATGTGGTGAGGCTGGTAGAGGTCACTTGTTGTCAAGGGTTTAAAGCGATAATCTGTAGTCATAAGGAATTTCAAAACAGTGAGCTTAAACGTTATTGGATATGTACCACCTAAGTGTAAAATAAATTGCCAATTATTTATTCTTAGCAGGTGTTTGAACGCTTTCAAATTTTTCTCCGGACTTTCTTTGATGACAGAGAAGAATGAACCTCATTCTGTCTTGGATCCGAAATGATCAAATGACAACCCCAAAAAAACGATGCAACCAACGTAAGAATGAAGCACTTCTTTTAAGGGCTTCCTCTAATATGACCCATATACACTACTTTGTTGCTCGCAAATGGTTAGAGTTGGAGTTGAAAGCCACGTAAAAGGCCACATGGGAAAATGAAGAAAAGCCTTTCAAATTATTTTAACCTGTTTGCCATGCCATTTTTATGGTATGGTTTCAGCTAGAAGGTACTTTAGCGGTTATTTTTTGATGGGAAGGAACTTGTAAGATGCAGAGCGGTTGCTTTCCATGGGAGGGAATTTGTAAGATGGAAGGCCCTTTACATGGGAGGAAACTTGTAGATGTTTGCTATAATCATAAGTTGAGGATTCAAATGCATGATAGCCTAGTGACAGGCTATCTTCTATTTGGGCACTTAAGATCTAAATCCTGTAAATTTGATAGTGGTATTGCAATGAGCACTTTCAAACTCTGGTTGTGGTTCAGTGCCATGTCAAAAGCTTTCTAGCGATTTGAGGTTGTTAGCTCTAAAGTCAAAACTGCTTTCCCATTAGTAGTTCTTATCATGTTCATTTGTTGCAAAATGATGTGCTTATTGACGCATATATTGGATTCCCTGGCCCTTACATAGGCACAGGGTTCTAGAATCACTGTTCAAAATGTGATTTCAGACTCTTGGCATTTTGCTTCTAAGATAAATAAGTAACTTTTGTGTGCAAAGAGTTATTGATTATTGTACTATCTTTTATCAATAAATCCAATGACAAGTTCACGTAGCAGTGTGATTTTTATTATTGCGGTGTTCGATTTG
The DNA here is from genome assembly GCA_029747015.1 of Carnegiea gigantea. Taxonomy (NCBI): domain Eukaryota; kingdom Viridiplantae; phylum Streptophyta; class Magnoliopsida; order Caryophyllales; family Cactaceae; genus Carnegiea; species Carnegiea gigantea. Next base: position 499,425 of record JAKOGI010000487.1, read on the forward strand.
CTAAATTGGCCAATAAGGAATTCATTATTTTACTTTAATGTTACAATTAATTGGGGAAAGACAAAAGCATTTTCCTATATTTGCTATATAAAATAAGCAAGGAAAGGGAAAACGGTTGAGAGAAATGATTGAAATTTCCTGCCAAAAGAATATTTTTTGTTTTTTCCTCCCTATTTTGGTTGATTTGGAAGAAAGCAAAAGGAAACTGAAATGAGAGTTAGTTTTCAAATTATGCAAAAGTTGGCTTCTAAATTTTTCAAACTCTTTTTGATGTTCTAGTCCATAATTGGAACAGGATAATGTACGTAGTCCACTAGGTCCTTTGTCTTCCCTTCACTTTCCCATAATGTCATCTATAGAGGAATGATTGTGTTATAATCTTGGGAACAGATGCCCAGGGGTTTTTTCCCCTGGGGGGGGGGGGGGGCGTGGTGCGGCACTTGCTTTTGGGCGACAAAGTCATTTTGTCTTCGCCTGTCTGTACTTGATTTTTGAGCCAAAGAAAACAAAGAATCTTAAACTAATATCTGTTGCATACGATTTCCTTCACTTCATTAGTTCATCGTCATCATTTCTTTTTTCTTCCCCTCTCTCCTTTCCTCATATCTGGAAATAGTGTGTCATAGAGGAGTTGGCCAGGTGGCCAACACTCCACAAGTCCTCCCCCCCCCCAACTTGGGTTCAAACCTGGGGGGCACAATTCTGCCTTTGTGCAATTGTGTGTGGGAGGTTTGTGAGCCTGGGCTTTAGTATGGGCTTTGACATTCTCCTTCCCTTGGCTCGTTCAGGTCCACTGGGTACCCCTAAGATAGGGTCCAGTGGGCTGGGTCCGCTGACCCTTGTAAAAAAATAAAATCTGGAAATAGTATTATTGTAAAAGGTTTTTGCCAGGCTTGACCAAGCTTCTATTGCTTATTCATTTGTATGCTTAGACTTGAATGCATGCTTTGTTTCTTACATCTAGTTGTTGTATTGCCATTGTTTTGTTTGGTTGTTCCAGTTGTCATCTAATAACAGTAGAAGATGAGTGCAACAGTGCAAAGAACTCCCAGATCTGGAAGACAGACATTGTTTGTCAATGATCTGGCTACACCCGTTTCTTCTCGGAGGGGTAAATTCTCCACTCCTGGTCAGGCGGCTGCAGTGTCTGCCCTGTGGCGTGAAAATTTTGCAAGTTCTGATCTTCCACCACCACCAGTTTTTACGTTAGAAGACCGGTCTGACTTTTCGTCAGAGATGGGAATTCTGGACTTCGTGATGTCTCCTGAAACAAAATCTGACCCAAGAAGTCCCATTCAGAATCCCAGTCAAGAGTTCTCTCCACTGCTTAAAAACATATCTGAGTCCAGCCCATCAAATCCGCTGTCAGCAAGTCAGCAAAATCAACAAGGTTCACCGAGTTTGAATTGGTGGTCGCTTGGTAAAAGCATCAGCAACCAGGAAGAGCAGGGAAAGGGTTCCCCTGTTGAGGGTGTGGTACAGCCAGGAGCTTTGATAACACTTCCTCCTCAGAGGGAAGTCGCAAGGCCTGAGATGAAGAAGAGTAGCTTTCCAGCTGGAAGCCTCAATGAAGAAGAATGGGTCACTGTCTATGGGTATGCTATATTGTTCATTTGACATTTTCATTGCAAGTTATCTATTATTTATTTATTTACTTTAAGTTTGGGTGAGCCACATCGGACATGTTCATCACAATTTACTTTGTTGTTTCTTTACATGGTTGACATTTTACTGTAGTTTGTCAGCTTAAGCCCTTTTTGCCTATATGTAACTTGTCTTGAAATGCATTATTCTGACAGATTTTCCCCCACCGACACCAATTTAATTTTACGGGAGTTTGAAAAGTGTGGTGTGATATTAAAGCATGTTCCGGGGCCACGAAATGCTAATTGGATGCACATTCTCTATCAGGTAATTGAGCTTTACCCCAATATAATGTCTTCCCATGCTACACATGCTTGTTCTCTCATTAGTCTGTTTGACTTTGTGCCTGTTAAATGTCTGTAGAATCGATCATGTATTAGCTTTTTTGTTTTTGTTTTGGTTTTTTTTTTGGGGGGGGGGGGGAAGGTTTGAAATTGCAGCATTTGGTGGGTGCTTATTGTTCTGAAATACGTTCTTAATGGTCTACATCCGCAGCTACATTCAAAGAGAGCAAAAAACAGATCTTAATGCTTCTTTCTTGTCACAAATTGGTAGTTCGCTAGTGTTCGGTACTAAATGTCTCTTTATTTAGTGGTCCTTTTGCCCAAGAGGGGGGAAATGCTTTCGTGCGCATGCCTCTTTTATTAAAATGTTTGTCAAGTTAGTTCTTCCGATAGACATTACTTCTGTAGCGGTGATGTGTAAGTTCCTGTTGGTGGTTCTGTAGAATACTTTTCAGGATCAAGTTGCTATGAAGAATGTTATCCCTTCTAAAAGAAATTGCTGTTTACTTTTATAAATCAGACCTGTTGCGCAGACCTTGTTCATCTTCTCTCCTAAAAAGAATTGGACAGGGTAGGTGTCTCTTGTTCCTCAACTTTGTGGAAGTCTAGCTGACGATTCCATGAGGTGACTGCTGGATCTATCCTTTCCATTGGTACTCGGAAGTACAGCTGGGTAACATGTTTGTTTGAGTTGACCCATTTAATAAATGCGTCAATTGTGTGTCAACCTTAAAAATAGTTTAAATTTACTCAAAATTGAAAAATAATATATTTTCACATTAAATGGTCAAATCGCGTCAACTTTGGATCCAAATTGGTTCGGTTCGTGTCGGGTTCGTGTTTCTCACAGTAACTTCAGGTCGAGTTCGAGTCGTGTTATCGTGTCGGATCAGACTTTCCCAACACTACTTGGAAGTTAAGTAACAAAAGAAAGGGAGGGCAGCGAGACAAGGGAGGGCTTTTATGATTCATTACTGATATTTAGTCGGTTAGATACGCTTTAGAATGGCAGTCCGTCCATGGAAATGCAAATCAATATAGAAATACCTATGCTTGGAACATCTGTATTTTGAATGAGTAGACTGTTTCTTCTTTTGGTTATTTATGTTCTGTTACTGATTGTTCAGGTAAGCTTATGCAAATCATACCGATGGCAGATCCCACTTAAAATTTTGAATTTGAAGTAATTTCTTTGTATCTACTTTGTCTGTCATTCATCTTATTAGCTACCTTTAAGCACATTTAAGATCCTCAGTCTGCAGGCTTCTGACACATTGCCTATAGCTGGTATTATTGTGCCTTAATGCCCTGTTGTTTGAATGCTATCCAGAAATGTTTCATCTCTAACAATCACCGCATGTATTGTATATGCAGAATCGTGCTGATGCTCATAAAGCACTCAGCAAGAATGGTGTGCCTGTGAATGGAGTTCTTATTGTGGGTGTGAAGCCTGTTGATCCCATACAACGCCATGCTTTGAATGAAAGAGCTAACAATCAAGGATTTATGCCTCTCCCGCCTCCATCGTATAGTTTGAATTACGAGCAAAGTCTAGTGAACACTGGTGCTCGTCCTTATTATCTTCAGAATGGTACCACTACCAATGGTGTTAAGCAGTCTGGTGCAATTGCTTCCCCAGAGAAATCCTTGGTATCCAAGGTCATGGATTTGATGTTTGGTGTCTAGGCATCCTCCCAATGCCCCACAGCATGCCTTTCACACTTGCATTTTATAGGGAGTTCTTCAAAGATGGTGATGCATTATCATGCTGTCCAATGGCATGTTCTTGATGAGCAGTGTACACATTTGTCACGGTAACAGCTAGGGCTCCAATTTGTAACTTATCGTTCTTTGCAGCCCTGAAATTAGGTTCAATCTATAAAGGTTTTGATTTGCCATTAGCTTATGATTCTTTACATTAGTGCGAGGACAATTTCGAGATTGGGTACGACTGCAATGAATGAGAATTGGTTACGGGCTTCTGCTGCAAACTTTTTGCTTCCCGCCTTTTTTGCATGTTCTCTTGGTATCCGAACTCAGGAATACTTTTGCATGTTCTCTTGGTATCCGAACTCAGGAATACAAGTGAAAATTGTAAATATGCTTTTGGGCATAGGTTTTGCATGGATTCTTGTATGAGAGGGTCTCATGAACATTTTGTGGAGCTTCCTTGGTCTCACTAGCAAATCACAGTTGTTTGTTGCTGATTGAACTTGTACACCGTGTTCCGATTCTCTTTCTGACAGCGAGTCAGCAACAGGAATTGGTACTTTACTGATGCAGGATCAGGAGAGGTTGAAGTAAGAAGGCTCTCGAGACCTCTGATCAAGCAATGAGGGATGAGTTTTTAGGGAGGGGAGAGAGAGAATAGGATAGGAATTTGATTAATTTCTCAATGCCTGGTTCTCTACAACCCTTTCCCCTTTTATAGGGAAACTCTCCGTAAAGTTAGGAGCAATGAAACAGTAAAATGGAATGAGACAGCTGGCATAACCAATTCCACTAAGTGGGCCCCAACAACTAACTTTCAAACTGAAATTAAAAATGAAAAGAGAAGAGATAATTCCTCATTAGCCTCCAAATGTTGCTGACGCCCTATGCTTATGCTATATGCCCTTATATCTTGCATCATACCTTCCCCCTCGAAATTAGACTTGTCCTCAAGTCTAGTGACCGTTAATAAATCCTGGGTACTGCTGTTGTAACACGCCTACGTCCTCCCATGAAGCTTCAGATTCTGGCTGTCCCTCCCATAAAACGAGATACTGTTGTAGAGTCTTTCTGCCTCTTTTAAGAATTCGCTTGTCAAGTATGGCAACAGGTTGATATAAGGAAGTAGCAGGGGTTCCTTGCAAGCCAGTAGGTATGTGAGGCTTGTCTGGTAAAGTGCCATGGAAAGGCTTCAACTGGGAAACATAAAATGTGTTGTGAATTTTGGCTTCAGCTGGCAAGATAAGAGTATATGCCACCTGGCCAACTTTGGCTTGGACCTGGAAAGGGCCAAAATGCTTTTCGCTGACCTTTTCACTGAACCTCCTATGCACAGATCCCTGCCTGTAAGGTTGTAACCTGAGCTAGACCCAATCACCAACCTCAAAGACTCTCTCAGACCTGTGCTTGTCAGCTAGTATCTTCATTCTATGCTGAGCTCTGAGTAAATGAAACCTAAGCAACTGGATCATAGCATCACGGCTTTGGAGTGTTCTGTCAACCAAGACGTTCTTAGTCTCTCCAGGTAAATAAGATAAATGGAGCGGAGGGGGCTGATTTTAAAGAATTTCATAGGGTGTGAGCTAAGCTGCAGTATGATGGTTAGTGTTATACCACCATTGAGCTACAGGCAGCCATTTACTCCAATCTTTAGGCTCATCAGCAGTCATACATCTGAGGTAGGTTTCCAAAGTTCTGTTTACAACCTCTGTCTGCCTATCAGTCTAGGGATGATAAGCAGAGGATAGCAGTAAAGAGGTGCCTTGTATGGTGAAAAGGGCTTGCCAGAAATGACTTAAGAAGATGGAATCCCTGTCACTCACAATGCTCCTTGGCCAGCCATGATTTTTGAAGATGTTATCAAGGTGAGCCTGTGCCACATCGACTGCAGTGTAGGGATGTGAAAGAGGGATGAAGTAAGCAAATTCACTTAGTCTATCCACAACTACCAGAATAACTTGAAATCCAAATGACTAGGGTAGTCCCTCAATGAAGTCCATTGATATATCTTGCCAAACCTCAGTAGGAATGCCTAGGGGCTGAAGGAGGCCCGGTGAGGCAGTTGAGTCATGTTTGCAAGCCTGACAAACAGTGCATGTCCTGACATGGTTTTGAACATCTCTGGTAATGCCTTTCTAATAAAATAGTTGCTGTAACTTCTTTAAAGTAGCATCTCTCCCTGCATGTCCCCCTGTAGGAGAGCTATGTACCCAATTTAGGATAGTAGCTTTTAGGTTAGTGCCTAGTCCAATCACCAACTTACCCCTTTTTATCAGAAATCCATCTATGAGATTGTATTTAGGACCCAAAACAGAAGTACCTTGAACATAAGCCTTTAGGGTTGGGTCTAGAGAATAACTATTCTTAACCAACTCCAATAAATCGGATTGGATTGTTGAGATTGCTAGAAGTAGCACTTCTGAACTTGGCAACCTGGATAATGCATCAGCTGCGATATTTTCCTTGCCCTTTTTGTATTGTATATCATAATTGTACCCCATGAGCTTGGAAAGTCAGAGCTGCTAGAAAGGAGTAGTCAGCCTCTGCTCCAATAGCCATTTCAAACTCCTCTGGTCAGTCCTAATTATGAACTTCTGACCCGTTAAGTATTGCTGCCATTTTTGAACAGCAAAAACTAAAGCTAATAGCTTCTTCTCATACACCGATAAACCCTGCTACTTAGGGCTCAATGTCTTGCTGATGAAAGCTAAAGGGTGACCTTCCTGCATAAGAACTGTACCTATGCCATATGTTGAGGCATCAGTCTCCATAACAAAAGTCTTTGAGAAGTCAGAAATGCCTAAGACAGGAGTATTAGTCAGGGCAGTCTTTAGTTGATTAAAGGCAGTTTGAGCTTCAACACTCCACTCAAAAGCCCCTTTTCGAAGCAAATTTGTTAAGGGTTTTGCTAAGTGAGCATACCCTTTGATGAACTTTCTGTAGTAACCAGAAAGTCCTAAAAACCCCTTTAATTGCTTCACATTTCTTAGAATTGGCCAATCTCTCACTGCCTGTATTTTTGCAGGATCTGTCTCCACCCCTTTAGCTGAGATAAAGTGTCCCAAGTACTCCACTCTAGAAATGGCAAATGAGCACTTGCTCTTCTTAGCAAAGAGCTGATGCTCCCTCATTACATCAAATACTGCAGTAAGGTGCTGAATATGCTCATCCATGGACTTACTATAAATCAAGATATCATCAAAGAAGATTAGGACAAACCTCCTTAAATAATTCCTGAAAATATAATTCATAAGACCCTGGAATGTAGCTGGAGCGTTAGACAATCCAAAAGGCATAACAAGGAATTCGAAATGCCCATGATGAATCTTGAAGGCCGTTTTCATAACATCCTCCTCATGCATCCTTATTTGATGATAACCAGATCTTAAATCAACTTTAGAAAAAAACATAGCACCAGTAAGTTCATCGATAAGTTCTTCCACAATAGGGATAGAAAACTTATCTTTAACGGTGTGTTTGTTAAGCTCTCTGTAATCAACACACATTCTCCAGCTTCCATCCTTCTTACTAACTAGGACCACTGGACTAGCAAATGGACTCGAGCTATGCTGAATAACCCCTTTATCCAGCATTTTCTTGACCACAGACTTAATGACATCCTTTTGCTTTAAGGGGTATCTGTAAGGTCGGATGCTGAATGGATTGGTGCCTTATTCCAAGGGAATCCTGTGATCAAACACTCCCTTCTTAGGTAGTAAGGATGTTGGGTCCTTAAACACATCTGAGTACTACTGCAACAAAGCTCGTAACTGCTCATTCTCCCCTGATTTCCACTCTTCAGGCTGTAGACTGTAAAGCTCCCCATAACCCTGTTGCACTTCTACCACCTATAGCATGCATAGCTGGGGTGTGCTGTCCAATATTTTCTGTAGCTTGTCGTTCCCAATCATTTGCACTTTCTTTCCCCTCATGCCCCTAAGGATATGGTCTTGCCCTTGAGAGGTAAATTCCATTTCTAACTTCTTGAAGTTCCATCTTACAGTGCCTAGTTGACTCAACCACTGCAGCCCAAGCACAACATCATAACTTCCCAAAGGAATTAACATCATGTTAGACTCAAATTCAGCATTGTGTAGCCTCCATTTGAAGTCTTTGCACATGTGTAGACATTACAGTTTATTACCATCAGCTACTACAACTGATTGCATAGGTGTCTCCTCAATCTTGCATCCTAATCTCTTGGCCATAGAAATGTCTAAGAAGTTTTGTGTGCTCCCTGAGTCCACTAGGATGTGTAGGGAGTTTTTTCCAAATTGACTTGTCATTCTCATGGTTTGAAAGCCCTGAGTACCACTCAATGCATGTACAGAAATATGAGGAGTCTATTCATTAAAGAAGTAATCCCCATCCATGTCTTCAGTATCCTGCTGTTCAGCTTACTCATCCTCTATACTTGGTATTTCAATCAAAAACAATTGAGTCTTCTTGATGTTGCACCTATGGCCCTTCTCATAAGACTGATCGCAGAAGAAACACAACCCCTTAGCTAGCTTATTTGCCCTTTCTGCTGCGGTCAGAATTTTTGGTTTGTTAGTAGCCATCACAGGAGTAGGTGGTGCCATTGGCTTAGAGCCTGTGGCTATGGGAGTAGGTAGTAACCCCCTTTGTGGCAATTTTTGGTAAGGCATAGGCCTGGTTTTATCTGGGGCCTTAATGGCCTGTACAGTTGCTTCTTGCAACCTTGCGTAGTCCACAGCCTTAGCCAGTGATTTAGGTTTGAAGGCTCTAGTGAATGACTTGATTTGAGGGACCAACCCCACAATGAAGCTATCCACAAAATAATCAGCTGGCAATAAGGGATTCTTCACCAACATCAGCGACTTTAGCTCCTCAAATCTCTCAAGGTACTCATCTATTGTGTCAGTTTGGTTCAATTTCTTGAATTCCTCCACAATTTAGCTTCCCATCTCATCCCTGAATCTAGCACACACATCCCCACAAATTCCTCCCAAAGCACATTCTGCCTTCCCACGCTGTAGCCATTGTACCATATTTCAGCTTTTCCAATCATATAGAGGGAGTCCAGTTCAACCTTCTGTTGACTAGGGGTCTTGCACAAGTTAAAATACTTAGAACATTTCTTCACCCATCCCCTAGGATTTGTACCATCAAACTGGGGAAACTCAATTTTAGGATTGAATGACATTGGGGATTTATTTTCAGCTTCAACCCCCTTTTTGCAGAGTCATTATCAGGTACTAACACAAAATTGGGATTTTCATCACCTTCTCCGGCAAAACTAGATAGAATCTACTGTTGTTCACCTTGCCTAGCTCTGGCCTCCTTAATCTGATTGAGGATCTGAGAAAATGCCTGCTGTTGTTGCTCCATCTGCTGACTCTGGGCTGATATTTGCTGGTTTTGAGTTGATATTTGCTGACTGAACAGCTGTTGCTGGTCAGCCATCTCCCTGGCCATTACTACTTGCTGATCAAGTAAATTCTTAATGATATCCTCCATTGATGGGAGTCCAGGTTGTGATTAGGATGTCATCATTCTTCTAGTTTTTGGTGCCAGCTCGTACCCAGGCAAGGGGAGCTCTGATACCAAATGATGTAGGATCAGGAGAGGTTGAAATAAGAAGGCTCTCGAGACCTCTGATCAAGCAATGAGGGATGAGTTTTTAGGGAGGAGAGAGAGAAAGAATAGGATAGGAATTTGATTAATTTCTTAATGCCTGGTTCTCTACAACCCTTTCCCCTTTTATAAGGAAACTCTCCACAAAGTTAGGAGCAATGAAACAGTCAAATGGAATGAGATAGCTGGCATAACCAATTCCACTAAGTGGGCCCCAACAACTAACTTTCAAACCGAAATTAAAAATGAAAAGAGAAAAGAGATTATTCCTCATTAGCCTCCAAATGCTGCTGACGCCCTAGGCTTATGCTGTGTACCCTTATATCCTGCATCATTTACTGCATCTCTTCTGGATACCACATTTCATTCAGAATTCTTATGGAAAGTAACCAGAATCATGCCAAAAATCAATTCCCACTGCACTGGGTGTGTGTGTGTGTGTGTGTTTTTTGGGGGGGTGGTTTGCTCATGCTTTGACAATTTACTGTCCCTTTTGGTTGTGATATACATTTGTCATTTCCCATCTATTGCATTCCCTTCTGCCCTAACCTAAATTATTATTATTACAATGTTGCGAATTCTGTATGATGAGGTATGCAAAGCAGAATCATGGCTATTCTGGAGTGTGGACTAGTCGTAATGAATGAGATTGCCCTCTAGTTGGCAAATGTGCATGGTTAGAAAAGAAGTTAGGCAAGAACAATGCTCTTAAACTCCTATAGCCCAAATATAGGATTAAGCAATTCCTAACACTAGATTACGTGGCAAGCACTAGACATGATAACACTAGATTTCATAGAAAGAACATACAAATTTCGCAATACCTATTATGTACACCTGGGAGTTTATACTCCAACATACACGTGGACAAAAAATGCTATGTAGGATACAAAATAGATTTCAAATTAAAAAAAACGAAAACAAAAAATAGAATCCTCACACCCCCCACTGCCATCAACGAGCACCCCCACAAAGTAACTGTCAAAGACAGTTCAGAAGCAAAATTACTGCACTTCAATATCACTCCTTCTCTCTCTAAATCAGATCGTACATCACCAACATAAGCAACTGCACAGTTTCAAGCAATAATCTCAACATTGAAGAGCATCAAAACTCACTTCAAATCATCCCTGAACCTAGCAACAATGGCATATCAAGATGAAGGCATGCATGCAACAGATGGCAATGAAGCCAATAATGCATTGAACGACAACAGTAGGAGACAATCTGGAGTGACAATTACATATAAATGAAAATCTAGGTAAATGATACTCTAATTTCTGCTCAAAGTTTTGAAACTAAATACAAATTTGGAGGTTCAGTTGCTTGATTGTTGGGGGGGTATTGAGGTATCTTGTGGGTTATAAGTTGTAGTTGACATAGTGCATTCGAACATGTGTGGGCGAAAACAAATGTGAACTACATGATAAAGAGTGAATGAATTAGGGTAGTAATTTCTGATCTCAATTTTGAAATTACACACACCTTTGGATGTTTGGTGAACTGGTTTTGGTGGGGCTATTGCAAACATGTGTTGTTGAAAGCGAAAGTGAACGATAATCACAATTATAGTGAACGAATCCTAAGAAACTTTGTAGTCAGTGAACAACAACAGATTAAAAAATGAATGACAGTGAAAAACTACTAAAACTAATACTGTTCACTATTTTTTCTGGGTGAGTTCACTGGGTAATTAAGTAATGTTTATTGTAAATTTTACTTAGTTGACTGAGTAATTCACTGAGTAAGGTTCATTGAGTAACAGTTTTACTCAGTTCCCTGAGCAATTGAGGAACATTCACTGAAAAAAATGCAAATTTGGTGTATATGTAAATTTTACTTGGTTCACTATTTACTTTGCATTAGTTCACTGAGGAATTATGGGCAACTAGCTATATATATGACAACAGCTATATCTTGCAGAACATTGGTCAGTGAAGCTGAAGGTAAAACACAAGGGAAAGCACACAACAAAGAATCAAAGCTAACTAATACTGATGACCAGATGAGTCAATCTACCAGTGAACTACCTGCAGATGCAAATCCAAGAGGTAGTCAAAAAAGACTACCAACAAAGACAAAGAGAACAGCCACACCTCCAGTAGTAGTGCTACTCCAATATTATGTAGTACAATATAGTTTAAAACCTACGTGCATAGTGCACACAGTGTTCCTGAACTCCAGCTTTTATAATGTGAAACTGCAATAGTTCCTTTTCTATATTCAATACAAGTATGTGTGCACCTATAGCAATAATATGTTATGTGTAAGTTCACTGAGTAACTAAGAAAAGTTCACTGAGTAACTAAGAAAAGTTCACTTAGAGTTCAAGCTCACAATTCCACTTTCAAATAAATACTGATCTCTGGTTTTTACATGTATGTTCACTACTTACTTGGTGTTTGTTCACTAATGCATTGAGGAAGGTTCACTATTAAAATTGATTGGGGTTAAACCTGAGTACACCATAGAATTGCACCAAAAAACCTAAGTGAGTTCACTAACTAATCAAGAAAAGTTCACTCAGTATTTAAACTCACAATTCCACTATAAAATAAATATAGAAATCTGGTTTTTATGTGTAAGTTCACTACTTACTTGATATTTGTACACTAATGTATTGAGCAATGTTACCTATAAAAACTGATTGGTGTTACACCTAAGCCAACAATACCTTGCACGAACATCCACGATGTCCATTAATTATCGATGTTCTCCAATATGGTGCACAATCATCTTCCATAATTCAAGATTAAACTATACCACACAAAGCTGTACAAATCACTGCGCTGACCACTCTAGTTCATTGTACAACTTCATATAGTTCACTTAGTCCATCAATTGCAAAAAACAAAAAAGAATATGATTAAATTATGAAGAATATATGAAGCAACCATAAAGAATAAACAATCACGACAGTCATAGTGAACAAGGTCATCTAGTTCATTAAGATGATATTGTTTGTTCACAATGATACTCCACGTAGCTCACGTTACTATGATCAAATTTGTAAATTGTGATATACAACTTATTAACTTGGATGCTTACCAATACATCAACTAAAATATAATTGATCACTAATTATGAACCCTATCAAAACATGCACTAAATGAAAGCAAAAGACTCGATGAACTACTTACATTTACACTCCGGAAAGTAAACATTATTCAAACAATTTAGTTCACTATCGACTCTCACTTGCAAAGAAATGACCCCAAAAATACGGAAAATTTAGTACAAATATAAAGAAACATGTTAACATAATCATGAGCACTTAGAGTCCCAACCAATTGAAAACATACGAAGGTCTGTCCAATAAATATGTAATTAGAAATAAACACATGACAGAACACCCAAACAAAAAAAAAAAAGAGATTATTCAGATTCAAAATGTTCATTACAATGTCAAAATAGAATTCAATATACATTAACAATGTGAAAACGCTGCCATGAATAACAATTTCAAATAAAGACCTTATAGAACTAGATATAATTTAGGCTATAACATACACCCCAAAGAAAACTTGTAAACAAAAAATAATAAGAGTGAACATCAACATTGAAATATGTGGAGGCCACAACTCATATGGTCTCAATAACTCGATACATACTGTTCTGGTACATAAGAACTAAACAATAGAAATAAAATGGACTACAACTCCGCACTAGCACTTTCAGTGGTCATCATTAGGAGTAGCATCTGCAAGAAACTCATCAGTAGGGAGTTGTTGTACCACTGCCGGAGCCGCGATAGGCATAAACCCTGTACTAATATTAGATGGATGTGAATAGTAAGACGAGTGTAAATACGACGATGGAAATGAACCCTACATAAAAATGAAAACCCACAATGAGTCAATTACAAAATTCACTATACTATTCAATGTTGTTCATTGAAAAACTTAAAGTTGAATACCCACTTAAAATGTCCTATACAAACATGACCAAACAAATAAATGTAAATGAATCAAAATATGTACCTCACCCAAAAAAGCAGTGAATAGCAGAAGTTTTACAGTGCACTTCTATACTCTATGTACTTTGAATACCATGCAGGTTCTACAGTCAACCTTCCTCAACTCCATAATGAACTAATGCAAGGCAAATACTCAACATGCAGATATACCAAATGGTACAATATTTCATAATGTCTTTACTGAGTAAGGTTTTAAAGTGAACCTTCCTGAAAACCTCAGTTAACTAATGCACAGTAACTAGTGAACCCACTGACATTTACATATACGCAATGAACCTCCCTCAAATGCTTAGTGAACCCATCATATTTGAAAGTGAACAATCCTCAAGTCCGCAGTGAACTTATGCAAACGATATGGTGAAACATGTCAGATTAACATCTGCACATAACTAGCATATGATTTACTGAACCTTACTAAAAATATACCACACTCACCAGAAACGACGTTATCTCCTTCATTACCAATAACATCCAAAACTTCCGCTTCAAACAAAGCTACCAAAAAAACAAAAACAACAACTACTCATTCAGCAAGAACCTTATATAAATTAAGCTATATATATATATATAAGCAAATATATATATATATATATATATATATATATATATATATATATATATATATAAAATAACATTAAGTAATTACACAACTTACGAATTAAACTTTTGGAAATAGAGCGATGTCTGCAATCGTCAACTCTATCTTGAACACTACTCTTGTCCATTTTGAATAAGAGTAATGGCAACGATAGCATCCTCAAACTTCACGTAAAATAGTCTACTATTGAACTTGAGAACAAATTAACATAATCAACGAATCCATTAATCTCATAAGCACAGAAATTCGAAACTTGCTGGCTTCCTCTTCTGCTGCAGCATATCACGCTCCTGATAATAACTGTCAAGCTATTGTTAAAAAAAAAAAGAAAACCGAAAATTAAAAAAAAAAAGAAAACCGAACAAAAACGGTTATCCCAAATGACAAAAACTGCCCCATTTTCCAACAAAAAATAAAATTCAAATAAATAATTTTAGTTTTTTGTAGAATTATATACGATGACATGGCATGCTAAGCTGGCGCTTACATAGATCCGGGAGCATAAACTCCTGGGTATATATAATAATTTGCACAAATTGCGAGGGTGAAAACAAGGAAAAATCCAACCATTTAAATGACAATAAGACTCAAAATTGGAATGAATTGCCAGTTGTCTGGAAGCACAAAGGGATTTTACTTAGGCTCCGTTTGAACCTCGAAAAATTTTGTGGAAAGAAAAAAATTTGAAAAAATTACTTTTTTTCTTGTGGTTAGTTTAGAGAAAATCACAAAGAAAAAATATGGAGGAAAGTTAGGTGGAAAAAAAAATTGTTAGAAATAAGTGATAAAGTTTTTCTCATAAAATTGTAAGGAAAGTTTGAGGAGAACTCTCAACCTCCTCCAATCGCACATTACTTAGATGACATCAATATGATTCAAGTAGTTCATCAATATTCAAATTTCTCATCTAAATTCTTATATTTTTTTCTTAATCCAAACAAGAGAAAAAAACTTATTTTCTCCTTACTTTTTTTTCCTTAAACTTTTATTTCCACCAAATTTTCTAAGGACCAAACGGAGCCTTAGTGTTAAATAAGCGGTTCATGACGCTTATTATATAATATCAATCTTTACAATAGAGTTTATTGGAAAGAAGCAAAGCTGAAACTCGCGCATGATTTTACTCTTAGTGTATATGAGTGATTTACGTGATATTTGTCTCAAAGGCAAATTTATCACTATGGCTTGGTTCAAATAACTTGATACTTATTTCTTTTATTTAAGGTTTTGGCTTTAAATATAAAGATACTATGGGAAAGTATTACCCATTACAGACAGTGAGACAAACAATAACTTGACTCCGATTGACGAAGGATTAAAAGACTCATAGAAAGAGAAACATATGTCTCAAATTCTGAAGTTGTGGGTATCACCCACACATGCAATCCTTGCATTATATCAGCTCCCGTGAGCAATCTTTGTCCATGTTGATCACAGCTATCTCCACCGGCCTATAATTGGAGCACCATTTGTGCTAGATTTCCTAAGCTCCTTCCTTTCCACATTCAAACACCAAAACCCCGGGAATCCAAACTCTGTGGTTAAGGACACAGGTCACGGGGAGGGAGGGAGGGGGAGAGAGAGAGAGAGAGAGAGAGAGAGAGAGAGAGAGTTTCAAATTTCAAGCCTTCCCAAAACCCTCTTCAAATAAGCCCTTCTTAAACCCTTTCACAATCACAGCGGTGTTTGGGAAACCACAGCTACAGAGTGTAAGAAAAACAGAGTAGCCCGCTCACATTCTCCAGGAATGCAAACCGTCCCCTGAAGGAGGAACCCCCCCTCCCCCGCCCCCAAAAAAAAGAAAGATGGGAGAAGTGGTGTCAGAGGTGAAATCTCCGGCGGCTGATTCGCCGGCGCCGGGGGTGGAAATGGTCACCATAGTGTCATCCTCACTGTTTGCTTGCCGTAGTTCTTGCCGGAAAGTTTGGGCGGCCGTTCATGTAATTTTGAGGGTACTCTGTTTGTTGAGTTCAGTGGTGAGTCTGTGTGTGATGGTCACTGCCGAACAGTCTTCCACTCTCTCTCTCTTTGGTTTCCAGCTCCCTGTTTACTCCAAGTGGTCTTTCTCTGATTCATTCCAGTATTCTCTCTCTCTTCATCTCTCCATCTTTATGGTTGATTTAATGTGGATTTAGAATTACCCATTTGATTAACGAACTCATAATTTCCAAGTTATCTAATAATTACAATAAAGTTGCAGAGTTTGCATCTTAGACATACCAAAAGACATAGGAATTTACGATGACATTGCAACTTGGAATCTGGATTGCATTAATGCCCATGTAGATGATTTTTGTGTTCTGCCTTTATACTGTGGACTTGTGTATGCTACTTTATGCAGGTATCTTGTTGGAGTATCAGCGGCTGTTGCAGCACACTCATCGCTTCAGTTGCTAATTAGTGTGTCGAGGTTGAGGAGGAAAGTTTCTGCTGTTCCTTCTCCGAGTTATGCATGGCTTCTCTATGCTGGGGATAAGGTGAATTATACTGCTCAATCTTCATGATTTGCATATATTCATATACACCTTTCATAACCGAACTGAACTAAACCAACTGAAAATACCCATTGGATTGTCTATGCTGGTGATCAGGTCTTTGCATATGCAACAATGAGCGCAGGATCAGCAGCTTCAGGGGTGACGAGCCTTAACCGAACAGGAATCAGACACTCTTCTCTGCCCAACTTCTGCAAGCCATTGCAAACCTTGTGTAACCGAGTTGGAATCTCCATAGCCTTCACCTTCTTCAGCTGTTTCCTGCTCGCTGCGTCTACTGTTCTCGATGTCATTTGGTTGAACTGTTTCTGAATTTTGATCTCCCAACTAGTCTAGTGAATTTATCAAGTTTTGAAGTTCTTGTGGCTTCGTCACTTTGCTTCTCCTAATTCAGTTCTTGTAAACAAGGACATTCAATTAGATGATGGTAATCAACTTTCTGAAGCTCACTGTCTGAATTTGTCATGGTTGATAACTGGTAAAATTGCCTCTTGTGAATGAAATGCAGCAGTCTGTTGTTTAAAGAGGTGGTTATTTTAACCTCTTTCAAGGAATTGAATTAGAAATAGAGTTTCTTTTTCTTTTTCTTTTTTGGTTTGGTGTGAAAATTTAGTAATGGAGATTTGCATAGTTTGCAAGCCAAGTAGCATGACTAGTTTATTAAATTAATGCGAAATAATCTTTATACACCTTTTTTTAATAGTTCATAAACTTCATGCAGACGTCGGTACAAGAAATGATAATATTGATTAGACCAGCTTATAAAATGAGAAAGTGTAACGACCTCCTCTGTTAGACTATATCAAAATGTACACTTACCAAAGAACATACGTAAACTACTTTTGACAGTGTACTGTCAACATCCAAAGCTATGAATATATGCCCTAACTTGATTTTGAAGTAATCACTAAGACTATATCTGTGCATTCTGCAGCTTATGTTATTCTCTTCGAAAGCTAGTAGATGATTAACCAAACATGTAAGTAGATGATCTTCAAATACATATATGTATTATTCCCCTCAAAATACAAAGGAGTGTTTGGCAAAGAGCTTTTTGGGGGGCAAAAAGCTCTTTGCAAGATCATTAGCTGTTTGACCTTAGTCAGAAAACTAATTTGAGTGTTTGGTTAGTGAGCTTTTTGCATTATCTTTATATGCCCAAAAAGCTCTTTTGCAAAAGGTTCTTTGGAAGAACTTTTTTAATTGGCTTATTGCTATGTACAATGAAAATGACCATATTGACAATAATTATTTCACAAAATTACTTCAAATGACATTGATAACAAAAACTTATTATTTTTTATTGAATCATTTTTAGCAATAAGAGTCAATTCCATCTATTTATTAATTTATTAATTATTTGGCTACCTTTTCTTCCATCTTCAACAATTAGTCGGGTAGAAAAAAAGGCTTGGGTTAGGCGACTTACTTCAAGTCTTAAACTGTTTGATCTTTTTTTTGGGTTGCTCCTCTCTTCTTCTTCCTTTGTTTAGTGTGGATTGAGTCGATACAGGGGATTTGATCTTTGAACAGTAGGGTCTCTTTTCGTATTTCTTGTCACATAAAGTTCAAGTATTATTTTTAAAAAATTAAGTTACAATGAAGAAAAATATTGTCTTGAGTCATAACCAAATTTGGGTAAGGTTATAAATGCAATTTTATATATCACATAATCCTTAAATTTACATTGAGAAGAAAAATAACTATGCAATTTATAAAGACTGTTATGTGTAAAAAAATATTGAAACTAAGTTAAAGGTAAAAGAGAAATTTTATCAAATAGCATTGTAAGAAATAACTAGTTTTCTCAAAAACGTTTCCCAAAAATAGTAATGTAATTAGCTAAGTCAAATAGCTAATATAATTAATTAACAAATAGAGCCAAACTCTTTCAATCATGTATCTCAAAAGTTGAATTTTGCATGGACTTTTAAAAAGTATGTGTTTATTATCGGAGTTTTAAGTGAAAATACTTCAAAAGTTTAAGCATGGGCCTTATCTACTAATTTAACATGGATTTGACAAATGCAAAGATAAAACACATTAAGTTTATATGTATTACTATGAAAATTAAACATAAAAAATATAAAATTAATTGATAAAATTAGAGAGGGATGGGAAATATACTTTGTAAGTAGTATGGGTTGAAAGCATATCCAAATGCCTTTTTTTGGGGGAGGGGGAATTGGATGATAATAAACCATACTTTGAGGTGTTTGGACAATAATACACCATACTGTAAAGTTGGACATTAATAGTATGTACTATTAACATATTTAATGTTTTCATACATAATGGTGGCGGACACGGCCGAAATATGACATGGCGGGTAGAGTAATAAAGTGTTGACTATAATATCCTTTGAAGAGAGTTGACCAATTAAATTAGTTTCTTTTTTTTAAAAAACCAATACTTTGACCTCACTTCTCCCGTCTTCCTCACCTCCTTTCAACTCAAACTAAGATCCCTCCCTCCTTCCGTTCTCCCTTTCAACTAAAACCAAGCACCCTCCCCACTCTCTATCTCTCCCACAACTGTGCTCTTATATAGGTTTTCGTCATTCAAGGCAGGTCAAAGTAGATCAAAAGAAAGGAGACACGAATACCGGGTCCGACAAAAGGGTGAATGCAACAAAGCAAAGTAAACAAAAGGAAACCTTGTGATGCTACCGTGACATACTTGCAACCCATCAGAGGTATAAAAGACCTACAAATAAGGGAAGGAAGTTCTATGGATGTCCTTTGTGGAAGGTAAGGTGAAATTGAAAGTAGGGTTAGGAGTATATTTTTGCTTGAAATTG
The DNA here is from genome assembly GCA_029747015.1 of Carnegiea gigantea. NCBI lineage: Eukaryota > Viridiplantae > Streptophyta > Magnoliopsida > Caryophyllales > Cactaceae > Carnegiea > Carnegiea gigantea. The sequence goes on from JAKOGI010000487.1 coordinate 518,530, forward strand.
GGGTACCTGGAAATTCAATTTATGCTGAAGGTTTTTTGTTTGATTTTTATGTTAAGGTAAATCAAGATCATTGGCATTTCAAGTGGGATGAAGAAAAATATATGAGCATTAGTGAGAAGAGCATGTTGCTTGAGGAGAGAGTGGAGGACTTTCTTGCTGAAGTGAAGAAAATACAGATGTCTGTAACAGCTTAAAGGGACTGAAAGAAGGAAGCAGTATGGGAGGTAATGAAGAGTGCTTATCGAATGAATCGAAAATATTGAAGGAGACGAACCCAACATTTATGAGCAAGATATCCAAAGAGAAGATGAGGAGGGCCAAAGTAGAAGAAGAGCTGAACAAGTTAAAGGAGGAAATAGTTGCTCTGAAAATGAAAAGTTCTAGGAACAATGGAGTTGAGAGATTGTGTATGTGTTGGCATTTCTTATGGTTGTTGTTGAGGTTGATATAGTGAGGTTTAGTTGGCTGTATAGATTTTGGGTAGTATATAAGTGGTTGGTGAAATGAAATGTGGTTGGTATGTACTTATGCAATGTGGGAATGAACGTATGAATGCACTTTGAAATGAAAAAAGGACCACAATTTGGTAAGTACACCTAATGTAACACCCCGAATTCCTATTTCCATTCTTTATTACTAATTATTAACCTATATGGCAGCAGGAATCTAACTAGGGTGTTACCGTCGTATTTCTTTCTTGGAAATACTGGGTTGTGTATTAGTTAAACTTTACTACAAAAGTTTTCTCAATAATACCTCAGTTAAAAGAGTTCAACTACTGTAAAGCAACTACTAAACTCAAACAAAGTTCAATACACATCTCTTTTCAAAACAACTTCTTGATGAAACTATCAGTCTAAACATCTGAGCCTTGCTCTAATTTTGATTCCCCAATCCCATGCGCAGTCAGTCCACCTGAAAACAAAACATTTTACAAAAAAATGAGATAAAATCAATAACAATCACCCCTAACAGTCAAACTATACACACATATTCATTTCAAAATATTTTAGGGGTAGGGAAGACAACAAGACCACACTGACTCGTTCTCAATTGATGCGACAGTGCACACTTACATATTCCTAGTGATGCACACATCCATACCAAGTTCTATTTATAACTTTCAGGTTCTTAGAGGTGAGCGACCCCACTGGGTCTCATGGCCTGCACTTAGGTTTGGTGCAGCCGCTTAACTCTAATCATGGCCTACCGTTGACTTGGACGGTTACCGCTTAACCATTTTCTGACTTACCGTCAACATGGACGGTTACCGCTAACATGCCCCACGTCCCCACAGGGCACATGGCCGCACACATGCATGCACTCTTACCCAAGGAAGGCTAATGCTTTCAATAACATAGCATAACTCACAGTCTCATCCAGATCAAGATTTACTTATGCGCAACCATGCGTACCCATTTTAATTGTTAAATCAACATGTACATTTCATTTAGATTCAACCCAATCCTCAAGGCATTTTCACACACACATACTTTCATTTTCAACATAAGCGATTCAACGCTCAAGTTCATTGACATAGCAAAATAATTCAACCCAAGCCACGCAATTATGTTCAATCAGTACATTCCATGATTTCATAAAACAAACATTCAAGGTAGCTCTTACATGTTCATCACACACATTTTTCAGATGACTTCGGGGAAAGGTTAGGGCATGATTGTTACTTGAAATCCGTACAATTACAGGCTCGATTACTTAATTGGGCCTAATAATTAGCACCTGGATCAAACATTGCTCACACTTAGTCCAAATCCTTATGAACCACAACTATAGCCCATTTCCTACTTATGATAATTTTTCTAAAATTTTTAGACATCCTTAGGAGTTTCCAACGTAGCTAAACCCTGAATCCAGATCTGGTCAGAATCTAAGCTCAACTTCAAGAGCCCATATCTCTAGTTTTCGATGTCAAAACTCACATTCTTGCGCCTTTTGGAAAGATCAATTCATCCTCTATCACTCTTATGTTTGGTGTTTTCTCAGAATCTATCCAGAACTAGGTTATTTTTCTCAATTACTTTACACTGTCACTCGTTGCCCAGATCTGGGCAGCCCACTCAACACATCCCAATCTATCTACCATAAAAATTTCGTGATTTTTAGATTAGTACAACTCCGTAGTCAAAATTTTAAAGTCAAGGCAAAAACTGTCCCTAATTAGTGACATTCTACCGATACCTGGACTCTAGAATATACTCCTTTTAGGCCACATTTTACATACAACAAAATATCACTCTACCCATATTGAACCCAACGATCCCATACCCCCCTTTAATCCAAGTCAAGCCAAGCTTTCTAACTTTAACCGAAGCGATTATCAAATACCACTTTTAGGCTCACCTCGATTCGATCTTGGGAAAGGAGCGATTGAATCGTTGCACCCTTGGAGGTTTAAATTTGAAAAAGAATCATAAAACTCGTATTAAACTTTGCACACTTGAAATCCTAAATCAAAACCATAAATTAGTGACAAAACATTAAAAAAACTTCTAGCTTTTGGTGGTTTATATGCACGAGGTGCATGGGGGTGCACCCCATTTACCATAAGCAAGGGGAGAAGAGAGGGAAGTACGGTGGTGGCGGTGCTGTGGCCGACAGCAGGTGGGCGGTTGATGGCTGCTATGGGGGACGGCAAAGGGAGAGCGTGAGGGAGGGGGAGGGGAAGAGAAAGAGAGCGAAAGAGAGAGAGAGAACGAAAGAGAGAGAGAGAGAGAATGAAAGTGAGAGAGAGTACTGGGAGGAAGAGAGAGAGTGGGAGAGGAGATGTTGCTGCTAGGGTTTGGGGGGAGGGGAAGGGTGTCGTGGGCTAGGGTTCCGGTGGGGGGGGGGCCGTGGCTTGGCCCAAAGGAAAGAGAGAGAGGGGGGGGGAGCGCTCTTAGGGTTAGGTAAGGGTTTCCTCCCCCTTCTTTTCTTTGAGGGAGGAAAAAGTAAAGATTTCAAAAGTGGAGGTTGGAGGGAAACTACAAACACTTTATCACCATGAGAGTATAAAATTTTCAAAAAAGGCATGGGTTGGAGGAAAATAAACATAATTTTTACAAGGTAGAAGTAAGGTGGGTCTTGATAAAATTACCTTTATTTTATTTTCTTTTTGTTTCTAGTTTGGCTTGACTTAGACCATAAGTCCTAGGTTGGTCCACCCAAAAATGAATTTTTGGGATTTTACATACTACCCTACTTAAGAAAGTTTCATCCTCAAAACTTCAATAAACTGTAACCAACGCTATCACTATGCAAATGAATTTTCGGGGTTTTACATACTATCCCACTTAAGAAAGTTTCATACCCGAAACTTGTACGCACCTTGTTGTGGGAACAAGTGAGGATATTTGTCTCGCATCTCCTACTCTGGTTCCCAGGTTACTTCCGACATCTCGTGGTTGGCCTAGAGGACCTTCACCAAGGGCACCATCTTCGTACAAATGTGTTTCTTTCGCCAATTGAGGATTTGCACAGGTTGTTCCTCATACGACAGGTCTTCCTGGAGCTGTAAGGGGTTGGGCTCGATTACTTGAGAGGGGTCTAGGATGTACTTCCGCAACTGTGATACATGGAATACATTGTGTACCCTTGGAAGCTCAGGCAGTAGTTCCAACCGATACGCTACCTCCCCAACCCTTTGTATAACTGAGTACGATCCGATGTACCTTGGGCTAAGTTTTTCTGCCATACTGAATCTCGCGATTCCCTTGATTGGGGATACCTTAAGAAATACTTGGTCACCCACTTAAAATTCTAAGGGCTTATGCCTTTGGTCAGCGTAGCTCTTCTGGCGGCTCTAAGTAGCTCTCATCCGTTTCTGAATCATTCGAATCTTGTCGATGGCAGCTTGAATTAATTCAGGTCCAATGGTTAAGGTCTCGTCGATTTCCTACCAGTAGAGTGGAGTTGTGCACCTCCTCCCATATGGGGCCTCATACGGGGCTATTCCAATACTTGCGTGGTAGCTATTGTTGTAGGAAAACTCAATCAACGCCAGCTATTCGTTCCACACTTTCTTGAAGTCTAAGGCGTAAGCCCTTAGCATGTCTTCCAGTGTCTGAATAGTGTGCTCAGTTTGCCCGTCCATGGCTAGATGGAAGGCAGTCCTGAAACATAATAACGTCCCAAATGCCTCCTGTAACTTTTGCCAAAATCCTGACTAAAATCTGGCATCCCGCTCTGACACTATGGAGCTGCGCACTCTGTGTAGTCGTACTATCTCTTCGAGGTATGCTCGGGCTAGCTGGTCCAGAGTCCAGGTATTTCTCATGGCTACAAAATACACCGTTTTAGTGAGCCAATCCACTATTACAAAATTACGTTGTTCTTCCTCTGAGTCAGAGATAAGCCTATCATGAAATCCATGGACACCGAGTCCTATTTTCACTCAGAGATGTCCAGTGGTTGCAGGAGCCTTGCCAGTCGCTGGTGTTCAATCTTCAAACTTTGACAGGTTAGGCATTTCGCCACATGGTCTGCTACTTCTTGCTTTATGTTGTTCCACAAGATTGTCTGCTTCAGATCTTTGTACAATTTATTTCCCCCTGAGTGCGTCGAGTGCGGAGTATTGTGACCCTCATCCAGGATCTTCTTCTTAAGCGCCTCTACCGCGGGAACACACACTCAGTTATGGAACCTGATGGTACTATCCTCATGGATCACGAACCTGGATGCTTTTTCCACCAATATCTCCTCCCTAATTCATTCTAGTTGGGAGTCTGTATTCTATGCTATTCGAATTTCCTCTATAAGGGCTGGTTGTGCTTCCATGGCTCAAAGCACAGACTTGGTCTCCAGGGTGACCACGTTAAGCTCCAACCTTCAGAACTCCTCACATAAGTCACTGGGCAGTGCCAGTAAGCAGTTCAGTGCTAGGTACGGCTAGCGGCTCAATGCATCAGCCACTACATTAGCTTTTCGTGGGTGGTATTGGAAATGGATATCGTAGTCCTTCGGAAATTCTAGCCACCTTGTCTGCCTCAGATTTAGGTTATTTTGGGGAAAGAGGTATTTTAAACTCTGGTGGTCAGTGAAAACCTCACAATGTACCCCGTATAGGTAATGCATCCAAATCTTCAGTGCGAATACAACAGCGGCTAACTATAGATCGTGAGTCGGGTAGTTCCGCTCATGGATCTTCAGTTGTAGCAAGGCATATGCTAGAACACGATCCTCCTGCATCAGCATGCATCCTATGTAATAGCCCAACCCTAAATTATGTTTATTTATTTAGTTATCTCATGTTAATGATTTTCTCATATTTATTTAACGCATTTAATCATCCCATAGGGAAAAATTTATTTGGGTCCTCACTTAGCAATTCAGGTTTTATTTATTTAATAATTAATGAAAACTTTGGAAGAATTGATAGTAGGCCCTAGCAAGTTTAATCTAAGTAATTTATTTTGTTTTCCATAACATTACAAAAAATTAATTTTGAGTTACGCAAAAATGTTATCGTTGCAGGGCATTCTATTTTCGAACCCAACTTATTTCAAGCCCAACAAGTTTGCATGATTACCCTAACTAATAACCATGATTTAAACTTAACCATGGTTAGTAAAATTCTACTTTTGGAGCTACATATTCAGCCAAGTGTAGATAAGTCAAAAAAATACAACCAAGATTTCAACCCACTTCTCACTCCTCTCTCTCTAGCCGGCCAGGCCCCCTTCCCTGCTGTTGCTGCTGTTCTGTGGTGTTTTTAGGCCAGCTAGGCTGCCTACGACCACCGTCCGACGCCCTAGTACCCCTTAGCCACTAACCCCAATCCATAAAACCACCAAACATCACCTCCATCTCTACTTTCTTCAAGATTAAGTGAGTAACCCTAAGCTTGTTTTCTTTGGATTATTGATTTTGATTATTGTTTTATTATTTTTGATTATTGATCATGATGTTTTGATAAGAAACAAGAGTTATTTTGATGTTTTAAATGGTTAATTGAGTTGGAGCATGTTAGGGGTTTAGGGTTTTCCATGACCATACTTGCTTGAGTTAAGTTTTCCATGACCATACTTGCTTAAGTTAAAATGTTGGATTTTGATTGTTATATCTTTGATTTGGTAATCTTTAAACCTATTGATGATGATGATAGTGTGTTTGGTGATTTTGGGATGAGATATGGATGTTTCATGTTGGACATAAGCTAGAGTTTTGGCAAGTAATGCATGGTTTGGATTAATTTGGCATTAAGCATGTTATTTGTGTATACTTGATAGAGAAATAAATCTTTGATGTATAGGATTATGAAGTGAAATTAAGTATGATGGTTTTGCATGATGATGGGAGGACTAAAGCTTCGTTACATGATTTTAGGAATTGATTTTAGATAAGGATTTGTGTGAAAAGAGAGGAGAAAGCTAGGACAGTGGAGGCTAAAAAATGACAAAAAATAGGGAAAATTTTTCCAATAAACTGGTAATGATCGGCCTAGCCAAAAATTATATTTTAAGTGAGTAGATAGATCAGTGTGTAGATTTTAAATGCCTTTTGAATCACCTTAATTCGAATTCTGTGGACAAAGTTATCGCTATTTTACTAGAACTGCGCAGGTTAGACCAAAACTGCCATACTTGTGTTCTAAGCCCCATTTTGGAAATCCTGTAGTGGGAATCAAGCATGGTGTTCTAAATGAAAGTTTTTTGGGACTTCTTAAGCTTTTGATATTGGGGTATTGCATCTCAATCGGAGATCGGAATACTAGGTTATGAGTCGTTCTTTCTAAGTCCTTGTTATGCTCTTACTTTTCCTTTACTAAAATATTAGCTATGAAAAAAATACATTTGCTAACTATATGTTCCTACAATGATATTTTTGTACAGAATCAAGGCCTATCTATCATTTCCTTCCCTTTGTGCATAATCCAATTTCAGTGAATTTTATTAAAAGTACCAGGTACGTTCATTACCTGTGTCTTTAAAAAGCAGCACATATTTATCAAAATTATAATGTTTTGATAAGTATATCAATAAATCAGTTTAATTAGTAATTTACCACATAATTAGTGACCCAATTAGTTATCAGTTACAGAACATTGCCCTTTAGTTACCCATACGGCTTCAAAGCCAGGTTTTGATTTTCCTGAAGGGAACGCAAACAGTGAATTATGTACATTTGGGGTGTTACATCCCAATCCACTCCTGGATGCATCGCTATACACCACAAAGTCCTTGTCGGTGGTGGGTAATGCCAATATAGATGCACTGGTTAGTCTCCTCTTAAGTTCTTGGAATGCTTCCTCGCATTGTTCTGTCTCTTCGTACTTAGCGACCTTCTTGGTCAAGTTGGTGAGCAAGGTGGCTATCTTTGAGAAGTTCTGGACAAACCTATGATAATACCCTACCAAGCCCAAGAAACTCTTCATCTCTGTCGGGTTCTTAGGTCTTGGCCAGTTCGTTACGGCCTCTATATTATGAGGGTCCATAGGTACTCCCTTATTGGATACCATATGCCCCAAAAATGCCATTTTATTCAACCAGAATTTACACTTTGTAAACTTGACATACAACTCATTCTTCCTCAATACTTCGAGAACGGTCCTCAAATGGTGGGTATGATCCTCTAGAGTCCTCGACTATATTAGTATATCGTCCATAAACACCACCACAAACTAGTCTAGGTAGGGTATAAAGATCCTATTCATAAGGTCCATGATGCTGCTGGGGCGTTAATAAGCCCAAAAGACATCACTACGAACTCATAATGTCCATACCGGGTATGTAAGATAGTCTTAGGTATGTGTTCATCCTTGATTCGGAGTTGGTGGTATCCCAAACGAAGGTCTATCTTGGAAAAGGTCCTCGCACCTCTGAGCTAGTCGAAGAGGTCATTTATTCTGGGTAAAGGGTAACGGTTTTTGATCGTTATCTTGTTCAGTTCTCTATATTATATGCACAACCTAAGGGTCCTATTCTTCTTTTTCATGAATAACACCGGGGCTCCCCATGGGGATGTACTGGGTTGAATATATCCTTTTTCTAACAGCTCATCCAGCTGTATCTTTAGTTCCTTAAGTTCCACCGGTGCCATACGATAAGGTGCCTTAGAGATGGGGGTGGCTCTGGGTGTCAAATCAATACAGAACTCTACTTTTCTAAGAGGTGGCATACCAGGGATCTCCTATGGGAATACATCCAGGAATTCCCTCACTACTGGGATATCTTCGAGGAAAGATTTAGCACCCTTGGTTTTCACTATATTACATAAGAACCCCTCGCATCCTCTTCCTAACAACTTGCAGGCTTTCATCACAGAAATCAGCTTCACTCCTAGTGTTGGTCCTTTGCCTTTGTGTACTACTTTCTCCCCATTGGATCTCCTTATGGTGATTCTTTGTTTTGGATAATCTATCTAAGCCTGATATTTTACTAACCAATCCATCTCTAGAATGATCCCAAAATCAGTTAACTTGAACCTATATAGGTCAGCTAGAAACTCGTACTCATACATTCGAATATGGCAGTCCTCATATAGTTCCTCATACCTTACAGTCTTCCCATCAGGAAGAATCATAGACAGTAGAGAGGATTTATGGGTTAGAACTAGCCCTAGTGTCTTAACCAGTTTAACAGAAATAAAAGAGTGTGTAGCACCCAAATCAAATAAAACATCTACTGGTTGAGCTTGGATAGAAAATGTACCCGTTACGACATTTGGAGTATCCTCCGCTTCCTCCTTGCGCATCACGTAAACTCTGCCTCCATTGTTGCGCGGCGGCTGGTTGGGAGGTTGAGCCTTAATTCTGTTGAGGTACTTGACCCTGCTGGCTAAGGTTGGCTGTCTGCCCACCCTTATTCTGGTAGTGTTACTGGGACTGTTGTCCTTATCCCCGTGACCTTGACCGGTAGGAGGTGGGGGATGTGGGTAATCCCGGATCTGATGTTACAGGCTTCAGTAGCAGAAACACCTCTTGATCGAACGATACTCTCGGGCGTAATGTCCCGGCTTTCCGGAAGCATTGTAGGTCACCCTAGGCTGAGTATTGAAGTGCTGGCTGCTGCGCATGTTGTTGTTGTAGTGATGGTTTCTAGGAGGCCTCTTGTACGGTTCTTGCGAGTAGAAATTTTCTCGCTGATCTCCCTTCCTCTTAATTCCACGCTGCTCATTGAAGTAATTGTCTCTCCTTCATTGCCCTCTCTACATTGAAGGCGGTATCGTACAGGTTCATATAGGAGATGTACCGGCATACTGACATCCTCTCTTTGATGGCGGGGTTGAGTCCGGCCTGGAACTGGTTCATCTTGAGCCTTTCATCGGCCACAAAGGCCAGGGCGAAATGAGAAAACTCCATAAACTTAGAGGCATACTCTAGCACATTCATGCCTTCTTATTACAACTGTATGAACTCGTTCTCCTTTGCCTTCTGGACGGAGACGGGATAAAAGTGATCCTTGATCAACTCCTTGAACTTCCTCCAGCCAAATCTAGGCTCGTACTATCTCTCTGGCACCGTGGCCCACCATAGGTCGGCCTTGTCTTTCAGGTAAAACACTGTGAAGCCCACTTTTTACTCCTCAGGGCATTAAAGGGCATCAAACAACTTCTCTATACCCCGAATCCAATCCTTGAAGGTTTTGGAGTCCGGGGTGCTATCGTATACAGGTGGGTTGTGACTCGCAAATCTCTTGAATATATAGGAATTATCCTCCTCAATCTTACTTTCCCTAGCCTCCAAAGCTTCTGTAGATGCTCGTTCTGGCACTGCAGCTGTTCCCCTTGCTTCTGCAGTAGCTCCAATAGTAGAAGGTTGGTAAATTATGTCCTAGTAGGTGGGTTGGTTTCTTCCACCTGACTGCGAGACCCGTTCCCATTCATGGGGTAGAGGGCTTCTAATTGCTCCCTGAAGGGGGACATGAGGATCTCCGAGTTCACAAGGGTCCTCGTGATGGGGTGGGGCCCAGTCTGAGATTTGTCATTGTTTCCCGCTATCCTGTTTGGAAAATAAGTCGAGTTTAGTTTCTCTCCTAATAATTTAAGACCTGCGTATTACTATCATTCAATAAAACATCATATATTAGTGCATCATGCAACATTTAACATAGGTTTTCAATCACATCAACATTGCCACATTCACGTGGTCCAACCACTGCATCACATGCTTCATACATGCCATATCATATAGGCAACACGGTCACTTATTTCACATACTTTACAAATATCGAACACTGGCATCTAGGTAACTCAAAGGTTTCACTGTATTAATTTTAAAACTATAGGCGTTCTACACTAATACTTTTCATAATATAATAATCAATAACTTTATTAGCCCAAAATGGCTTAATAGAAGAACAAAAAGATAACTAAACAACATTGTCTTAGAAAGCAAAACTTTCAATCAACTACGAGCTTCTACTGATCAGGGGCGTCCATCGGGCAGGTTCGCCGACACATTCGACCACATCTGCCCCGCTTCCCGTGGGTGACTTCGGGCTCGGGTCACTCCTCGTCTAGGCCTTCCTCTGAATCTTCCTCTATCAGCTGTTCCTTTTCCAGGTCTTCGCCCTTTAAGGGGTCCTCCCTGAGTTCTTCACCCTCTAAAGGCTCTTCCTTAGGTTCTTCCTCGGGGTCTTCTCCCTCTATGGGGTCCTCCTTTGGGTCATTCTCCTCTAAAGGTTCCTCCTTGGGGTCTTCCTCTGGATCTTTCTCAGGATCTTCTTCCTCAATTGTGTCCTCCTCGGGATCACTCTCCTCTAACGGTTCTTCCTTGGGGTCTTCCCCTGAGTCTTCTTCGAGCTCATACTTGACTAAGGGTTCCTCTCCAGGGTTTCCCTCCTCAATGGGTTCCACCTCCAGCTCATCCTCCCTACTGTTAAACTCGTTATCCCTAACAGACTCATCATCCTCGGTATCCTCCTTTGGTGGTGGTGGTGGGGTGTCATCCTCAGTGTTTGGGGTAGGAAGCTCATTATAGAGACCTATGTGTATAAGGTATTCCACCAACCCATCCATATTCATTCCCATCACCCTCCAACAAAATGAAATGGCCTATTCTTAGGGTGTAACTTCTTGAGCCTATACGTCACAGCGGATCACTCGAAAGGGTCTTAAGGAAAAACAGGGCTTGGTTGTGGTTAAATCTCAAGTAGTCATTCGAGATTCCCAACAGTCTCCCCTAGATAAAGGTATGATGAATTCGCCCTAAGTGGCTCTCCGGTTTAACTCCAGGGATCTTCCCCATCCTCTCATAATGGTAAAATCACCCCATATATCGACAATGGCGAGTTGGGTTCATCCCAGACATTGGTAGACTTACATCAGATACACAATAACAAACAAATAATCAAGCATATATAGACATGCTTCCCTTTTCCTATCCTACAGTCACACTCCGAGTAATCCTCAGGTCTGCAAGTTTTAGTTCTTAGTTAATTATAATTTTTTAGGCGAGCCTTCAGGTTCGTCAACCTGAGCTCTGATGCCATTTTGTAACACCTGGAATTTCTATTTCCAATATTTATTACTAATTATTAACCTGTGTGGCAGTGGGAATCCAACTGGGGTGTTACCTCCGTGTTTCCTTCTTGAAAATACCAGGTTGTATATTAGTTAAACTTTACTGCAAAAGTTTCCTCAACAATACCTCAGTTAAAAGAGTTCAACTACTATTAAGCAACTACTAAACTCAAATAAAGTTCAATACAAGTCTCTTTTCAAAACAAGTTCTTGATGAAATCATCAGTCTAAACGTCGGAGCCTCACTCTAATTTTGGTTCCCCAATCCCATGCGCAATCAGTCCACCTGAAAACAAAATATTTTATAAAAAAATGAGATAAACTCAATAACAATTACCCTTAACAGTCAAACTACCCACACAAATTCATTTTATAATAATTTAGGGGTAGGGAAGACAACAAGACCACATTGATTCATTCTCAGTTGATGCAACAATGCACACTTACATATTCCTACTGATGCACACATCCATACCAAGTTCCCTTTAGAACTCTCAGGTTCTTAGGGGTGAGTGACCCCACTGGTTCTCATAGCTTGCACTTGGGTTTAGCGCAGCCTCTTAACTCTAGTCATGGCCCGCCGTCGACTTGGATGGTTACAGCTTAACCATTTTTTGGCCTGCCGTCAACATGGACAGTTACTGCTAACTTGGCCCATGTCCATAGGACATGTGGCCACTCACATGCATGCACTTTTATCCGGGGAAGGCTAATGGCCTTCAACAACATAACATAACTCACAGTCTCATCTATATCAATATTTACTTATGCAACCATGCTTACCCATTTTAAGTGTTAAATCAACATGTACATTTCATTCAGATTCAACCCGATCCCCAAGGCATTTCCACAACACACATACTTTCATTTTCAATGTAAGCAATTTAATGCTCAAGTTTATTGACATAGCAAAATAATTCAACCCAATTCCATGCAGTTATGTTCAATTAGTACATTCTATGATTTCATAAAACAAACATTCAAGGTAGTTATTACCATGTTCATCACACACATTTTCCAAACAACTTCGGGGAAGAGTTAGGGCGTGATTATTGCCTGGAATCTGTACAATTATGGGCTCGGTTATGTAATTGGGCCTAATAATCAGCACATGGATCAAACAGCGTTCACACTTAGTCCAAATCCTTATGAACCACAACTACAACTCATTTCCTACTTATGATAATTTTTCTAAAATTTTTAGACATCCTTAGGAGCTCCCAACATAGCTAAACCTTGAATCCAGATTCGGTTAGAATCTAGGCTTAACTTCCAGAGCCGTATCTCTAGTTCTTGATGTTGAAACTCCGCGTTCTTCCTATTCTGGAAAGGTCAGTCTATCCTCTACCATTGTTATGTTTGGTGTTTTCTCAGAATCTATCCAAAACTAGGTCATATTTCTCAATTACTCTACACTATCACTAGCAACCCAGATCTGGACAGCCCTCGGTATTTTGGTCATATCTCACTCTATACTACTCCCACTTTAATGATTCAAAGATCAAATTACTCAAAATATCTCCATATATCTACCATAAAAATTTCATGATTTTTAGATTAGTACAAGTCCGTGGCCAAATTTTTAAAGTCAAGGCAAAAACTATCCCATAACCAGTGACATTCTGCCCATACCTTGACTCTAGAGTATACTCCTTTTAGGCCACGTTTTACATACAATCAATCATCACTCTACCCATATCGAACCCACTGATCCCATGCCCCCTTTTAATCCAAATCAAGCCACGTTTTCTAACTTTAATCGAAACGATTATCAAATACCACTTTTAGGCTCACCTCGATTCGATCTTGGGAGAGGAGTGATTGCATCGTCATACCATTGGAGGTTTAAATTTGAAAAAGAATTATAAAACTCGTATTAAACTTTGTTCTCTTGAAATCCTAAATCAAAACCATAAATTAGTGACAAAACATTAAAAAAACTTTAACTTTTGGGTGTTTATATGCATGGGGTGCATAGGGGTGCACCCTACTTACCACAAGTAAGGGGAGAAGAGGGGGAAGCACAGTGGTGGCGGTGCTGTGGCGAACGGTAGGTGGGCGGCCGGTGGCTGTTGTGGGAGACGGCGAAGGGAGAGCGTGAGGAATATGGGAGGGCAAGAGAGATGGAGAGCGAAAGAGAGAGGGAGAGAACGAAAGAGAGAGAGAGAGTATAGGGAGGAAGAGAGAGTGTGTTGGGGGGAGATATTGCTGCTAGGGTTTGGGAGGAGGAGAGGAGTGCTGTGGGCTAGGGTTCGGGGGGGGGGGAACCGTAGCTTGGCCTAAAGGAAAGAGAGAGAGTGGGGGTGAGAGCTCTCATGGTTAGGTAAGGGTTTCCTCCCTTATTTCCCTTTGAGGGAGGAAAAAGTAGAGATTTCAAAAGTGGAGGTTGGAGGGAAAATACAAACACTTTATCACCATGGGAGTATAAAATTTTCAAGAAAGGCATGGGTTGGAGGGAAATACAAATAATTTTTACAAGGTAGAAGTAAGGTGAGTCTTGATAAAATTACCTTTATTTTATTTTCTTTTTTTTTTCCCCTAGTTCGGCTTGACTTAGATCATAAATCCTAGTTCGGTCCATATTAGTAGTAACTTAACCCATACTAAATTTCCATTGTTTTACACCTAAACTTACATTAGATGTCATTCATAAGAAGAACTTGTGTTGGTAGTATAGAACTAAGGTTGGAAAGCTTCATGTAAATACCAACACACTTACATCAGTTTGTTTTGTTCACAAAGATCACCAAATAACCCTACTATGTGCACTGATTTATATTACATGTTCATAAATTCACCAAAATGAACCTAATATCTTCACATGAGCTTCCTATCATCACAAGTTACACCCAAAAAAACCTCATGTTCTGAAAGGAATCTTGATACTTCGAAAGGCTGCAACAAAGTGTATGAGTGGGAATCTGACAATAGCAAAGTATGCATTTCTTCATACATTGCCAGGTGCACTTGACTGGACATTATCAAGTGGGGGATAGGAGCTGCTAGCAATTGACACTTGATTGGAAAATACAACCTGCCCTTCATGCATCCTGTTGGGACCAGTAGTGTCCTGAAATTAACATTCACTTTCATTAAAATATGAATGTAATTTTCACAGACAAAGACCAAACTTATTAAAAGGGAAAAGACATACACTGCCATGTCTGCTTGCATTGTTTGTTACCCTGCCTCTTCTCCCTCCCTCTGTCCCTCCCTCTCCCTCTAGGTTTTCCCACTGTGGCTCTTGTCTTTGTGCTGTAGCAATTGGCTTAGCTTCAGGAGGTCTCCTTCTTCTTCTCTTTGCTAGTGGAGCATAACTACAGGGCTTGTCCTTATCAGGACATGTCCTTTTGCTGTGACCAAGTTGCTGGTAAGTTGTGCATTTCATTTCTCTTCCTTGCCTAGTTAATTTCCTAAGGTTCCTTGGATCTTCATGTGGATCCCTTCTTCTATTCCTCCTTGGTCTACCAGGGCTTACTGTCACCTCAAGAGGATCTAATGGCATTTGTTGGAGGGGGGGAGGTCAATGCTTTTCCCCATTACATGATAAAATTAAACCCCTGTAAGATTTCAAGTACATCTCCCTCTTGAAGTAAGGATGTAGAAAACCCTCTGCATCTTCCTTTAATCATGTCGAGTAAGTTGTTGCATGGCAGCAAGGAATATCTGTGAGATCCCACCTTCTACAAGTACAAGAATCAAGGTTCATATCCACATGAACACTATCCAACTTATGAGTGACTTCAAATACATATTCTGTTTCCTAAGGGTAGTGGGTGGTAGTTAGTTAATTCTTCTCCCTCTTTTTCGGGCTTGACTCTTATTTTTCGGCACACATTATCAGCTTTCTTCTCCATGGTTGTTCTCTTGAATACTATCCTCTCCATTAAGGGTGAGCAAAAACCGTTACCGATTCGATTTTTCAAAAAAATTCGATTTGGTTACCTGAATCGAAAAAATTTTGCAGTTTCAGTTTCAATTTGAGCGTTTCAGATTTAGTTAACCGCATGGTTAACCGATGGTTAACCGAAACCAAACTTCACTTTTTAAAAAAATTTCTAAATTTTATATTAGTCACGTGTAGATTTTATAATTATTAAAAGATACGACTAAACATACAGTAATGTATAAATCAATATTTGGTATCTCAAATAGTTAAATTAATTAAAAAAAGGAGTGAAAATTAAAAATTAACAATTTAAATTAATGGTTAACTGGTAACCAAACACGAAAATCCGGTTAATCGAACTGAAAATTCAATTAACCGAGTTTTTCAGTTTAGTTATGGTTCACATTTTTGCCGAATTGAAAAATTCAATTAACAGAAAGTTTCGGTTCAGTTTTCGATTCGCGATTTTGCTAACTGACTTTCCAGTTAACCGATTTTCAGTTATCCGAATTTTCGATTAACCAGTTTTGATCACCATATTCTCCATCAATACAAGTCTTATATCTTCAAGCATGTAAATAAGATGCTTGGCCCTTGCGTATACTATGTACGCATTAAAAGTTTCTGCCATGCTGTTCACTATGATATCAAACTCACTCTCTGTCTTCAAAAAGGCATACAAAAGACTCTAGGATTCTGGACAATGAAGTCATCAACAGCTTTTGGGGATGCTAATTTTGGCTCATCTAAGACAATTCTAAAGTTAGTGTCATTGTATGTCTTAGTTACATTCCAAAATAACATCTTCAGTTCATCCCCTTTAGGTGTCTTATGCCAGTTAGCATAGATATGTCTAGCACAACTCCTATGTTCACTTCTAGGTAGGACATTTGACACTGCATGTGAGATTGTCTGAAAAAAAAACCAATTAATTAGTCATTGTTTGAAAGGCAGAAAAGCATGATTACCTTATGCTGATCAGATATGATTGTCCAGCCTTGGCCATCACTGCTACCTATAAAGTTCACATTTGTCAGGAACCAACCCCGCTATTATTATTTTTCCCTTCTGAAACTACCCAAGCTAGAGGAAACATATGGTTATTGCCATCAATACCTATTGCAGACAAGAGTGTCCTCCTCCTCCTTAAGAATGCCTTCAAGAATGCAGCATCAATATAGAGCACATGTAATTTTATTACTTGTTTTGACTTATACCCACAAACATGCCTATTTCGTAGCCCATCAAAGCAAACAAAAAATCTCTGGAATATTATAATGCCCCAAATTTTATTACTTATTTTGACTTATATATAATATGTAATTTATGTGTGCATTTTGTGCATTTTATTTTAGACATATATTGCTTTAAGTTTGTATTAATATGCTTCGGAACCAATTAAGCATACCTTATTTAGTAGTATTACTACAACGTAACATTCCAGGAAAAAAAAGAAGAAGAAGTTGACGTGACCAAAAAACAATGGGGAAAAAGGAAAGCAGGGCCAAAAAAGGAAAAAGATATAAAAAGGGGAGGGGAATTTTTATCATGTGATAAATGGGGGGTGTTCTATGCTTTTGCCCAGTCTTATCCCACAACACACACACGACTCACATAGAGGGGAAAAGGGAAAGAAGAGAAGAGGAAGAAAGAGGAGGAGGGGGAATGAAGCTTGGTTTAAAGACCAAAGGTGAGTAAGGTGAGTAATTCTTACTCTTTTTCAACCTAAAATTGATTACCACCAGTTTATTTTGATAGTTTATGCTTGAATATGGGAAATTAATTGAAGGCTGAAGTCTTGAATTTGAAGTTTTTAGGGTTTGATAGATTAGAAAACTAATCTCAATTCACAAAAACCTACCCCTGGAAGCTTTATATTTAATTGTGATTTTTGAATTAATTGAATGTTGTGAGTTGATAGTTATGTTGTGAATTCGTTCATGTATATGCTAGACTATAGATTTTGGGGTTGATTGTTTGTATTGGAAGAACAAGATGGTAGAAAAATAGGTGAATTTTCAAATTTTTCAGATATCTTACTACTGTTCGAATTTTATTGAATTATCTAAAAATTTTAATGTAGGTTCTCTACTATGTCTGACAATTTGCTGTAAATTTTCGTGAATTTTGGAGTTGTATTTTATGAGTTATGAATTTGTGATTGAAACTGCCCTATTAGTTAGTGCAAGAATTTAGCTATTGTTTTAATTTCTTTGAGTTATTGGATTGGAGAAAAATTATGAAAACTTTATTATAGATTATCCATATTATTGGAAAATTTTCTGTAAATGTTCGTGAATTTTGGATGTATATTTTTTGAATTATAAATTTTTTTACCGGGACTGCTCTGTTTAGTGCAGAAATTTAGATACTATTTCAATTTTTATTAAGGATTGGCTTAGCATAAAATTGTAAAAATTATATGGTAGTTTATTCATAATATTTTGTATTTTCTGTGAAGTTTCGTGAATTTTGGATATGTATTCTTCGTGCTACAAATTTTTTGAGTTAAAATATCCTGTTTGGAGTAATTATGGGATGTTCGTATGCTTCAAGTGTAGATTGATCATTTGGAGGATACTTTTTATCATTAAAAATAGTAAGGTATTTTTGCGGCATAATGGAATTTGTGAAAATTATTTTGGGTGGAATTAAGCCTCGTTTTGACTATTTTTTTATTAAAATTGTGAAATTAAGCTTCCTTGAAAAATAAAACGTAATTATATGAGCTACATGATTTCCTTAAGTTATGTTTTGTGGGGAAAAAGGTTAATGTCTTGCTTGAGGCTATTATATTGCGTTCTAAAGTTATGACCATAGTAGTGACTGTCGTTATGTCCAGGTCACCTAGCAGGAGAGGTTCTAACCAAGCCCCTGGGATATGAATGCTGGCCTTATGTGTTATGTGAGCCATGTGGGTCCCTAGTGAGATTTCGGCCTAAACTTACAAGGATATGAATGTGATTCCATGGTTTGTATTTGTGTGCAGTTCGCGTCCTCTAGAGTGAGGGTGCCTGGTTGGTACTATATGAATGAGTTGTCGTGGTCCACCATAAGTTAGTACCATATGAATGAGCTGTAGCAGGGTCACCAGGATGTGGTTGTCACCCACATGTTGCGATGGTTCTTTGTATGGGCCATGAGCCGATTTCCCCTAAACTAAAGAGTTTTGGGTAAGTTAAGAATATATGATATGTTATGAAATTGGTCTTGGCTTGGATTGTGATGTGGATTTGAATTTAATGGATCATTCAAGATATCTATGAGATTGTGACTAATTTTGTAGTATATGTGTGGTTAGTGAATAAGTTTAAAGAAATACATTATGTGTTTGTGGGTAGTTTGTGAACTGTTGTAAAAAATGTGCTTCAGTGTACATGTCATCTATGATTATGGGCAGACCATAGGTTTGACTTACCAGACTTTGCTTTCTTTTGGACCCCAGTGAGGACTAGAGCCCAAAAGACGTGGTTGGTATGGGATAATCATGGCTAATTTAGTGAATAGACTAATAACAAAGTTTGTTTAAGAACTCAAGTGGAAATAAGTGTCCTTAAATCATGCTTGGTTTGGGACAAACATGGCTAAGTTAGTCTATTATCCATCTCATGACATATATGTGAATTTGTTTGTGAAGGTTCAAGAGTACAGTAGACAAAATGTATGAATGTATATCTGAAACATGTTCAAGTTCATATACACCTTTCATATATTATATGATACGTTCTACATTCTATGTGATACACACACACACACACACATACACACACACACACACAAACACACAGACACAGACACAGACACACACACACACACACACACACATATATAACATGATTATCTGTTAACTTAACTAGTTAAAATGCGAAGCGTAATAGTGAGAAAGGTAATGGTTATTCACTAGGTTCGGGGAGCTCATGAACACTATTTTTCAAGTTTTGAAAGCTAAAGGGGAAGATAGGAGCATATGAGAAGGCTAGATGTTAAATACCGTTTGGAGAGCAAAGTTGGGAAAGTAAGCCCTTGTCATATGCTTGCATTATAGTCTATGTTTGTTGATTATAGATATGGATGTATTTTGTATGTAATTATGTAAGAATATTATGGATATAGTTTAAGTATGAATGTAAATGTATGCCTTAGAACTACCTTGGTCGCTTTAGTTATATTCTTGCTATAGGCTTCCGCTATCATCGTCTACTAATAGGTTAATTAACATTTAGATGTTTAGATAGCCTTGAAGGTATCTCTAGTTAGGTATCCGTGGTGGTGACGTGCCTGACCCATTCAGGCAGGGCATTACAAATACGAGGATCTCTTGAGTGATTGATCGATCAGTCTCAAGAAGGAATATGCTTATGCTATTGCTCCTTTTCAACTCCTCTATATAGCCTCCAAGCTTATAATAGTGCTCCTTCATTAAACCATGCAATAGCTTTGCTACCACTTGTCTGATTTTGTATGTTAACCAATTAGCTATGCAGACTCCAAAGTCTTTTTTCCCCTGATTCATAATCTCCTTGGCTGACAAATAAGGTTTCTCTTTGAACTTTAAAATGTAGTGCCTTGCTACCCAAGTTGGTTCAAGCTGTCTGTTCTTGAGCATATTCTTGGTACATCTGTGGTGGGTGCTCACTAATTTTACAATGTAAGTAGGTTTCCTCCTGTCCCATAATGCACACACTTTGAAATTGCAAGTATCTTTGCACACTACTTGAATCCTTTTTCTACCTACATATTTATGTTGAACTTTAAGTCAAAGTCTTGTACTAATGCAATCCTGACAATTGCATCTTTGAATTTTTGGGTAGTTATAAAACACATGCCTACTGGCCACTTTAGTTTCTTGAAACATCAATATTGTCATCTACTCTGGGTGTTCTCTTTTTCCTCCTTAGGAACATATTATCCTCCTCATCACTCTCACCAGGAGTTTTTGTTTCAGCCTCACTATCTTTATACTCATTTTGGAGCTTAAAACCTCTACCAACTGTTTCATCAATTACAATCTCACACCAAATTGCTATGGAATCAGTTCCTAGAATGTTAGTCTTCTGTTTCCTAATTCTCCAACCTTTTTATTTGCCATCTTCCACTCATCATCATTTGTTTACACATTTTTAATTTCTATGTCATCACTATCACCAGTTACAACTTCTTTACCGACCCCATTATTATCACTATCATCATCATCATTCTCTCCATCAGGATGGTAATCACTATTATCATTTGAACTGGCTAGGTCTCCACCCACAAGATCATGCCATGGTAAAGGTGACTCTGGCCTTGGGTGTTCCCAATCACACTCAACATGTTGTACAGCTGTTGGGTTTTTGAGGTGGGATTGTTTGGTGAACTTTCACTTAAATATGGGGTACAAGTCGCCTTGGCAATTTAAGATCTAGTTCTTGGGCTTAGTGACTAGAAAACACCAGCTGATGTTTTGATTGTGTGGCTTTGGGTGTTGGGATTCTGGGTTGGTGGGATTTTGGTCTTAGGGTTTTGTGAATTGGAGGTTGGTGGGGTTATAGGTTTTGGGCACTAGATTTCTGGGTTGGTGGGGTTTTGATTTTTGGTTCCTGGGTTAGTGGGTTCTTTGCTTTTGTGTTTTGGGTTATGGCTTTTGGGTTCCTGGGTTAGTGGGCTTGGATTTTGGATTTCTGAGAAGGTGATTTTTTGGTTGTGGGGCTTTAGATTTTAGGTGTTCGAAAAGCTTCTCTTTTAGCTTGGGGGCTTTAGGTTTGGCCATTTTGGATTGGGTTTTGTGAAATGCTTGTTGGGCTGATGCTTTCTGGCATGTAGCTTTTGGGCTGATGCTTTCTGGGCTATTATCGTTTTGGATATGAGTTTGGACTGACTGCTTCCTTCTTCCTTTTGAGGAGGGTTAGCTCGGTCCCCATTTGATTGATCTCCTGGAGTAAGCAATGTAGCAAGCAAAAGTTCAGGTTCATCTATCCCATCAACAGTATATACATGAAGTTCTTTTTTACCCATATACTATTTCAGCATTTGAACTGACTCATCATCAGTAAACAATCTCCTCAAACTACTTTCCATGGAGCAACCAGGTATCACGTAAAAGAAATTTAACAAACCATCATGCCTAATCACCTCACGGGCAATTCCTTTCGCCTCAAAATATGACAATCTATCCGTATCAACAAGTTTAATGCTCCTATAGCTACCTCCATCGTGTTTCAACTTTCTTCCTTTCATAAATTTCCTACCATGGTGAAGATGAAGGGTTATGCTGTCATGTCCCATGTTAAACACTTCACAATGACCTTTAAATATGAAAACAATGCATAAGATCAATACCCATCACAGACATGCAATCTCACAACCCACTAAACCCTAACCCATAAGTTCCCCCTCCCCCATTTTCACCTGTTGAGGCCCAATTTCACTCTTACTTGTCAAATTAGGTTTACATTACCAAATGTAAACATAAATTGAAAAAACTTATGTTGCACTCCAGTCAATTTCCGACACAGATATTCCAATTGTGCGACCTCCACTGTATGCTTCGATTATCTTTCAACTCCACTTCACCAGTAGTGTCAAATTATGTTTCATGAAATGCCCACCGTTGGCTTTCTTCTCCACAGAAAGTGCTTCCTCTTTGTTGAGATGTTTCAGAAATTGATGAACTTAATTTGAGTTGAGAGGGAGAGAGGTTTGCGTTTTTTTGGACTCTTAACAAATGAGGTGAGAAAGACAAGAGAAAGGGGGGTTAAAGCTTGGTTTTTTTTAAAAAAAAAAACTAATTTAATAGGTCAACTTTCTTCAAAGAGTATCATAGTCAACACTTATTACTTCACCTACCACATCATATTTTAGCAGTGTCGGCCACCATTAGGCATGAAAACATTAAATATGTCAATAGTACATACTATTAGTGTCCAACTTTATTGTATGGTGTTGTTGTCCAAATGCCTCAAAGTATGGCTTATCATCATCCAATTTCCCCCTTGTTTGCAAGGGATGTCCTTATTGTACTTATTAAGTATATAATTATAAATGTAGTTGTCTCCCAAAAAGAGAAGTTCTCTCCCAAAACTCATCAAAGATTGATCCTTTATGCATTAATGAGAATTCCGAGCTAAAGGAACACACAATAATGTTCAAAATATTATCAGTGAAATTACAATACTATACAATAAAATACTGAGATGGGCAACAAAGGCTTTTCTTTACACCAAACTATATATAAAATGATGTTATATTTTCAATGGGATATGGAAAGTTTTGTTGTGTCGTCCTTTCTTGGCCAAAAGCACCCCTCTTCCAAGGATAAAACTGGTGGTGATTTAATAGCACAAACCGTGAAAGCCGTACATAAAGTTATATAATAAACGACCTTTTAGTTGTGGAAAATAGAAACCATTAAAGTAGGATGAAAACTTTGAAATTTAAAGAGAAGTCATCAATACAAATTTCATCGCCTAACTAAAACCAAAGTTAATTGAATATAATGAAAGGGTAAAGAAATTAATAATAATTAAATTTCAAATCAAAAATTTCTGACATAGTTTGAAAACATTTGGGTGCAACTTATAAACACTATTATTATCGCATTATATCATGTATTAATCTTAATTAATGAATGTAAAATGTATAAAATAACTAGAAATGAATAATAAATCACTAAGACCAATGTATAAAATAATATGCAAAGTACAAAAAAAAGAAAAAAAATTGTTGGTCATCAAATCAATACATAATCCTTATTTTTACTAGAAAGAAACAATAATAACAATCAGTATGAATGCATTCAATTTTTTGTAAAGTTTTTTTTTAGTTTTAAAGATGAATGCATATAATAACAATGTTGTCAAATGGCAATGTAATAGCTCACCATTGAGAAACACATGTCTAATCCATCTTCAGAGCACAAATTATCATTAATATATTATTTTTAGTATTCATAAAAAGATGTATGCTAAAAAATATTTTTGTAAACTCTTCATTTCTTCTGTTATACATACTAATATACTAGCCTTGTTTGGCAAATAATTGTTAGTTGTTTGTATTACCTATTAGTTATTAGCTGTTTAAATGACATGTTTTCATTAGCTGTTTGTAGAAAAACTGCTTGGTAAAGTTAGCTGTTTCTAATAAACATGTTTGGTAAATTCCATTTATATTCTTATCTCTAAATTACTTCTTAATAGAACATATTTTTTATTTATTGGTCGATTTCTTTTTCAAAAGAATTAAATTGATGTCATAGGTATACATTAACTTCATTTGTGATCACAAAAAAAAAAAAGCAAGAGAAACTTTATTGATAAGACTTTATTTTCTTACTAAATTCTACATAACTTGTGTATCTTATTTTGTTTCAATTTGTACTTATGTAAATGATGTCAATGTTTTATAACATTATTTTGTTATTTTTAAAATTTTTTCGGTTTATAAATTGAAATTGAAATTTATACAAATTTCTAATAGCTGTGTCTTCACTATATTCAATTCATACAAAACATAGTATCAAATGCTACTATTTTGTATCGATCTAAAACTCATTGTCTAGGTAATCGGAAGGGAGACCGAACAATCTAAAGTATAAATATCAAACGTCCACAATGGTGTATAGTGAAAGAACCAATAAGCTTGCGAAATTAGAAAATCTACACCAAAAATATATTACTTGGCTAAAAAAAAAATACAAATAATAAAAGAAACAATACAACTTTAATGGTTTGTTTTTGACTCAAAAAAATAAAAATAAAGAAAATACTTCTACTCTTATTAATCCACAAGATCTAATTAGGTTCGAATGCTACTAGTATAAATCTTCAAGGAACACTTTATGATACTATATACTCTTTCTATTTTATAAAAATAATATTATAAAAATATAATTTAATGACATGTAATGTAATATAATTTGTTTAAACTCTTGAACAAATATATCATTTCTACAAAAAGTTCTTTTGAAAAGGCTAATGGAAACAATCTTTTCAAAAAGAGCTGTTTGGGGTCAAACAGCTATTTACCAAACACCTACTTAACTGTTTGACTTGATCAAAACAGTTAAAACACCTCTTAATATCCTTTTTTCCCAAAAGCTGCTGTTTTTTTTTTTTTTTTGATAAACGGGAATTTCATTCAACTAAAACTGACATTGTTACAAATGTCCTCCAACACCAAATCAAGAACCTGATCTAGGCCATCTCTCAACCAAACCTGAGTAGAGGAGTCATAAGGTTAAAGATGGACCAGAGTGTAAGCCACCCTATTTTCGGTTCTTTTAACATGAACAAATGAACAAAAATCAAAACGACCAGCGAAAGCTAAAATATCAGAAATCAAAAGACCCAACTCATTGTTTGGACAGCGACGTTTCTTCAACTTGGACACGAGGCTCAGAGAGTCCCCTTCTATGACAATTGGAGAATATCCCTGCTCCCACGCCGTGTCCATTGCAAACAAGCAGGCTTGAGCTTCTGTCAGCACCCCTGTTGCCTGTACCTTGCCTAACACCCGCAACGAGCAACATCCCTGATGAGTCACGAATCTCCGCTCCCAACCCAAATCCCCAGTCCCCAAATTGAGCACTATCGAAGTTGGTTTTAAATAAACTCGAGCACGGAGGTTTCCAGGTTATTTGCTGAGGAGAGGTCGGCACATTAGTCCTAACCTGAGCGTCATAAAACTCACGCACTAGCTCCATAGCTTTCTTTGCCAGCACATTCGATCGCGCCACTTGCCTTCCAAACGCCAGCCGTTCCTCAAGTTCCAGCATGCCCATGCAGTGGCTACAAAATCACCCCACCCCTCACCATCAGCCATCTTTGCCGCCATGAAAATCTCCAACACCAACCCCAACCCAGAATCCCATAACACTCTATCAAAACGGGACTCTTCCCATAATGATTGTGCCACCACACAATCAAACAAGGCATGCTTGTCGGATTCTTCGAAGCCTCCACAAATATTGCATTTGATATCATACCTGGGATTCGCTTAGCAAGCCCCACTTTGTAAAGCTCTCACCGCGGCCCGCCAAGCAAACATCTTCATTTTTGGTAGTATGTCCAGGCTCCACAAATCAGCCCAGAAGGCTTTCTGATCATCCCTGCTGCTAGTAGGGAGATCTGCGCTCTTCTGATTCTGGATGAAATGATACGCTGTTTTGACTGAGAAGAAACCATCGTGGGAGTAGTGCCACATTAGCCTGTCACTCGGCCAAGAGGTGCACAATGGCATGGTTTTAATATTACCTGCATCAAATGGTAGGAACAAGCTGTCCACCATGTCTTCCCTCCAACAACCATTTTCCCTATCAGTCAGATCAGCAACTCTAATAAGTGATGCCTCGGCCTTCATCGGTGTGATAACTTTGAAAGAGTCCGGTCTTGGAATCCATTTAGAGTCCCATATATTTAGCATGTACCCATCCCCAACTAGCCATCTTGTCCCCTTTTCAATCACCCACTTAGCACCCCATAGACTCCTCTACGTGAAACTGGGTCGATCTCCCAGTCCCGCGTTAAGTAAGGAGCCATGTGGGAAGTATTTGGCTTTCACAATTCTGAATACAAGTGAGTTCTCAGAGTGGACCAGCCGCCATACCTGTTTGGCAAGGAGGGCAGTATTGAAGTATTCCAGCTCCTGAAAACCAAGACGCTCTGCAAGTTTGGACCTACACAACACTCTCTGTCCAACCCAATAAATCTTCCTAGAGCCTATTTTAGCACCCCACCAGTAGCCATTAATGATAGACTGGATGTCCTGACAGAAACCTTTTGGGAGCTTGAACACACTCATAGCATAGGTTGGAATAGCCTGGGCCACTGCCTTCACAAGTACCTCCCTACCTGCCCATGAAAGATTTCTACCTAGCCACCTTGAATTCTCTTTTCCACCCGGTCTCTGATAGGTAAAAATGCCCTCTTTTGCGATCGTCCAATATGCGTGGGGAGCCCCAAATATTTCTCATAGGATTGTACTTCTCTAATGTCTATAGTGATCAGCACCTCGTCCCTCCAATTCCAGCTGACACCATTACTCAACACTATGCTGGTTTTATCAAAATTCACTTGCTGACCTGAAGCAGTTTCATAGTCTCTAGGGATTGACCTCACCATCAATTCTTGCTCTTTATTGGCTTTACAAAAAATAAGGGAGTCGTCAGCAAATAACAGATGTGGCACTGGGGGAGCACCTGAGCATACCTGATGACCCGAGATTCTGCCATCAAGAACAGATCGATTGAGCATATAGGAGAGAGCCTCCGCACAGAAAAGTAACGAATATGGAGAAATAGGGTCTCCTTGCCGGAGGCCTCTGTGAGGTTGAACAAATCCCCGTGGTTCTCCATTTATCATAAAGGAAAAAGTTGTTGACCCCACACACTTCATAATGAGATCAACCCAGCCAGATCTGAACCCTGTCTTCATCATCACCCTTCGCAAAAAAGTCCACTCCACTTTGTCATACGCCTTGGCCATATCGAGCTTGATTGCCATACTTCCATTAGAGCCCTAATGACAATTCATGGAATGAAAAATTCTATATGCCACTAGAATGGTTGTCTGTAATCAGACACCCTGGAGTAAAAGCATTCTGATTCTCAGAGATGATAGTGGGAACAATTTCCTTCAGTCTGTTAGTGATAACCTTCGTAACTAATGGGTCTGAACTCTACAACTTCAGTCGGATGTTGCTTTCTAGAAATGAGCACAACATGGGTATGATTTTTTTTTTTGGGGGGGGGGGGGGTATAGGGTCTCCTTGTAAAATAGCAACAACAGTACTCGAGACATCCTTACCCACGACATGCCAGAATTTCTGATAGAAGAACGGATTGAGTCCATCCGGCCTCAGTGCCTTAGAAGGTTTCATTTGATTGAGTGCTTGTACAACCTCCTCTTCTAAATACGATCGACACAGCCTCTCGTTCATCTCCTCTGTCACCTTAGTCTCCATAGAGCTAATCACCCCCTTCATTTGAACTGGATTTGTTGAAGAAAACAGTCTTGAAAAATAATGTGTAACAATATTCTCCAAGTCCTGCTGTCCATGACAAAAGACTCCATTCTCATCTTTTAATTCTTCAATAGCGTTGGTTTTGTGTCTAGAATTAGCTCTCTGATGGAACCATGCTGAGTTCCTATCTCCGAGTTGCAACCACCTAATCCGGGATCACTGCCACCACATTAAATCCTCTTTTTGTCGCAGTTCCCTGATCTTCCCCAGCACCTCTCTTATCGCTGCTGCTGAACCCGTCCCCTTAAGTTCATCCAGATGCTTTTTAACCTCCACCTGCACATGGCCGAATACCTCCTGGTTCCACGTGGTTAAAGCCTCCATACAACACTCAATTTTCTCCATGCAGTTAATAATCAAGTCTGAACTCCGGTTTTGAGACCAAACATCTTGGATAACATCAGCACACCGATCATCTAAAACCCACATATTTTCAAACCGTCTTCTTCTACGCCTTCTTCTACTTTGATAATTTTCAAAACGTACACCTTAGCAGAATAGGAAGGTGGTCCGAAATATCATTGTCAACGTGAGTCACCGTAGCAGACGGGAACATTGCAGACCAATCCGGTGAAGCACAGTAACGATCTAAAATCTCCTCTACCGTCCA
Organism: Carnegiea gigantea; assembly: GCA_029747015.1. Taxonomy (NCBI): domain Eukaryota; kingdom Viridiplantae; phylum Streptophyta; class Magnoliopsida; order Caryophyllales; family Cactaceae; genus Carnegiea; species Carnegiea gigantea. The sequence goes on from JAKOGI010000487.1 coordinate 546,483, forward strand.
ATCACCTTCTTGACCATTCTACCAAGTAAACTTGTGCCCTGTGTACCCAAATCGTAAAGGTCACAGGCTTCCAATGTGTCTCTAAATGCATCCAGCACATGTTGAGGTTTTCAAGGACCTCCTCCTTTCTCAAAATTATACAATATCTCATTTAAATCACCCCCAATGAGCCACGGCAAGTTAGAGTGGTGATAGAGGTCCGAAATTAATTCACAAGTTTTCAGCTTGTTTTGGGTTTCAGGGAACCCATAGATACCTGTGAACCTCCGTTCATTATCCGAGCTCTTCCATTTTGTAGCAACGTCAATGTGATTGAAAGCGGAGGAAAGAAACATCACATTCAAATCTATCTTCCAAAGCATTGCTAGGGGCCCTGACCTCTCCCTACTATCTACTGCCACACCCGTAAAAGCACCAAAATTGTTAATCACCCCAAGCATTTCAGCAGAACTCAGTTTGGTTTCCCTTAGAAAAACCAAACTTGGCCTCAGACGCTTCAGTAGACTGTGAAGGTCTTTAACTGCCTGGGCCTTGCCGAGACCCCGGCAGGGTTGCTCCGTAACCTCAGCCTCGTTAGTCTTAGCACCTTCCTTTACAGCTTTTGGGTTTACTATTCGCAGCTTTCTATCATGAGCACCCCCCAAAATTACATCCGGACTCTAACGTTTGAATATTTCAGACCCACGATTGACAACCTGAGCTTCGTCAATATTCATTAAAACAGCCTCTGATAACTCGTCTGGTGTACCTGCAGCATCCGGAATAGATTGAGTCTCGCTTGGGCCATTGAAAACTAATTTGGCCTTAGACTTCTTCCCCTTCCTTGTCTCCTTAAAAGCTTGGTAGAGTTGTCTTTCTTCTTGCTTCTCAGTCTCCTAACCTCTTCCCTTGCTTTTGATAGGGGACGCTCGTAGTTTAGGTCCATGAGGTAATGCAGACTCTAGCACCGATTCGTCAAACAGATCACATCCCTTATATGTATGGCCGAGCTTCCCGCAAGCATAACAAAAATTTGACAACCGAACGTATTTAATGTTAAACCATAGCGGTTGTCCATTCACTTTAACCCTGACCCCCCTCCTCAAAGGTTTGTTGATATTTATATTAGCTACAAAGTTCAAAGACTTATCCACACCAATGAGATTATCATCATCCACACTGACAAAGGAGCCGATGGTGCTAGCCAAGCATTCTGCAAACGGTTTGGTCTGTTTGATTGCTGGTACATCATACACCTTTACCCAATATCTCACCGTTTCAAAGACTACCTCTGAATATTTCTCAAAACCGGTTAGTTCGTTGAGCAACAAGGTATTACGATCAAACGCCCATGGTCCTTCCTTCAAGACGAAGTCTTTATCAGCTTTAGAGAAGAACTGGAAGATGAACAAATTCCGGTCCAATTCCTTGATTACTAGACCTCTAGCCGGTTTGCAAACATTCTTAAAAGTTGACTTCATACCTCCCACATTAAAAGAGTTCGTTGTATGCAATTTGCCAATCAGACTGAGTGCAATTTGCTCCACCTTCTCATCATCGACTTCCTCTTCTAACTCCACAATCTCCTCTTGTTCTGCCGTTAATTTCAACTTCTCACACTTCTCCACAATTTCAGACGCCATTGATGCTGAACCGAGATGGCTAGGAATTCGCAAGGACCTGCTCAAACACAGCACTGCTCAGGTTTCAGACGCAAGGGTTGATAGTACTTCTCACAAGGAGATGAAAACACCAAACTCACAAAGAGCCCACCTTATCACCGGAAAACACCACCCCTAATGGAGGCGACGACTGACACAATCTAGGGTTTAGGCGCTAGGGTTCTGACGCCAAGATGGAGAGAAAACCCCTTCAAAAGACACCCCACTATTAATCACTACTATTTATTTCTACCATTATTACTAACTAGTCTGGGCCCGTGCAAAAGCACGGAGCATGATTAAAGTCATGTTTGGCAAAGAGCTTTTTGGGGGTATTAGTTGTTTAACTCTGGTCAAAAAACTCTTTGGAGTGTTTGGTTGATTAGCTTTTTAGATTAGTTTTTTATACCCAAAAAGCTTTTTTATAAAAAGCTATTTGGGATAACTTTTTCAAAGAGCTTTTTGATATTTACTATTATAATGACCATGCTAACCTTATAATTTGGACAAATTTATATTACATGTCATTCACAAATTATATTCCCGAATGTTGGATGCTTATGCTTTAAATTTTTCAATTTATTTTTTTCTTTTTTGGGACAAGAGTTGTGGATGGTCATGATGTTGAAGATAATACTTTTAATTTTAATGCTTTCTTAATTTAATAAATAATTTATATTAGTTAGTCTTACATGATATATAAATATTTTTTTATATCACATAATTTCAATTGCTATTAAAAAAAAAAACATTTAACATTAAAAATATATTTTGATAATAAGTACTAACATTAGGAAAAAGGATAAATGTAATGAAATTGAATAATGGGCATAAGTGAAATTATATCAAATAACTTTGTTAGAAACAGCTAATTTCATCAAACACTTTTTTTACAAACAGCTACTGCAATCAGCTAAGTCAAACAGCTAATATAATCAGCTAACAGTTAATGCAATTAGCTAACAGCTGATTGCCAAACATGGCCTAAATGGACAATTGATAGCTTTATCAAAAAAATAAAGTGTAGACATAATTAATACTATAAGTTAGTGAAGAGAAAGGAACAACCCAATAAAAAAATTAAATATACAGCAACTTCGTGTATGAACAATATGATTAACAATTAAAAACTATATTATTGTGGAAGAAATCTATGTAAGTATGATTGACACATTAGATAGTGAACGCGGTACAAAACACGCTAAATGGGATGATGATAAGTTAAGTTATGACACCAATGATAAAGAATCCACCTCCTTATCTTGTACCTGAAAAAAAATTAAGATTTAGTGGTAATTTGATTAACATTGATAAAAGGACATTTTATATATACACATTATGTACCTGGTGTATCTAACATTTGTATGTTGTATGTAATGGATCTTTTCCTTCCAATTGACTGGCACAATAAGAGCGACAGGAGCTTCTACTTCATGTCGGCGTGGTGGCTCTAGAATGAAAACCGAAGGTTTTCTTATGTAATCATCTATAATCGCATAAAGTGATAGATGACCATATAACTATGGACAATAGTAACACAGGTTGGACAACGGTGGAACAATAACTTCGGTGAATATGATAAGCAGTGACAATGAGAATACCTGCGTTGTATACGTATCTAACTACATAGCGGTCATATATAAAAGAATTCAAGCATCCTCATGAAGAACAGTGAACTCTTTACAACCTGTAATATCTTGTAACAAACTCTAAAGATGAACCTGTATTTTTGAACTAAAAAGGGGATCATTAAACTAATGCAATCATAAAATTGGAAAAGCATAACAGACTATGAAACAATATTGAATCATAGATGAAAACCTGTTCCAAGTCAAACTTAGTAATCTGGCATGTGTAGTACGGTACATTAAGCACGAATACATAAGTGTTGATACTTTTGTTGCAATTAATACAAGCGTCGCAAAGCAGAGGTGGATTTCAACAATATATGCAAAAATCCGAAAATATCTAACCTGGATATAATAAAATTTGGAAATTATGTGATATTGAATGAATGTATGTAAGCATAAGGAACATTTGTTGAATAAAAGTTTAGCTTACATTTGGCGCATTAGCGTATTCATATAATCTAATCCGTTTAGGTGTAAACAATTTCTCTAGATGGCACATGCATAATGTTCTCATACGCATGAAATCGAAATGCTTCATCACACCTGAAGTGCCAGAGTACCTAGTACATATATGGAAAGTAACACGTGTGAGGTCAAGTGTATATAAATTGTATGAAATTAGAAAACCTAAATTAACGTTACATGTTATGCATACCATCCTTCAAAGTCTTCTGTTGTTTCAATGTCTAGGTTTATCAGCAATCTACTAGTAGGAAAAGTAGAAACTGATATTCCTACAGTTATATTGCAGGAGAGAAAACATATTACTGAAATATACAATCAGAACAATGGAAATTAGATAGTTTTGTGAATGAAATCATATCAAGTGGATGCTAAGTTGCCTTCATAATTTCTAATGTGTAATCTGGAAGCAAGAAGTATATGTTCAGCAGTCCAATGTGGCTGAATATAGGTGCCCTCAACTTCCGCAAAATCTCCCCATAAAGTCAGTCTCAATGGGTGCCTCTTGCATAAATGTATCATATATATTAATCTTTATATAATTGAAATGTAACAATAAATATGAACAAATCTTAATAGGAAGTAATAATCTTCAGCGTCCAGTGCCTCTATCTCTGGTCCATTACAAAGGATATATAGCCACTACCATGCCCATGACGTCTATAGAACAACAGGAAATGAGGACATTGTAAAGAATACAGAAGAAATGCATGCATAAATTTAGATAGCAAGCTTGACTGTGTGAACAATATGTATTAACAACATTATCAGGTGTCTGTACACATCGAGGGACCTCGGTGAATGACACGAAAGGAGGCCGGTGCTAGTAGGGAATATCCTGACATTCTTCAATGACGCCAACAAGTGTCGTTCTCACCGTGAAAACCAATTTGTAAAGGTTAGTCACCACATTTTATTCACCATCTGTAGCAGCATCAACTGAGAGTCCGGATATATGGTAAACCTTACTAGCACTGAGAATGGACCTCCATCGAGTAATATCAGCATCGTTTTCTATGATGCCGAATATCTCATCACACTATAAAAAATAAAATGCATTCATAAGCATCATACCTATATACGTTGAGGACTTTATTGAACACAATAACTCAATACCTGGTAGTCCATGAATATAACTTTTCATAATATACGTCGCCCATATAGCCGAACAGACATTGCTCGTATGAGTCGAACCATCAATGTTACAGTCTATCGCAAGGGTTAAAAGCGCATATAGGCATAGAAGTATGTGCTGAAGATTCCATGTCTGTAATCTAGAAAAAAAAAAATAAAAGAATATAGTATGGTACGATAATAAAGAAATGACCACAAGGCATTTGTGGAGGGAGGTATATTACTGTAAATAACACCAGAATGGTATGATTGAAAATAGGTTAACCAAACAGACAAAATGCAATAAGTGAAAAGAATAAACTGTACAATATAATAATAATCTACAAATGGTTCAATACATCCCTATACACAACATTTTTTGTAACGTCTACTGGAGCTCCTCTTTTATTACAAAGCAGTACTTTTAATCCAGAAGGGGATGAAACACGTGACAGTGCAACATAAAGTTGACCATGGCTGAACACGGGCTTTGGAAGGTATAGGCCAACTCTATTTAAAGTTTGCCCCTGATTTTTGTTGATTGTCATTGCAAACGCTAATTTTAGAGCGAACTACCTTCTTCTGAGTTGTATATCTGGAATGTTAGATGGTGTTAAATCAGTTTTGGGTATTAGGACAGTCTCCCCAAATTTTGAGCTAGATATTACTTTGGCCTCAATCATTCTATCACGTAACTTACTGATAATCAATCGACTATCATTACACAACTCTATTGACTGATTCAAATTTTTCAATAATATAACTGGCACACCGATTTTAAGATCGAAACAATGATTTGCAAACCTAGAAATCTTTAAAGAATGCAATAATTCAGGGGGTTCCATATCATTGAAAGGACCAGAATCATTAGCGTTTGAAAGACTATCATAACTCAAATAGCTTTTCACATCTTCAGGAAGCATAGACAACATAATTGTCTTTATTTCATCGACATCATTATTTGTTGGTGCAAGAATTCCTCGTTCACGAAGATATGACCAATCTTCATACTTAGTATCAAAATCAGGGTAAATTGATGTGATCAAATTATGCAGACCGTTGTCTTCATTTCGTATTAGGAATTCCTTCGGTATCTTAATCTAATTAGGCTCTCCGTAATCTGAAATAGCAATTCCTTGCACTTGACCATCTCTAACTTGTAATATCCATCGCGTGAATTCCTCGACATTGGGCATGGTCTATTTAGGTTCATCTATTCATTGCAGTCGCATGTTTATACGAAGTGTAGAATACTACATTCATTCCAGAATGTTGCTCGATGGATAGTAGCTGTAATGATAGATTCACGACTTCCGTGTGCAATCACAAGAAGTATCTATCTGAAATCTCCCTCAAGAATGACCAATTTTTCGCCCAAAGCATTCTGATTGTCATATATGTCCTTGAGGTGACAATCAACGGCTTCAAACGCTAAACGATTCATCATTGGTGCTTCATCCCATACAATCAACGTTGTCTCACGGATGAGATATGCACGTTCAGACCTCTTATCGAAGTAATAAACGGACATCTCATCAGGTCGTAAGGGTAAAATACTGAGTAGGCTGTTTTCCCTCCGGGTAGTATTAATGAAGCAATTCCCGACGATGCTATGGCAAGGACAATATGCTTTTCTTATCGGAATTTGAAGATTAAAGTATTCCATAGATATGTCTTTCCCGTGCCCCCACTACCATATATGAAGACCAACCCCCCTTCACCTCTGTTGTGAGTATCCAGTACTGATTCTGTACACATGGCACTGATCTGAGTTCAACCCCTTTACAAAACTGTTAAATCTTGATGTTTCCAGAGTTGTATCATAATCAAGTTCATCAATAATAAGCCGATTAATTGCATAAACTGCAGCTTCGATGGAAGGGAGTGGCATTGGAGGGAAATTTCACAATGATCATCCATTTCTATTCAAGATATGTTCTATCTCAAGTAGTCCAAGATTCTGGAGCTCGATAGATGATAAATCCGTATCCGGTATTCTTGTCTGGCACTGTATGGTGTATACCAGGTCATCTGTTAAATGCACACAATGTGCGTGCCACAACTTTACTGGGTCAGCAATCTCGGAGAACATCAACGTGGAACAAAACATATTTCGTAGTTGCACACCTGAAGCCCAGGCTGATGCTTCAGTTAAGGCAGCATGTCATTCGCCATCATCATCAAGCAAACACAATGCCATGCATGCTGACTTAAATGTTGGATGTAGGACACCAAGTATGGTACGAATATCTACAAAAGACATTGTTTCACATATCTTTGTAAGAAGCATTCTCAAATAATATCATTCACCATAATTTAGATGTGCAAACGGAAGTTGACCAATTGAAGAACCTTGTTGACGGACCGTCCAGCTTCTAGAAGAATGATTCCATACCCATTGCATGGGGAAGTTCAGATACGTGGTCTGTGGAGCTTGTGGGTACTTCTTATTTGCTTCAAACCACATTGTTAACATTATTTTCTGTGCTTCTGGTTCATTAGCAATTCTGAAAAAGTCCTCTCTGTCACTAAACACGACTAATTGTTCTCCCGACAAATGGTATTGAAGTTTTTATACAGAAGGGTATTGATGCTGCAAGCTAAACTCAAAAATCCGCCAGCATGACTCAACTGCAGATATGTAGCGACAATCCAAATATTCCTGGATTTCATCCCTTCTCTACGTAGCTGAGATTGCTCATTTTCATGATGTGTTGTATTACCTTCAATGACATTAGTAGCACGATCATGTTCCTTATGTACATACTTATATAGGTACTTGATCACGCTTTGGACAGCTACGCGCTCGACATTTATATGAGCATTATATTTTACACATAGATTTCTATTGTATGGGACCACCCATTCGTTATCAATCTCTTGTCCATTCACGACCACTTGTTGGGGGGGTGAGCGGCCGGCGGTATTGAGCGAATCCATACTCATCAAATGTCATTTAATTATAAAATCTTTTTGGGTAACATTTTGAACATTTTTCGTCAATCAAACATGATACACATGGGCTATGTATCATGAATCGTGTGACAATATCATATGCTAGAGGGTTCATAGCTTGATTAGGAATTTCTGCACTAATTAGCCTATCAACATCTTCTAGGCATGTGCGCTTATCTTCCGGTGCCACTGTTAAGAGAATATGCGCGTGGGGAAGGCCACACTTCTAAAATTCAATAACATACTTCTGTAAAAGATAAAGTGGGGTAGTTATTACATTGAATGTATTTGTAAGGTAAAATACTGTGTCTGACAATGCTAGGAACTCACCAGCAATGACTATTCCAAAGATTTTTCTAGTTTTAAAATCATCGAGCAGTTGTCGTAACTTAATTCTGAAAACTCGACTTATTAGATCTAGTCTGTCCTCTAATCGTTGACCGGGTAATAGCTCGTTAGTAATTTCAGGCCAACTTGGATTACATGTGAATATCACAAAGCAATCAGAAGGCCCCAGCACACGATAAATTGCAATTGCATCCTGATAATGCTGCATCATATAACATGGCCCTCCAGTGAAATAAGATGGTAGAATATATCTCCACCCTATTGATTCTGCGTTAACGTCACCTGCGTTAAGTGCATCTTGACTGCCACTGTACAATTCAGTCCGCAGGTGACCTTGATGGCTTTCGAATCATGTAAGCCTATATTGTT